>JAZDUA010000011.1:3857500-4260000 GCA_038098605.1 Gryllus longicercus | reverse complement strand
CAGACACTCAAGGACTCATTAGTGTAAATGGAAGCCTATCTATTTGCAAGCTTATTTCCTAGTTACTAATAGAAGGATAACTTCTATTGCCCTCTAAAATAACCTTGATGAAAGCAAGCAGTAAGTACAAGGTGGGCTGTTCTCCTTCCTTGAGAGGAATTTATGTTCTTCTTTGACTATCTATTAACTTGCAGTTTGTGCCTCCATTTGTGTAAGCACTATTAAACACATTCCTTTTATTTTAGGATGTGTAAAAAGAGGCATGTGAAAATGGAAATATTGTATTCTGTGGATCTTTCTAGATATCTAGCAAAAGGTTGGTATTAAAAAGAGAGTTTGGAAAATGCATTATGATTAACAATCTGCACTTAGCTGGATATTAGCCTAATGCACACTTCTTATGCGTATGCATCACTTCACTAAATTTTAAATATTTTTAAAAAATTCACCTCTGAAATCATTGCATTGCAAAACAATGTTTCCTGAATTTAAAGAGCCTGTAACAAGGAAATGCTGAAGAGGCATAAGAGGTAGAGGAATTACCTTGGTTCTTTCACCATTAGTTTTCTCATTAAGTCCTTTGCTTCCTCTGTCACATCCTCGAACAAATCTTCGGGGAAGTCGAGGTTGCACTGGGAGATGTTGCAGAAGGTTTCTTGCTTTGTATCACCTCCAAAGGGAGAACAGCCAGTCAGCAGGACATACACAAGAACTCCTACAGACCTAAGCAGCAAAGAGAACAATGTGATACAGTGGTATTCATAAGTATAAAAGGCAATTTATGTATATTGATTGAAAAATAGTTGAAAAATTGAAGAATTATTTCCAAACAGCACCAATTGAAATATATTTAAATAAATTAAATGCATTTTTATACTTATTGTCTTGCTCATATTGATGCATTTATTTATAATTCATTTGAAGATAGAAGAAATTTAAGTTCAGCTTAATATTTTCAAATAAGTGTTCTTACCACATATCAGTAGCAAGACTGATTGGCTCATAATTCAGAACTTCTGGAGCTGAAATATGAAAGGAAAAAAATAAATAATTTTCTTAAGAGGGAGTAAAATCATAAAAATTAGTTTTGTAACATTATTTCTCCACTTATTACTCAAATACTAATTATTATTAAATTTTTGTATTGTACTGTATCATTATAATTAACTGCCACTGAGTGAAAATCCAATTCAAGTAAATATTCATAAATGACATGGTTGGAGAACAAAGTACAAATCACATTATGGCTTTACAATTTTTACAAGTATTTTCTTGATTTGAGTTACTTTCCCCAAATTTCTGATTCAGTAGGATACTTTAACTGCATAACATTAAAAGATATTACTTTATGACCACCTCTCATTTTCCTCTTAGTTTAAATGCTGTTTTCATTTTATTTCCCAAAAGTGAAGTAAATGCTTTGAAATAATTTTCTAATAACTGCATCAGTTATTTATCTTATAAAAAAACAGTAATAACTTGGCAGAACTCATAAAAGTGTCATGGACCAAAACAGATTTCTTTGCATTGAGAAAATATTATTAAATTTTCTTTTCTGTGATTCTCGTTCTTTGAGACTGTTTTGTAAGTGCAGGCATTTTGCCACAGAAAGCAAGGCCTGTGCTCACATGGAAATGAGGTACATATTTCCGCAGAATTGTAGAAGAGCTCAGGTGACATGTGCACAGGAAAGTTTAAATTGCCTTCATGTTTCTAAAAATTATGTTTTAAAATTAGTCTTATTTCTAAAATTTAATAGAGTTTAGTTCAATGGAATTTTTCTTCACATATTTTTATTAATAAAGTACTCTTTAGACGTGAAATGTATTAAATTGTTCAATATAAGTCCTATACTATAACTTAGGAATTTTTTGTATTTCACAATAATTATTAAAAATAGTTTATTGTCAAATTTTAATTCAATTCATAGACACAAATATGCAGCCTTATATCAAATATTTATGTTACTTTTGTATTTAGGATGTGCAATATTTAAATAAAACTTTAATATTTAATATATTTGAATCTATAATAATAATTTATTTTAATTTAATTGGTGAGGGCAAATACATTTTAACTTCCGAATACATAATGTTGAGTGAGCTATATAATGCAGCAAATAATCAGAGTCGACATTTTTACCGAAATACTCATTTTGGGACTTCCCAATACCAAAATAATGGTGCAAAAGCAGCACATACTTTCTTGTCGATATTTTCATGCAAAATTATTCGAAAAGTACTCAAATTTTCGAAACATTGTACATGACCTTATTTCAAAATCTATCTTTAAGGAACTTTAAGGGACAAATCTCTTGGTTTAATATTTCAGTTGTAGAAAGACTCCTAAAAAATTTTGAACTTTTCCAATTTTCGAAAATTTCAATTTTCGAAAATTTCAATTTTCAACGAAAATTAGAACTGCAGCCGTTCACTCGACCACACTATCCAAAAACAAAATTTGATTAAAAACGATGAAGTCATTTTTTAAAAATTTTGAAAAATGTCCCAGGGGCTTCATGTAAAGAACCAACCAAAATTAAAATATCGGTTTTAAATTAAAGGGGCCGCGACAATAGTCGAATCGATTGGGAAATAACAATTTTGGACAAAATCGGCTGACAGGTTTAGCCGATTGTTCACAAACGGACGGACGGACAGACAGACGTCATTCAATTTTTCGGTTATCAAGAACCCACAAAACATAGATTCTGGCTACACTATGTGTAAGACGATTTTTTCTTTAAAATTTAGCAACTGGATTCATCCACTTTTTCATTACCAGGGCTCTGTAATAAAGAAGATTTCTGTCGAAAATTTGTTTTTTTGTTGTTTTTTTTCGCGTAGTATTACATAACTTTCTCTGTACTCCGCAGCGAGAAAGTAAAAAGTGTTGTGATACAAAAAATCGGTCCATTTGTAAACATCGGTAGCACCTTTTTCGTAATGTTTAGTGAAATCACATTTAAAACTAGAGGGACACCACAACATTTCCTCCACTTAGTGTTATTATTCATCGAGAAAGAAATATCTGGTGGTGATGTAGGACAGGTCTGAAAATGAATTTGAACCTTGCACCTTAAATTGCAGATATTTTAATGAAAAATCGGAACTATATCATTGTATCTTATGATATGTATAGTGTGACTATACCATATTTATATATACCCATACTGAGAGTTTTCGTTCAAAAAGACGTTTGTGCTTTGTACGCAACCAAAAATTTCATGAGTTTTGCTTTAAATGAAAAGCCCCAGATGGTTTATTGCTTTCTATTATTAACCAATTTAGTTTGAATTTAAAAAAAATATATACGTATTTTTCGCGCTTTGCTGGTTTAAGAAATTTTAAATAGTAGTTGAAGTGTAAAACGCAAATTTTCTCATTATAATATTACGTAACAATTGAAATGTTGGCAGAAAGTATGTGTTGTTGGAGCCCCCCTAGTTTATTATTTAATTTTAATTGTTAATAGATACATTTTTACGTAGTACGCCCGAGAATGAAAGAACCAGACATATATATTTAACGTTTCTTTTTATTTAGATCCTACGTAGTAGAAATTTTCAACATATGAAAATATTTCTAAAACGGATTAAAGAGTCGGTGCTCTATTTTCAGCCAGTATTGATTATTGTGACTTGTGTGTTTTCTGCGTTACTTCAATCAATTGTATACCTGTTATACACGTTCCTTAAAATGTGGGCAATTGTCAAGATTAAGAGGAAAAACCTTGCGACTGTGAATAGAATTTTTAAAACTTTGAGGATACTTTACATTAAGCCCCTGGAACATTTTGCAACATTTTTTCAAAAGAGTATGACTCCTTGCAAAGGGAACGTAGGTTTCGAATGGCCCCTGATAAATTGAATAGGTGAAAAACAGAACGGCATAAGTGGCATTTTAATTATTTTGAGAAAACTTTTTTGTGTATTTCAGTATCATTGTAAAGTGGTTGATTTTAATAAAAATTGAAATGTCGTGGTTTTAATGAGACAGTGAAACAAAGAAACATGATACTAATTTAATTAAAAGAACAGGATTTTCTCACGACATGTAAATGGTCACCGTTTTTTTTTTTTTTTTTTTTTTTTTTTTTTTTTTTTTTTTTTTTTTTTTTTTTTTTCCCTTCCCGCTCACTCATTTATTGCTTGCATCATTCACCGTTTGCACTCTATTGCCTTTTGAGGAGCATACTCACCCACGTAGTCAGGCGTACCCAACATGTCCCGCACGTCGGCGCCTTCGCCCACGTAGCGAGAGATGCCCAAGTCGCACAGCTTCACGTCCCCGTGCGGGAACTCCCCCGTCAGCACCAGGTTCTGCGGCTGCGCACAAACATCCCCGCAATGAGCAGCTTTCCCGATGAAGGAAGTGATTAACTAGTGCATGTTTACGGGCGCGTTAACTGCTAAGGGCTAAGCTAACCTTATTATACATAAATATACGATGTGTGGATGTGTAGTGAACAGTAATAACTATTAAAAAGTAAGAAGAGGACAGAACTTTTTTTATAAAAAATAATGTGACAGAAAAATGTACAATTAATTTCGTGCATTATTCGCGTAAATTAAGTGCATATTATATCGCGGGAGGTGGCGGTGTACCTCCCTTGCTGGAACGTAAGTTCTGGCGCCGACACACGTCAGCTTGCGGGGGTTCCCAGGTACCTCCCCCAAAAGAACCCTGCCCCATCTCTAAGCTCCCGACTGGTGTCCCGGCATTGGTGGTTGTGTAGAGAATGTAAGGGAAGAGGAATGATATATCGCGTGCGGTCCGTGTCCGTTTGTCAGGGTACTGCTTCGGCATTCCCCTGAGGTTGATCGGACTACTACGGAAAACTACCGATCAGAGCAGCCGGCCGCTAGAATTCTCCTCCGGGCAGCGGATGAATTCGACCTAGCTATGCCGCAAACTCTAGGCCCTCTCGGTCAGGGAGAGTGCAGCGTCGAGAGGGTGCGGTGGGGTGGGTGCGGGCCTTACCTTGATGTCCAGGTGCGCCACGTTGAGCTGGTGCAGGTCGCGCAGCCCCAGCAGGATCTGCCTCATGAGCAGCCGCACCTGCCCCTCGTCCGGGACGATGTCCCTGTCCAGCAGCGTCTGTAGCTCCCCGCCCTCGCACCTGCGCACCAGCCACCACCAAGGCATGCTTTAAGGCATCTCGCGCGCAAGACGGGGTTTGGCGTATCATTGAAATGTCCAGAAAGACATATTTCTTTGTTATTTAAGTTCGCATCAACAACTAGGTCATTAGCGAACACTACTGCGTGTAACGGTATGGTAACTATGAGGATGACACGATATGATGCTGATAGGGGGGTGAAAGGACGAACACAATACAACCATGCCCGAGGCGGGACTCCAACCCGCGATCCTTTGGTCCCGATCTCTAGGGCACTACTGCCTTAGCGATCTCGGCCATCCGGACCGGCAGAAAGACACTAGTGGGCGAGTTGCATATATTATTTTTTTGTATGAATTCATGACCTTTGTATGAATTCGACACCTTTAAAACAATGGTATGCTTCATCAAACCCCTTCATTTTTTCTCTAATATACCGCATACAAAATTATCATAATATATATAACTGACTTCAAGATAATAATTATACTAATATGAACACGGTTTGGAAGACAGAGTATATAATTTTATTATTATTTTTTTACTATTAATATTTGTTAACTTACAGATGTAAACGAGTTTTCGAAAGCAAAATTTCAGATTATAATTGCGTTAAAATTTTATTTTATTAATGTGAAAGATGAGAAATTCCAAAAGACGAGTCAATTTGTAATTTATTATTATATATTTTGTAATTTATATAAGTAAAAAATATTTCACCAATGCATGTTTTAAAATGAATCTTGAATGTGAACGTTGATGTCTACGTTGATGAACGTTGATGAACGTTGATGTCCTACGTTGATGTCTTTTACGCTGCACATAAAGTTAGTATTACTCGAAATTTCGAAAGCGGACGAGCTGACCCGACGGAGAGTTACTTTTCTCGAGAAACCATGGTGTTAACTTGTTTTCAGAACTGTCACTCTTTGGTGCTAGCTAAGCTTAACTCTGCTATAGAGGAGTTACTGTAAGGAGGGAGGACTCTGACAGGCCGGGCAAGAAATGAACGTCACGCAGAGCGATGCCATTGCAGGAGATATGGCCAGCAGTGGGCAAGCAGTACTCACAGCTCGAGGAGCAGCACCATCTCGTGGTCGGACTCGAAGACGCCGAAGAGGCGCACGACGCGCGCGGAGCGGCGGCACGCGTGCAGGATGGCCACCTCGTGCAGGATCTCCGGGCGCAGGTCCCGGTCGGCGGCGCGCCGCCACTTGCGCAGGAACTTGGCCGCGAAGCGCCAGGGCGCGCCCGGCGCCGAGCCCCGCGCGCGGCAGCGCCGCACCGCCGCGTACTTGCCCCTGCGCGACCAACAACAAGCACGCGTCACTCTCAAAACTCCAAATGAAGCAGTTGTTTTAAAACCCCGCAAGTCAGGGATTGTAAAGTTGTCGGAAAACAAGACAAACATTAAGTACGTAGAAAACCTTTATGTTTTTTTATTTTATTTTTATTATTTCTGATGCATAAATTTTCATTGAGAAGGCCATGGAGACATGTAATTTACTTGTATCAATAGTACAATAGTCGCTGGCCTTATTTAAAAGTTTATGATTTACGGGATTTCAAAAAACTAATATGGATTTTTTACCTAAACATGTAAATAAATACACATTGCAGGTTCTGTCTGTAATATGGCACATTAATTACGATATTATGTGAAATGGCAATGCGCATCTACCTCAAACATGATTCATATGACAGAAACAGTTGCTTGAAATATATGTTTCTACTCGTGATAGTACATAGAAATATTTCCGTATTGAACATCCCCTTTAACCAATATCTCTGTCAGTGATATCCCAGTCATATACACTGTATTCACACGTACACACATACACAGTCATACATACCTCGCAAATTAATGACTTACAGAGTACTTACAAAACTAAACCATTCTATTAATCTGATTTACGGGATTTACACATGAAACGATGAATCTACCCTGCAGCTTCTATTTTATGCCAAATGCGAAATGCAAAAGAAAGTGACTTATGGGGTTTTAAAAATAACAGATTCAAATGTAAGTTTGATTACTTTGTGTTTCCGGGCGCGTTGACGGCTAGGAACATCGGTCCCGTAAGTATAGTGCTTGTTATTTCGCGATCGGTGGCGATGTTCACCCCCAGTAGAACGTGAGATGTTGGCTTGCTACGGTTTCCACTCAAGGTGTCTCTTATAACTGGGCACTAGCCTGCCCAAGACACATTCTAAGCTAGAGGTTGGTCTCCGACGTGTGGTAGTGTAGAACCTGTAAGTGTAGTTGTGTGTAAGGAGAGGCCAAGGAACGATCACACGCGGTCTGATGCCCATTTGTTAGAGGACTGCTCGGGCAATTCGATGTTCACCGGAGAAACCATGGAAAACTACCAATCAGACTAGTCGGCCGCTAGATTTTTCCCTCCGACAGCGGCTGAATTCGACCGAACTCGCATCACCGGATTTTGGACCCTACGACCTCCCGGCCAGAATCTCTGCAATAGCGACAGTTGTCACCTTGAGATATCCCAGCCAGAGCGCAAAATACAGTCACCGGATTCTTATGATACTTGAAAAGTTTTCGTTAAAATGATGGTACACAAAATGCCAAATTTTGATTGCCATCACTAATTACAGCAAATTTCCAAAAGTTTATTTTCTAATCGTTCATTTAAAGCTGAAACAGGTATCAATTTGTCGCTCTTCTGAACGTGTACCAGCTGGTGCTCGAGTCCTCCCCCAACGCCCGCTTCGCTGTACTGGCGCCCTCCGCTCATGGAAGGCGCCAGCTGCGCCCACAATGAGTGCAGTCCACGGAGCGCGCAGCTGGCGGCGCCCCTGGCCGCCTAGGCAACCCGCCGCACCGCGGCCTTGGCCAATCAAACGCTTTCTGGGGCAGCTGTGCGTGCGAGTTCTCCCAACCCCCCCCCCACCACCACCTACAGTCGTTTTAATAAATAAAATGAACTGTTTAAATTCAAATTGAAAAAAAACACTATTTGTAAGCACTTACTGAACGATGGGAAACAGTGGATTAAAATAAAGCTGCGAACCAAAATATGCGGCCATTCAAAGTCGTTTTTGTTTGGATAAGTTGTTATTGGCGCATAAATTATGCGACGTAATAAACATTTGTGATAAAACAAGTGTTCACAAATTAACAGAAATTAATACATTTCTTTTACTAATTTATAAAATGTTTTAATATACTGCCACAAAGATTTAATAATGAAATATTTTGTCTTCTGTTTATTTTCTAATTTAAATACTAACTTAATAGTAATTATGATTAATATTTTTAAATCATGAAGGAAATGGTATTTTATTATTTATTCAAATATTTCTCAGAATTTTCTGTTATGGAACACGTGTTAAAATAATTCAACCAAAATATTTTTTTTATAATTATTTCCATGAAAATTTCCCACTACCTAGCACATGTTCCCAACGAATCTATTTAAGAAATTATTCATAATAATAAGCATTACTATAAAAAGTTACTATTAAATTAAAAAGTGCAATTTCGAACAAAATCCATTTCCCCCCGTCAGTACATGTTTGAAGCTAACACTAACTCTGATTTACCGTAGAGCTGACAAAAGAATCAGTAAAGTATTTGTTTGCCCGCGTGTCTGTATTTATCCGCTTGCGTTGAACAGGTCTTATAGGCTTCATTGAAAAATGCACTTTCAAAACCAAAAATTGCTTCAAAATATGTTAAAAATTGGTAATCTCTTATTAACTTTGATCCCAAAACCTGTTACTTGTTTACTATAAAACGTAAGTAAGAGTTAATTCTACGTTTGTTATAGAAAGAGAAATCAACTTTGGCGTTGAGGCTTAAACAGCTCTGTCAGGGTAATAAGAGGAACATAAGCGTATTATTTTTCATTTTCAAATTTCAATCGTTCAAAATTCTTATTAAATGACTTTAAAGTTTTTAGAATTTCATTTCTGCTGAGAACTGGCTTGAACAATATTTAGTTCGCACCTTTCTGTGCTTAGTGCTGTATGCGAACATACACGAACGATTAGGACTTGCCAGTCGGACTTGCATACGGTTGTTAATCCGTCGCATTCTTCTCACAATTTTCCCCTTACAACTACGCCAAGGCACTTGATGGTGTATGGACCGCTTTACAAAGCGACTGGACGCCCCTTACGGTCTACCCCAGTCACTATTTACGGGAGTCGGGCGGCTAATCGCGCCGGGAAGGAATATTATTCACATCACAGCGGGCATCTGAGCTCTCACCCCCCCCCCCCCACACACACACATGTTGCACTAAGGAACGGACAGGATGGCATCCCAATACACAACGCCATTTCAGAAAGCAACTTCTCCCTGCTTGAGCTTGGGTAGAGCCGTCACGCAAGCTCCAAAATTACTAAATTTCCAGGTTGGAAGCAGATTTGCACAAATCATAACGAGGTAAGGGAAGACCCTCTTCAATAACCCATGCGTATCAAGCATTGCCACAATGCTACCAAAAGACCATCAGGAGGTCACTCGGGTTGTTGCACCCGCGTGGCTCAAGAATAACTAAGAGAATCGCGTTATGAATTACATTCCTTGGTTCCTATCCCCTCGCTCCAACGGTGCCCAGCCGGCGCACAATGTGATCACAATGGGTCTGCGTCCTCCCTTTCATAGTTGACGCACAATATATTGCAGAGGATTTTTCATTCAATGTGCAGCAGGGCCAGGGGTCCCGTAAAAGTAACGGAGAAGACCGCAACGGGCGCCCAGACCCTGTGTAAAGCGGGGCAAACGTCATTCATTGATGATGTTTTCGGGTACTTCAATTGCTAGGGTTATTACTCCCGAAAGTGCAGTGAATATTCTACTCGGGAGATATCTTCCCCCGCTGGGTGGTGAGAGCAGGGCCTGCACGTCCCTTTGAAAGAGCCCCCTTCAGTTCCTCTCCCACCGGGGTTCCGCCCCGGGGCAAGCTCGCTCCCGGCTGGCCATCTGACATGCGTGGTAGTGTAGAAAGTGTTTACGGGGAGAAGAGAATCTCGGTAGAATAAGGCAAAAAGCATGCGCGATCCGCGTCCCGTTTGTTAGGGTACTGCTCTGGCATTTGCCTGGTATCGAAGAAAACTATCGGTCAGAGCCGCCGGCCGCTAGAATTCTCCTCGGCAACGGCGGAATTCAACCTGGCACCGGGAGATGAAGCTCAGGGCACCAACGTGTGCCACTGCACCTCTGACCAGGACGTCCTAGGTTCGAGTTCCGACAGTGAAAGGGATTTTCCACACTAGCTACATAGCTAGGTCGAATTTAGCCGCTGTCTGGAGAATTCTAGCGGCCGGCTGCTCTGACCGTGGTTTCTCCGATCACCACCAGGCGAACTACGGAGCAGTACCCTAACAAACGGCAACGGAACGCGCGATCTTTCCTTTCTCTTCCTTGTCCTACACTCACCCTTTAATTACACACACTTACACTAACATGCCCTACTTACACTAACACTAGCACGCCGGGAGACCAGACGGGAGCTTAGTGCTTGTCCTGGGTGGGACAGTGCCCCGCTGGTGGAAGATACCTGGTTTGGGAAAACCCCGCTAGCCGACGGGAGGTCTGGTTCGGATCTCACCATGAAGGGGGGGGTGATCACTGCCACCTACCGAGGAAAAACATGCAATACCTTACGGGACTAATGACCTTCGAAGTTGGCGCGCCCGACATCATCAATCAATCATTGCACCAGGCCTGCTAGCTAGCGCCCTAGGACCTCCCGGTCAGACTGACTGCAGACACAGCCGCAATGCTAGCTGCGATGATTCAGTTGAGGCTCGGTGAGCCAAGCTCCCGCGCGTGGCGCCACATGCGAAAGGGCGTAACGGGAGTGGTGAGGCAAGCAACGGCTGGGCGGGGCGGGGCGAGGAGGGGCGGGGCAGGGCGTGGGGAGGGACCGGGCGGAGACGACGGCGAAGGTCAACCGGTCTGCGACACCTCGCCGCGCCGCGCCGCGCCGCGCCAGCCCGGGCGCCGGCCAAGGCTGCCCTCGCCGCCCCGCCCCGCCCCGCTCCGCCCCGCTCCGCCCCGCTCCGCCCCACGCCGCCGCGCGCCACCCCGCCCCGCCCTGTCGCCGCCCGCGCGCTCCGGAGCCGCATTCCCGCGCGCAGCGACAGCCCCCTCCCTCTCCCGCCCGCCCGCACCCCCACGGAACTCGGGCCCCGCGCTGCAGACGCAGCTCAGGGGGCGAAGGCGGGCACGAGATGCATTCGCCCATTTGCTCCAGATGGCGTTGTGATCACCACTAAGATTTGAAATAAATAATATTTTTTAAAAATGCTAAACTAAGGGTGTGTTCTCTGACACTACACCCTCTTAGGATAGCACCTGCCCGAGTGCCCCAGCTTCAGGGCAATGGGCTCGGGAGGCCTGTGGAAAGAAGGTCGCAACACCTTACGCTATTGTCTACCTGCGAGAAGCTTTCAGTCACACAACTATATGAACTCCGATGTAGTCACGAAAAGCGTACATTAAGCACTTAGATTATTTTTTCGAAATTAATTGGATTCTCTAATAAATTTTTAATTGACTTTATAGCTAGAACGTGTAATTAAATACTGGATTACAAAATGTGTTCACTTTTTCACTTCCTCTCAGCCTCCCATTCTTTCCCGTTCTTCTGAACTTACTATTTCTGCTCCGAGTTCTTCAGCAAATTAGAGCCCAATATCGCGTCCAAACAAATAATAACAATATTGCAGAAGCCAATGGCGACATGTGTTGTAGTGAAAGTGTTATTCGCAGGGCAAGTCTGTGGGTGTCTGAAACGCGTGAGGACGCCAGCGGGGGCGCCGGGGGCAGCTCTGCTCACAACCACCGCCGCGAGGGGCGCCACTGTACGAGGCTCTCGATGGAATGAATGGAATACGAAGATGGCAAGCACAGTGGTGTGTTGGGCTCCGTCCGACGCCCTCTGCAAACAGGGCCGCCCCACCCCGCCTCCTGCGGCCGGAGCCTCGGCAGACAACACGCGCCGAGGCCAGGGCCTGCGACTCCCACGCCGCGTCCACACACTCGCCTGCTGGGCCGAAAGAGGGCTTGTCTGAGCTCTCGCTCAAGGGAGGACTACCGCTGAGTCCGTGCCATTTAATATTTCACTCGTTTCACGTTCCTATACGCTTGTTCGCGCCCGAAGACGAAATGACTGCCCGAAAGGTCCTAGGTTCGAGTCCCGACGGCGGGAAGCCTGTCAGCTAGGTCGAGTTCAGCCGAACTCTGGAGGAGAATTCTAGCGCTCGGCGGCTCTAATCGGTAGTTTTCCGTGGTTTCTCCGATCAACATCAGGCGAATACCGAAGCAGTATCTTAACAAACGAGCCACGGACATTTTTTTCCTCTTCTTTGTCCTATTCTCACTCCTTACTTACACAATCTTGCACTTACACTCTCTACACTACCAAACATGCCGGGAGACCGGTCGGGAGTTTAGAGCTTGCCCGGCTAGGTCGGTGCCCCGCTGGTGGGAGATACATGGCTGAGGAAAACAGCGCTAGACGACGGTAGGATTTCGCAACCAGCGAGGGAAGATCACCGCTACCTCCCGAGGGGAAAACATGCACTACACTTAGGGAATAATTACCTTATCAGTTGACGCGCCCGGAATCACTAACAATCAATCAAAGAAACGACTGCTTTCGACAGATGGATTGCAACTCACAGGCCAAGGATGGCAAACTATTGTTCTTTGTTTATATTCAGTATGGTCCAGTTTTTATTAACGACAGTCCTAAAAACTGAAATTATTATTAAACGATACTCATTTAATATTCCGGAGATTTATTATTAAAAATACTGGCTTACCACTATTTAAACTAAGAAAAATAGTTAATCCAGTTTATTCAAATTTCTTCATTAATTTAACTTTCACATTATTAATCTCAAAGCTTTGAGTCTTTGCATTTGCTCTCATCTTCAGGAGCTGAAGTTCATTTTAAAAAATATACTTCGTTTTTAGATTTGTTGATTATAAAGATCATATAAACTGCCTCCTTTTTAATATAGAAATGACACGACGTACATAACGGCTCTCGATGGAATGAATGGAATACGAAGATGGCAAGCACAGTGGTGAGTCCATGACGTACATGACGGCTTAAAGTATTTTTAATCACGGGTTTAACATAAAATGGTTGTACGAGCAAACGTATCCACTGTCATGAATAAATGTTATTTTTGATATTTATATAAATATATTAGTATTATTATATATAATGTTTATTAAAGTTATATTCTCCCTAAAACGGCTTCGCAGTCTCTTTCAGGACCGCGGTTTGATTAATCTATTACTGATGAGAGACATTTTAAAATTGAAAACCCCTTCAATTTGGTTTTAAAGAAATATGGGTAGTTGATTACTTCCCGTCGTTTTGGCGGTTTACCCCTGTATAAATACGACAAAGAATCTATATTACTAAATTCCAATGCGCGAAGAAATTCAAAGAAAACTATGCAGCCGCCGGCCTTGTGAGAGGAATCAATGATTGGTTTTCTTAGAAACCCAGAAACTCGTGAAAAATCCAAAAACATGACTTTTCTGAATAATGCAAATATTTGATTACGTTAATCCTCAATTTCTCATACTGCGCGTACCGAATGATTTACAGAGTGAGTCACACCTCGCCGTACAGCTGATGTCGCGCGACAGGTAGGTTCCATGGAAGAGGACATCCGCCATTAAGTAACAGCCTTTTACGTGTTGCGTTGTGGAAGCAACTTTTTGATTTTCTTATCAAGTGAAGAACTTTTTTTCATACCAGCATTATGAACAAGCTTTTCTGTAGAAAAAAATCGTTCATAAGCGGGCATTTTACGGCACAAATGTTGGCGTATTAGATTTTACGGTACGAATGATAGTGTCATCACACATTCCGCCAATCGCAGCGAGAGAATCGTGGGGAGGTAGCGATGACGGAACAGCCGCCGTTTTATCGCACAGATGTCAAATACCCTAGACGTCACCAGAAACTTGTCTCGCAAAATTAAGTTTGATTCTCTTATAAATTTATATTGCTGTTATACTTCGTATAAAAATAGCGTATGCAAATCGTTTAAAATGTTTTATACCATTCGTACAAATTTGAAAACTCGCTCCTAACGTCGCTCGCTGCCAAAACATGTAGTCATTCAATATAACGTAACATAAACTAATTGCATAAACCACTATTTGAACTATGTACCTTCTACGCCTATATTATTGCAGAATTTTTGTTGAAATGTTGTATTTATTACGGTCTTATACAAGATAATTTTATTTGTTGTTCCTGCACATCGATCTGGCAGCGAACAGCGCCTGGTGGGCTATTTTTCTGTAAAATCAATTAGTGTGGTTTTTATTCGCTGCTGCTGGCATTTAGATACTAGCGCGATCTATAAATGCGGCGAGGGGCTAGCGGTGCGCGCTGGAAGCCTTGGCGGGAGCGAACGGGCCGCGCTCTCGAGCCGAGCGCCAGAGCGCCGGGCGCGGAGCGGAGCGGTGAAAGCGCAGCCTTGGCTCCGAACAAAGGCGGCGACATTTCCACCCGCGCGCAAGCGGGCGATCGCACTCGACGTGCGCACGGGCGACGCCCCACGCCGCCCCTCGCCGCTCCGCTCCCAAGGCGAACGGGCCGAACATTGGGGCGTTTCGGCGCCACGCGTAAGCCGGAGACCAGCCACGCGACGCATATTCAAATTAGTTCGCCTTACCTTAGGCCTAAGGGGCGACATTATGCCTTCGTAAGCAGTGTACATCAATAGCAGCCTCTAAGTCAAATTATAAGCGGTAAATTGCTCGATGATCAACAGAAATGGTTGTGTTTTCCAACGCTGGTAAACGCTGATTCTCATATGTAAGGCAGTACCAGACAGCCTTTCCCATTCACAACTCTGGCGAAAACTAACGGAAAATGTTCGTTAAAATTTCGCGATAAAGAAGTTGAAGTTATATAGCGTTTTATGTTTGTAGCGAAGTCTGATTGCTTAATCATCGCATAGGGCCAGAAAATCTAAAACGTCTTGCGTGATAAAGAATTGTTTACTCTCGACTCGTACCGCGGTGCAAATCCCTCACTCAATCAAAAAATGTATTTACTGAATGAGAAATTCGACGAAAATGAGCAAACGAAGCTGAATACAATTAATATTCAAGAGCAACGTGTTCAAGATACAAGAACCAAATCTACAACTTGAGCTGTGAAATTTACAAGCCGACAGATTCCTACAGACCAAACAAGAAAATATATCACATTTATTTAACATCTTTACAGAAAAGAAGCTGAACTAGAGACAATTTGGACCAAAAATGACTTCAATGTTTGAAAGCACATACCCATGTAAACGTGTTTATTCTTCTATGAAATCTACTAAAAATCTGTATAGAACTCGACTTGTAGATTCTTCCTTGCTGCACCTCTTGAGATTAGGAACAATAGAACTGGAGACGAACTTTTGCTCATTGGTAGATATGCAGTTGAACAGATGGGCTTGTCTATGGGCTATTCAAATATTGTTTAACGGTCATGTATTAATTCCAATAAACGGACATCCTTGAGTCCTCTTCAAAATTAACTTCTTCTGGGTATTATAGTTTGTGTTTATTTTTTATTTCTCTGTTTTATGCCACTGTTAGTAATATGATCTATTAAAATGATGAAACTCGTCTTTCAATTAACTTAATCATATTATCTCAGACTAGTACCTCTTTTTCTATTTGAGGAATATTACAACGCATTGACCTATTAGATATCGGACCGCCATTTCCTTGACTCTTAGACTCCTTGAAATAGTATACAACTTCTTTGTTCAACGTTTGAAATGCTACTTTTGCTACCGCAATGTCGCAATCGCTAAAGTTCATCTGAACGTTGTTCTTTACAAGCGTATAACGTCATTAGTCACGTGATCAATACAGTTTAAGGATGTCACCTTTACGTCTGGTGCTAACGGAACGAGGTCAGTATCGACCCCCTGAGGGTCGATGAAATTTTGAAGGGGTCAATGGTGGTCAGGGACGATTGAGGGTTAGCCGAATATAAACAAGCAACGTATTGCTTTCTGATGTAAAGCATCAATACATAATAAACTACAAATTCGCTCCATTTCTTTCGTTTCCATTGTTCATCCTTAGGATCACGGGAGTAGCCAGGGTAGTGTAGTAGTACACCGGGACTCTTGCCCCCCCCCCCTCGCAGACGGGAAGGGCAAAGATTAAAACAAATCTCCCTGCACGCTTGTTTGTTCCATTACAACATGCTTACTTCTTCCAGTCACTTTTCAAACTTTTATTTTCGCGTTTAGTAATCGCATATAGGGGCCCCATTTCGATTTTCTGTACCGAGGACTTTTAATATCTAGCTATTCCACGATTAGGAAAATCTAACATATTATAATAAATACAAGAATATATTAACATTACTCTATCGCGCAAGAAAATATTTTACCGAATAAGCACTAGAGAAATGTTATGGCCAATTCTTAAACATGCTGAACATTTTGTAACCATTGAGTAACAATTCAGATTAGATACACAGCTTCTCAGAAGCAAGTATCATTTTCATACTTTCGAGAAAAATGAGTTTATATATGCGTTAAACCTTTTGGCACATACAACTCCTGTCATTTATAATTACCCCGTATCACTAAGAAGAAATGCGTCTGGTCTTTGATTCTTAATTATTAGGGCTTGATTCATTCATCAATATTCTGGTAAAAACGTAAATTGAACAGAAATAGCCCTTACATCCTTTTTTATTTCAAGTCTTCATTTTTTTTGGCAAGGGGTCGGAGGAAGAAAGGTGGGGAATGCCTGCTCTAGGGCCACGGATCTCAATGGAACAGGAACCTTGTAAGTCGGTCGACGATGCCCAAGGCGTCCTAAAATTTTTATTATAATTTGAACATTTATTTAATTCATTTCATTTTTGTCGTACAGTATCTTCCTCACTTTTGTACGGTAATGTTATTTTTCAAAACTAGAGTCACACTAGTGTCGCAGTTTTACGTCGCGCTCTGAGACACCGCGAATTCGGGAAAGCGAATTAAGAACAGTTGTGAACAGTCTAGCGCTGCAACTACAGGCAGTGAATTGACACTTTCAGGCTGGCGGAGGATTTCGCGGAGCGGTGCCGTCTTCGGAAACGCTCAACTGTTTTGGAACCTGTCAAGAAATTCGCGCACTGGCCTGAACGGAGCGCCCTGGACAAGGGAGAACGTTGGCGGGCGAGGGAGACCCGTGCGGTGGCGCACCTGGTGGAGAGGGGGAGAAGAGAAGGGAGGCGTTTGGCATGGGTGACGTCATCGCCGGTTGCGCCGGGAGAGGAGAGAGCGAGTGCGGGCTGCGCGCGCTCGGGCGCGGGCGTCTTCCGGGCGCTGCGCACTGCGCCTGGCCAGCTGCGCCACAGAGATTAGGCGATGACGGAAATTCACATACGCACACAGGTGGTTGAGAATAAAGGGTACAAATTTCTAGGGCAGGTCGAGGGACCGAAAAGCGTCACTTTATATCATTGAACATGAAGAAGCAAATATACGAACGAGTTACTCATGTGGCACGTGCCTCTTGATTTTTAGGCAACACAAGTTCTGACGCAGGCAAATGGAACCCATGTGTACTGAGGGTTGCTTAAAAATCAGCTCCACATTTCACAAGTGGAATTCCATATAACTCCGTTGTATGAATTTTCCAACTTTGTGTTCATTGGCCAACAGTAACAAGTTTTCGATCCATCTTCATACTCTAGAAGTTTATAAGATTTTTTTTCTGAGACAACTGCAATCCGTCATCTTCGCATTGAACATTCAATCCCAAAATATTACGATGACTGCCAATACCTAATGATATGTCTTGCGAATTGACAATTTTCGCCAGAGGGCAACATTCAAAACTCCAGGATCGAAGAATCGACCGTGAAACGATTTCATCTTCATTTACACAGCACGATTGGAATGATTCGCT
Source organism: Gryllus longicercus (assembly GCA_038098605.1). Classification (NCBI taxonomy): domain Eukaryota; kingdom Metazoa; phylum Arthropoda; class Insecta; order Orthoptera; family Gryllidae; genus Gryllus; species Gryllus longicercus. Next base: position 4,241,948 of record JAZDUA010000011.1, on the reverse strand, counting down.
CGCGAGAAAGTTTTCTTATCAAATTTGTTATTTGAATTCATATGAACGTTTGAAAGAGTGGAAATCACAATTAGAGAACCTATAGATTAATTGTAACCTTGGTAAGGAGAAATTAATACTTCTCCAGCAAGCGACATCCAACTCTAGGGAGATGGGGGGCAGGGGGCGCGGGCTACCTCCTCAGAATCCCCGTCGTCAATTCGCATCCAGCTTTTGGGCATTAAGGCATAGACAATCAAAAGCGGTTTTACATTATCTTGAGCAACTGACCTGTTAAGGCTGAATTCCATCAATTTTTTCACAACTCATTTCTTTCAATTCACAATGGTTGTCTTATTGCCGTAAGTAAGCAATTCGTACGAAAAAAATACAATATCTCCTCTTTTCTATGCACAAAAGAATATAATAGCAGTGTGCTAGCAACTTTTCGGAAAACCATTTTGTGTGATTTTGTTCAGAAGCACTTTTGATAATGTAGGCCATTACTTCTTCTTCTTCTTCTTCTTCTTCTTCTTCTTCTTCTTCTTCTTCTTCTTAATTATTATTATAATTATTATTAATTTATAGAGTATTCTGTAACTTATATTTTTACAGTGTATGTACATAACCCAATGTAGATTTGACTGGAAAACGAGAACCGTTGTATTTTATGAAACAAAATTGTGCGTCATAAAATGGTTGGAAAAGGTGAATCAGCTTGAAAAAGAGGATGGTGATGTTGTTGGCGCAGAGACTATCATCGTTTCAAAATGAGCTACGGATTATGCGAGGGTTTTTTCCCCCAGTCGCGTTCCTGATCACCGTGGAAAATCGCGAGGTTAGCGTAATGCGGTATATTCACTCCAGAAGGCGAACTTCTGGACTGGTTTTAAAACAGTTGAAGAAGCATCGCCGCCGCAAGGAACCGAAGACCGCATCGACAGGAAAAGCCGCAAGTGCGGAACGCGTTCGTCAACCAACCACATTCGAGTGTCAGCTGCTGTTAATGCCTCCAAGGGTCATTCTAGTGCGTGCCACTGAGAGGTTAGGGATAGATTTCACATGTTATACATGGTTTCAACACCGTCACAAAAAATAATGTTCTCATAATTAATACAAATCAAGTGGAAACGAAGATGAGAATACGCATGAGTTTCAATTAAGTTATCTGTCGTAAAGCGAATTTCAGAGCGTTCTTACTTTCATCTCGCTTTCACTTATTCTTGCAATAGTCTACGTTTTAATCAAAGAACTTACGACAATATTTCAATATTTCGTATAACAATATCTCTTAACATGGAAATTTTGAAGTGTTTCTTGAATTCTAACTACATAAACACATTCATTCCAATTGAACATTCTTCAGTTGGCGGAATGAGAAGAATAATAGGGAGAGCAACAGCTCCAGGACAAGTTCGCCAACGTTCGTGAAATAAATACGACTCATTTTTACGTGTTACTCATCGACAACGCTCCCCAATTCGGTTCGTGATCAATGACTGTCAAAAAATCTAGCTCATACGACAGAACAGGCCTTTACAATATCACAATGAGTGTGATTGGCGAGCGCCTGCGCCGGCCGGGAGAAAGCCCCTCCCCCTCCCCTCACATTCCTGCTCGCCTCTCTGCCTCGCCTCATCGCTGTCGTTGCGTCACTTCCGACGGCGGCCATCCCCACATCCCGTCTCGCCCGGCCAGGATTTATTACAGCGATTCCTTACGCTTCGCTCCAAACCCTCCTCAGGCGCATTTCAGAGGCGGCTGGTATCACCGGCGCAAAATAATCATGAAATGAGCAAGACATGTGGACGATATGAGCATTCTAGGAAAGTCATGGTTCAATAATTGCATTTTTGGGCATTTAATTATTAAAACCCCTGACCGAACTGCACTGTGTTGGGAAATGAAGGAAACAACTCCACTGCGGGGGAGGACAAAGAGTGATTCTTACTATCTCAGAATGAAATAACCCAGTTGAGCATGTTCTTCCCAGGGCCCTTCCTCCGCCCTGGTCCTAGGAGGGTGACTGTGAAATCAACTGCAGTCAGTTACGAGGCCCATCAGGATGACTGAGAATAATCTTGAAAACTTCCAGAGCATGTGGAGGGGGGCGAAAATGCCTTTGTCAAGGGATATATAGTCGTAAATTTCATACAATGGATTTACATTTGACCCTGTTTGTTTAGGCAACACGGTATTGTAACATATCAGAAATTCCCCTCCCCCACGACATTTAATAAAGGGAAATATGCATCAAACGTATGTACACTTTAGAATTGGATGCTAACCAATAGTGACCAAGGAATATACGACATCAAGACAACGTGTCAACAAACTTTATGTTTCGTGAATACAGATCTGAATGCCATGTTCTGGTCCGAAGCATGGCCCCGGGACATTTTGTTGAATAAATGGCAAGACGGCGTTCAAACTCGAGGTTCCGAAATTATTTACGATGGCCTAGTCACTCTCTTGGAGCAACCGAAGTGGAGGCTGCTAATTTTCCAGACTTAGGATGGGTAAAATGGATTGGTAAAATGGTTGATGTTGGGAAACGGGAAACTTACGTTAATTGATGTGTGATTTGTTTATGTGTAGTATATGATTTGTAATTTGAGGGTATCATAATTAGTTTGTGTGGCAATTTGTGATTTAGGGGATTCATGTAAAATATACATTGTACGTGGGGAATTAATGTAGAATAGATTCGTAACTGGGCATACATTTTTTTTTTATTTTATTTTTTATTTTTTTAATTTCAGTAAAATGACAGGCAGTCGCGAGTAGGCGCTTCATTTGAGGGGCAGGAACGGAAAGTCGCGTTTGCAGACGGCGTTAATTGAATAGATCGGAGTGTAGAATATTATTATTAAATAGAATTTTCTGGGATCATGACAAAAATTGTCCAATTGCTAGAATGTATGACGAAAGCAGAAGCATCGCGAGTACATCCCATCGACGGCATCCGGATGGAAGACATCCTGAAAACCGACGTGGAAGGTATTTCCGTAATCTTACGAACATTTATACAAGAAATTTCGTACGGAATTTGGGAATATACAAATTAAAGGTAATTCAAATCATTAATGAGTTCAACGACTCAAAAATGTAAATCTTCAGAATAAATGTTAACTCTTTATTATCAAAGAAAAAAGTCTGATAATTTGTTGAAGTTGCCATCAAATTTTCAATAACAGGATAATATAGCAGAACTTCCAGGAATTGCGGCTCTGTACAGTCGCATGTCCACATATAATAGTCAAATAAGAAGGTTAAGTGTTATATGTCGAACTCAAGTTTGTAAAGTCAATGTAATGTTTGAAATAGCAAAGTTAATTAATACTGTAATAAATATAATATTAACCGGGCAACATAAATAGTCAAATTAAATGAGTAAAATCGTAAACCATCTCGAAAGGGCTGCCCAACCTTTGGCGGAATAAAATAATTAATTAGTGGAAGTTAAGAAACGCGACTTGTCGAACACCCATGCATAAGAGGTTGCCTAACAAAGGCAAATAACACATGTAACTCCGTTATAAAAAAAATTGTCCATAGGCAAAAAGTGATCATTTTGTCACCCCTGCATGCCCTAGAAGTAGATAATCTCAAAGACACCTCTGCAGAGGGAAAAAACCGTTTTTCATGTACGATTATGAAAGAGTGCGCTGGAAGAGCAGATGAAGCCTGAAGCATTTTTGTTTAAATAGGAAATACGCGAGGTTCATTATTTACAATTCCCTCACATTAAATCAAAGGTTGAATTTAAGAGATTCCCTTAAATAGTTAGTTGAGACGTAACATGTTGATCTGATTAATGTTTCACTTTTTCCTGTTACATTACAACACTCACGCTAATGTGTTCCACTTCAGATGATTCGACCATCACATCAAGATAACAGTGCTAACAAGCGTGTTCCAAAATGCGTTATCTCAATGTGTGATTTATGATGTACATTACCACCTAAACTACAGTTTAGAAAGGAAAAGTATTGGAATCACCTCCAAACTATTATCTACAATTTTCGGTCGTAAAATCTATGTTGAAGTTTCTTTTGAGCTGTAACTCTGCACATTCACGTCAAGATTAATGTCTTTTAGCACTGTTCTAAAGGTGGCCATGATTGATGCACGTGGCGAGGAGATACAAACTATTTTGTGTCTTACAATCGTGATGTATGAGTGGATGGAAGTAATGTGCCACGCGTATCTGTCAGATTAGACGTCTTTGAGCTGAAACTTGGTAAATACGTCAGATGTAAGATGTAGTTGGTCGGTTCCATGGATCATTAAGATTTTATTAATTTTTAGGTTACTACTTTAAACAAGAGATTTTTGTAAGTAGAGAACTACAAAATTGAAGTTAGAGATCGCTGCAAGCGCGCTTTGTTGTCAGACAGAAATGCGATATAATATTATTACATAACCGTTACTAAGGAGCGAGGAAGTATGTGATGTTTTAGCACCACTAGTTTCTTTATACTTTTTCCTCGAAGAAGAGAAAATATATTTACAAATCTGATTTAGTGCCGATTTTCCTTAAAAGCTCCGAAATGTTGAAATTTGTAAAACTTCGAACAGGTCTTACACATTCAATATTAAATTCGAAATGTCTTTCCCCAGTACAATTTATCCTTCAATTTTAGATCTGAAATGCTCTTTACTTAAACAATTAAGTATTAACACTGAGAGGAGGAAAGGTTTCGGCATGCCGCGTGTTTCCACTTGAAGACAGTACAAAATCAGTGACTTTGTGATGGCAGCGCAGGCGCAAGCGCGCCAATGGCGAGCAGAGGCGAAGGCCGAATCGATGCGCAGCAATCGAATCGGATCGATCGCTGCGATAAAAATAGCCTCCTCGCCCCCTGGAGCCCCGCGTCATGGCCTCGCTCCGACGCATTCCGCGCTGCCGAACGCGATAGATAATAATTGCATCACCTTCGGACTTTAGTAAATTATATTTGTTTCTCCCAAATGCAACTAAAGAACGTCCCGATAAAATTAATCCTTTGAGATCCAAGACTTCGCCCTCAGATCAAACTGCAATTATCTCGCTTCGGAGACCGTCTTAGCTGCACAACACAGCTTGCTCCTTTTCCTCATCGGGTTTAATGAATGGCGGTTAAATCGCACATAGGTGTTTCGAAAAGCTGCATAAATGACGACAAACTGATGATTTCTGGCATCCGCCGGCAGATGTATGCCTTAGCCACAGGGGGCGGGTAGAGAAAAGTGATTGTCCGAATCGCCGTTTGTAATCCAAGAAGCTCAAGAGGGTACGAGAAGCTTGGGTTTGGGTAAACGTCATCGTGTAAATAGAAATTTACGACTGAGGCAGTGAAACTCGAAACTGCACATCTTGTAGAAAGAAGTCAGAAATTCCCACCAGCAAACTGTTTCCTTTTCATCACATTATATCTATTTCTCTTCACCATGAAGTACTCCACCTACCTAACCACCTCGTGATGGCTAAATCGCTGTAAAATAAAAGAGCGGCGACGTTCTCTAATACAATATATACTGGCTTTTAACAATATCAGTAGTATACCAAAATGTTTAAATGAATTACGTTATTTAAATAAGCTAGGCATCAATATAATTATTCACACAGAATTATTTATTTCCGTTACATCTTGCTTCAGAAAGATCTAATATGTTATGTATCATCCATTCTTGTACGAAAAGAGAAAACAGTAGTTACACGTGTGACCTACAAAAGGAAGGTTCAATAAAGAAGCAAAATAACAGCCAACAGGATATATAGTTAAAATTCCTTACACTGAAGTAATTTCTAGTGTAGTATTAATTTACATACTGAAAATGAAACCAGTAACGATTTACAAAATAATTTAATTTACCGAATGTTCTCCAAGTCGCAAATCTATCCTCGATTTTACTACACTCTCATCACCCCTTCCTCCACCAGATTCCTCACCTTTCCGTTTGCGGCGCGACGTCGTCAGATGGCGCTTTCGCCTGGCAACAGCCGTTACATAAAACGGTGGCTGCGCAGTGGACAAAGGAATTCGCACGCGCCGCGCATTTCCACCTCGAAATAAACACCGCTGCTCGCATTTTCCAGATAGAAGAGCGACACGGTATTGGTCCAGCTAACAATGGAGGATGACAAGGGGCGATAAGGCGCTAGCTCTTGACGCGACGGCAACGTTCCGCGTATCTAGGAAAATATCTAAAATTCCCGCAGAGCTTTTTGAAGTGCTTATCACATCTTATCATACAGACTAAAAAGAAGTTGCCATCAGCAACAGATGTAGACAATTTAGATAAAAACGTGATGCAGAACAAGAATGCTTGCAGCGTTGCATGCAGAAAAGACATTTATGTTTTCGTGGTTGTTGATTGTAATAGAATTAACGTGTTCAATAAAACTAAGATAAAAATAATAAAGATTTATTTACAAAATCTAAAAACTTTGCGACTTAGGTATGGAAGTTTGCAGGTTTGAAATCGGATTGAAATTACAATAAGAAAAACTAGTGATGCTCCAACACCACATACTCTCTCGCATTATTTATAAATTTGCAATTTTCAAAAATTCAGATAGTGCAACTAAAATGAGACCTACGCCATTATTTTAAGCATCCCTTCTTTTGTCCATGGAAAACAATTAAACAAAAAGTTTGGAGCGCTTTTTGAGTTTTTTTTTAAATTGCCAATTCACGCCAAATTACACGAAAACCACTCATATTTTCGAAAAATTGAACGTGAACTAATTTAAAGATGGTCTTTAAGGCACAGACTTCATTTAGAAAAAAAATTCTATCTCGAATATTACAGTTGTAGGAAGAAGCTCCCCCCTCAGAAAAATGTGCACTTTTGCAATTTTCAGAGATTTCAACCAACTTGAGACCTGCGCCATTATCTTAAGCGTCTATTACGCTATCCAAAGACACGGTTTGGTAAAGAAATTTGGAGCCATTTTTTGAGAAAAATTTGAAAATGTTTTTGAAGCTTCGTGTAAAGTAGCCACAAAAATCGAAATATGCGTTTGAAACTCCTAAAACCTAGAGTTCGTTCAGATTGACAGGGCAATATCAATTTTAGAGAAAATCGACTGAACGGTTTATGGTGGTAGGAGATGCCTGGTTGGGGAAAAACCCGCTAGCCGACGGTAGGTCGGCACCGGATCTCGCCACCCAGCGTGGGAGGACCTCCGCCACATCCTGAGGAAAACATACGCACTACACTTACGGGATTAATGAACTGTGCTATTGACGCTCCCAGAATCAATACAATTATGGCCGATAACATAAATAACCGAGTTGGTTTTAAAACTCGCCTGTTGTGCCTGTTACCTTTTACGGCACATAAACAATAAAAGAAAAGTACGTGTAAAGTGTTAATGGGTAAATGAGATCAATGAATTGTGATTTTTTTAGAAACGAGGGTTTTAACCTTTCCAGTTAAGATGTATCAAACAAAGAGAGATACAGTGGGACATTTAGTTCTTTTTTTCCGTCGCGATCAACGGAGGAATGCCCTGTCATAATTTCGGAGATTTGAATGAGAGGCCTTCCACACGGAACTTCTCGTTCGTACGTCCATGTGAAATAGCTCAGTCCGGGCGACGTGGGGGCTCGGCCGTGTTCCCCAGTGCAAGAATGCCCCGCCCCCGCTCAAGAGGAGGGAGCGGGTTTCAAAGGGGTTCTTCACCGCCTGTAAACATTCAGTCGTCAACGATCGGGTACCCCGACTGCGAATACACACCCGCTCTGGGCGCACCTACAGCACCGCTGCTGAAATACAACAATTCGGGCCACACTCCCAGCGTGCCACTCCTTCGTTAGGCTACAGCTCCCCCGGCTTGGGGGGGGGAGGGGGGGGGCAACCGTTGTGGCTGACTCAACAAGCAGTAGGCCTCGTCGCGGGCCCTGCCCTTAAGGCGGCTCCGCGCAATCGGCATTCGCCGAGTAAAGCGAGCTTTTGGTCACCCGGTCCCGAACAGCCGAGGCGTTCGGCGAATGTTCGATTCCTCTGATGTGTCCAAACGAACGACTCGCGGTGGGTAGGGCGAGCACCGAATGTTCGTCACCCGGCAAACAGCGAGCGATTCATCCACATTACTTGGGATTCGGCGAGCGGTTGCTCGCTACCCGGCGAACAACGAATGTGTGGTGCCGCCTTCAAGCTCACCTCCCGGCAGAGCAACCTCGGCTCCGTTCATCTACAGCCAGGTCCCCGAAGCGTAAGCTCACCTGCAACAAGAGAAAAGCGGCGTCAGCGGTCTCGATTGGCAATTGCTCTGGCGCTCGTCAGCCGCGTGCCAGAAGATAGCTTATCTGCACATCGGCGTTGCAGCGCAGAGGTACGTGCCCGTTACGTTTAGATCACCGACTGCTTTTGTAACATTTTACTGGAGCGGAACTATCACGGACAGAAACATCGTATTGCAGATAATTTATCACCATAATACCAAATATTACGAGCCCTTTTATTGAATTAATGTTACACAGTTTACCAATATCCAAATACGTCTTTTCCTAGTCACAGTTTCAGAAACCAAGAACAATCAACTGTAACTTAAAATTCTTCGTTACGTTCCCTACTTTTCCTTGACGTATTAATTGATTACAGAATATCAGTTTATTAACCAGATATTAATAGGAAACGAATCCCATTTTCAACATTCCTAACTAATCACCTTTACACATTCATGCACACTCAATCATATTCTTAAGCTGCAGCTAGTTTTCCAGTTAACGAATTGTGACTTATCCCTCTATAATGCAGAACTCCTTACGGAAATCCTTCTCATATAATAAAATCAATTGTATTGCGCCAGTTACAAAACAATTTGCGTAATACGGTATATAATTTAAATGACTAAATTTCTAGGAACTGAAACATATGTTTGACAACACCTTTCGTCACTGGGCTTGGAATTTTATGTTATCTTTTGGATTGAATTTCTCTTTCTAAACAGAAAGTATTGATGTTATCATGACCTGAACATCGCCTCAAACATTAATAGTGTCCTTCAATAGGACGCCCTATATATCGCAAACGCCGGAATAGCATGAATGGCAGGGCGAGTGATGTAAGTCGCTCTTTAAACACTTTAAATGAAGGCAACTCTCGTTCCAGTTTATGTATTGGATTTTTTAAAATAGTGCAATTCCATTTATTAGTATTCTACAATGATTACCCAGAATTAAACTATTCATATGTGACAAGTGAATTCGCAAAGGAGCAAAGAAAACACTTTAATATTCCGAGTTCTGAAACCAAAGTCAACAAGAAAATGCATACACGTGATGAATATTCCAATTCCATCTGTTCGGAATGATGTTCAGACTATTACATACCCCCTTCACCTTAACGACATTACATATGAATTTTGTGTAAGTGATGACTGTTCACTTTGATTGATACTAACTGATCGTTATTGATTCCTGGCGAGTCAACTGCTAAGGTCAATAGTTCCGAAAGTAAGGCATATTCCGGAAAAAGGGTTCATAGGATTATGTGCCCTTGGATATAGGCCTAAAGTGTAGTGCATGATTTTCTCTCGGGAGGTAACGATGATCTTCCAACGCTGGATGACGAGATCTGGCGCTGGCCTACAGTCGGCTAGCGATTTTCCCCTAACCAGTTATCTCCTACCAGCCGGAAATGTGGATTCGATTCAACTATATGATGATGGTCAAATTCATACATCACAATTTTCACATTCACAATTTTCCATCGTAATTCCATTCATTTTTTGTGTTAAATAATAATAATAATAATAATAATAATAACAATGAGAATAAGAATAATAATATCGACTGAAATATGTGTTATTACAAAATCAATATTTTGCTCGCATGCACCAACGGATTTTACAGACAACATTTAATTATAAATACTTTCTCGTACACTTTCTTTATGTAAAATTAAAGAACATGTTTATTGCATTTAGCAAATTCCGTTTTGAGTTTCGCTTCATTCACAGGACATTCGATGCTCTTGCTGTTTGTGTTGATAGCTAGTAAAATTATATCGGTTTTCTTGAGTTCATTCCTACCACTAGATAATAAATGATCAATTGGATCAGTTTTGACATTTGAATCCAAGGGAACAGAGCAATAACATTCGAATAGTTTTGAAGATTTGTTTTTTTAATCACTCTACACCACTTTGCAGGACTGAAAAATGTAACATTGAATAAATGGAGTCCACTGGCCGCCATACTGTTTATTAGTAACTTTTGCACTACAGTATTTAACATGCAGGATATGAAGGCAAATTCGTATATCCCTTAAAGATATTTTCAAGAACTTTCACACACACACAAACACAGACCAAAGGAGACGAAAGTGGGGCCTAGGGTCCGTCATATTGGTCTTTTAAGAACTTTATTTCTGATATAGCCTAGGGCATTCATGCTAAGCAAATGTAAACATATATACGAATATTAGTGGAATCATTTACACGTTCGGTGGTAACAAAGAAACCCGAATATACCACTCCGTTTTACTTCACCGTAAAACGTGAACGTATCCTCCAATATGAAACGAAAGAATATTCGTTTCGTGGTTTTGTCAGTCTTTCACGGAAAGTATAGGTAAAACTGTGAGCATCCTAGTTCATCATTGCGGCAACAAACGCCGTTATGTACAGTAGGCTGCTTCCCGTTGACGGCCGCGAGAGCACACCGCGACGCGACGCGCGGGTGACGCACTCGGCCACGACGACTCCAAGCCTTTCTTCGCGCTTCCGGCATCGATACGACGCTCTACTTAAAAGGACAAACCCCGTCTGGCCTTTGGGACAAAACTGTTATTTACGTCACGCGTTCCGAAAGCGATCGATTAATTTGTGTTTCCGGGACCCTCAACTGCTATGAGCAGAGCCTGTATTTCCACGGGCGTTGGCGGAGATCTTCCCCTACTGGATGGTGCGTTCCGGCGTCGACCTACACGTTCGCTTACGGGGTTTCCCCAGTCAGGTATCTCTCACCAGTGGAGCACCGCCCCAGCCGGGACGAGCTCTCTAAGCTCCCAGTCTGTGGCCTGTTTGTTAGGGTAATGCCCCAAGATTCGCCTGGTGTTGACCGCAGAAACAACGGAAAACTACCGATCAGAGCAGCCGGTCGCTACAATTCCCCTCAAAACAGCGGTTGAATTCCATCTATTTAGCTCGTGTCGAACATCCACCACCGTCGGGATTCGAACCCAAGGTTCTAGGACCTGAATTCAGTTTGCAGTGGCAACAGTTGTTGGGTTGAGCCATATTATCCGGTACATGCAATTCTACAGATACTGCACTGCAATGTTGCGAATGTAACTGCCATTGCTTGCGTTTGCGTTGTGCGTTGCGTTTCGAGGCGATGATAGCGTGGGCTGGTCGCGCTCATCGCCACTTCCGCACCGCCCGCGCGCATGCGCGCTGCAAATGCGACCGTTAGAGGCGCGGAAGGGGGACTCAAGCCCCCCACCCCCACCCCACCATCACTCCACCTAACCATGCTAGAACTGGGCGACGAGTATGGCCGCTACGATTGGGCAGTCTTCAGAGTCCCCGACGCTGTCGTCAGGAAACACACAACAGCAGAATTCCGTTCAAAAACTCTCGCCCTTTCTGTGTAGAAAACTCCAATGCTCTGTTTTTGACAGTTTATAGTAGTTTGCAGACTATGATAAGTGCCACAGATTACAGCAACACATTATAATCGCGAAGAACTGGGAACCTAGGCTAATGTACAATTGATAATATGGATTTTTTTCTATGGCAATCTACTCTAAAAATCAATCTTGAAAAAGGACATGCACGATTTTTTGAAAGACCAAGTATTTTTTGCATAATTTCTTCTAGAAATTAATGCAATTTATAAAAAAAAACATTTTCTTAAAAACAGCTCCAAATATTTTCTTCACTTTTTCCCATGGATAGACTAAAGGACGCTTAAAATGATGGCGCATGGTCCATTACCGATGAACTATGTGAATTTTCAACAATTCCAAAAGTTAGAAACATTCGAGAAAGAACATTATGTTGTAGCATTACTGTTGTGTAGATTTTTTTAATGGGAATATACAATACGTTTCCGATAGAGCGTTGCGCCTGATTATGAAAGAAGTCCGAGTACGGAAGATGCCAACGAACAGTTTAACCTAAGAAAGTTTAATTACCTGGACGTCCTCGAGGAGGTCGCTCCCACGCTCAACGCACATCTTCACATCGTTTACCGTGCGAAGTGTGGAATGAAAACGCTCGTTTTGCGGGGGGGGGGGGGGGGGGGGGCAATGCCAGAGGAGAGCACGAGGGATCCACAGTACTGGAAAGGACTCCCTCCCTTCAATGCAGTTCCAGCTGGAAAGGCATTTTCCTCCTTAGCTTTGATGTTTCCCTTTCAGAGGAAACAGTAAGTCGAAAAGTAAGTGCACCGATTTAAAACCAAGACTCTAAAATAGTTGAATATACTAAAATTTTCGCCTAAATATGATGATAAGCATATGCTTGAAATCGTCTTCTTAATCCTTTTTGATAATTCACAATTCAGTATGTGGTTCCATTTTAATAAAATCAAAGCAGACCGTGAAATTTCCTGGTAAAAGAAAGGCAGAGAGATGCGTACGTAGAGCCGCCCTGACCGTTGAAACGGCGTCTTCGCGTGTTTGACGGTTGAGAAGCGGAGAAAAGGAGTGTTGTCTTAGTTGAGTCACCGGGTATTCCGATACAGCGATGTCATCGCTCGAGCAGCAAATGGCGTAGCACAACGTAGCGTTGCTTTTCCCGGCCAAAGGCTTGCGCGTGCGTGGACAGTAGGCGGGCGGTGGCCAGAGGGGGGAGGGGAGTGGGTTCCTCGCGCGACGCGCGTCGCAGTCTCTTTACGCGTTCGGGATTGGGCTGCGGCCGGGGTTCGCGCATCGATCCAAAATGTGGGTGACTCTAAGCTGGCGCTCAGACTTAATTGGACAGCAGCAAAAATATTTTCACACAGACCATATACTCCCCCACCCCTCTTTTATTTTTGCTATTGAACATCATTTTGGAATATTTGATTAAAGTCCACTTCATTCTTATCGTTCACTACACTAACGGGACAAATAACGACATCCTTCGACATGAAAACATCAATTAATTAAACCCTCCTTTCTTCGAGCGCCTGTGATGTACTGCTGACTGCTAATGGAGGTCGTTTAATGTTATTCGAGCAGGAACGAATTCCAAGGCGCGGCATGCAACTGCTATTCGTGGCAACGTTCACAGTAGTTGGAGAAACCGCCGCCAGGCCGGAGTCGTTGCCGCTCCCCGCACAGCCGCGCTTACTTTAACAATTTGTGCAACAATGATCAATGATTTTAAAATCAATGATTTAAACAAATCATTCGCTTTCAATCGCGACTTGAAGATTTAAATAAACAAAATTCTACTATCAACCGAAATCGAAAAAACATTTTTTTAAATTATGTAAATAAGTGTATGAGATTCCAAACGAGCAGTTAGTTCGAAATGACAGCCAGTGCGACATCGCGGCAGAGGATGACGGAAGAGTGTGAGCGTTGGCGGCGCGGAAGGCGCCCCCGCGCGGGCCCCTCCGGAGGCCGCTCCATCTGTGCGAGGAATGCGCCTCGCCTCGCCTTGCCTTTCACTCCGGGGGCCCGGCGTCGACCCCCGGCCGCCGCGCCGCGCCGCACCGCGGCATTCCAGCGCCGCCGCCGCCGCCGCCGTGGCATTTGCTTCGCGCCTCCGCCCACGCCCCGCGAAAGGCCTCGCGCTCCCAGCCAATCGCCCACGCCGCGGCTCCGCAATCAACTAACTCGCCAGATAAGCCGCACACCGCTCCAGCCCAGGATCACGACTGTCACCGCAGCGCCTCCGATCCGAGGTTCTAGGTTCGAGTCCCGACGGGGGCGCCGGATTTCACAGCTAGCTACGTAGCTGGGTCGAACTCAGCAGCTGTCTGGAGGGGAATTCTGCTCGGATCGGTAGTTTTCCCTGGTTTCTCCGATCAACACCAGGCAAATGCCGGAGCAGACCGTGAAATACCGTGATTTGAATGCCCTAACAAACGGGCCACGGAACGAGCGCCTTCTTCATTCTTGTCCCAGCCAGGAACATGCACTGCACTAAAATATATGACTGGAGATCAATCAGGCGCTTACAGCTTGATCCGGCTTTGGCGATGCTCCGCTTCCGCCAGATACCTAGAGAGGGAAACAGATGTGTAGGTCGGCGGCGGATATCACTTCCTTCAGCGAGCAACACAGCTTCCTGGATACAACATGCACAACACTTTTGGATCTAATGACGTTAGCAGTTCACTCTTCTAGAAACTTGAAATCGAAGGCTACACTAGCCACAGCAAAACTCCCAGCATTCGTAAATGATTGTATCTCTGGTAATATTTTGATCGAAGTATGGCACATCTCGTAATTACATTTCAAATTGACAGATTCAAAGGCTCCAAATAGGTACTTTAATGTAGGTGATCAGCCAACGGTACGTGGGATCCTTTCTTTCTTCTTAGAGGAATTGACATTAAAATGTAGAAAATTCTATTACTAGTGTGACGTGCACACATTGGATCTCCATTACAGTACGTCACATGGTTTTTATTTTTTTATCGTAAATAAACAAACAATGAGCATTAAAATGGATGCCATTCGGCATTCCCTAGGGAGAATAAGGTACTCCTTCGGAAGAAGATGTGAATCATCGGTTGCATTCAAAGACCATGACACATCTGCATACTTCGCGCCGCTACCGTCCGCAGGAAACATTAAGGCGATAAGACGCGACTACGAGGATCGCCCCAATCCAGTACATGCGTCCTACACTAAAAAAGGATCGGAGAGCGAAAACGAGAATCCCCCTCAGACCCACGATACCAACGAGATAGATTTTTGTCAAACGATAAGATCTTTACTTACGAAATGCATTTAGTCAAATAATAATCTTGTTTTCTGTACTCTGCATTATATAGAAACCAAGCAATTAGGTTTACAATATTGTAATCCTTCATAGTGATTTGAAAGTACATATTGTTAAAGACGTAATAACCAGCTATAGATTTAGACACCAGCAGACGGTTAATTCAGCCACCCTCCTGGCGCTTAACCCGTTGGATATAAACGACCACTATCAAGATACACACCGTTAGATCTGAGTTTTAGATCGAGTTGAGTTGCCTTAGGATAACATCACTGTTGTAATTGTAAATTAATTGCTTTTAGTACTTGTATATAATGTCTGAAAATGCACCTAAAGTAATTACAGAACAAGTTATGAAGTAATAAGTAGGCAATAAAAAAGTCTCACAATCGTGACTGGAGTCCAACGAAAGACATTGTCGATTAATTTAGCGCGAAAACGCACAATCTATTGAAGATGGGCGATTGAATTCTATATTCAAACCACTGATAATACATGTTTACATATTTACTATTCCTCAAAACATTTTCATGGGCAACTTACAATAGTCAATAAAACTATGAAGTTTTAAGAAAAATGTTAATTAATCCCTGCCCGCTGGTTTGTGTCTGCTTCGTTTTCCTTGCTCTGCATTTGCATCCAAGGCCGCCTTGTAGTAACATGAGCGCATTTGAAAAATAAACCATGGTGTTAATAGCAACAGAGGTTTAAGGACGAAAGAAGACAAAAACAAAACGTACTGACGACTGAGGTAGCTACAAAAAAACTTGCAAAAAGTCGCCGCTGAAAATGGAGCAAGAGGCAGAGAGCCAGCCGCACACACGACCGCAACTGCGTTCTCGCCCTCGCCCGCCCCCGCGCCATCGCCCGCAGATTCTCCTTCAAATTACGAATATCTATAAGTGGGCGTCCAAATTTTGATCGTTATATCACATCCAAGTGAAGGCCTTTAACCTAGCCACATAGTATCAAGTATTGTAATTTATAGGTATACTAATTATGTACTAATTTTTTTTTTGAGATGGTATTACAAAAAGAACTGACGACACACGACGGATATCACAAGTAAGGGACTTGGTTGGTTGTTTGCCCCACATGGACCTAATGACTATCAACTAGTGGGGTATGGTAAGTAGAGGGTGCGTGATGTGCAATTTCGAAGACAGACTGAGCAACAGAATTAAATCCGATTTTTTAAACACCGTCGCTTTAACGTTTTCCATGAATGTCAAGCTCCATAATCATAAGTTTGTTTAAGTCAAATAATAACTGATAATGTCACAGTCAGTTCATGTGTTCGAACGGAGAGTACCGTTTATATTACCCTGGTTGAGCTCACCGCTGAGAGATGATCTCGAGCTCTGATATTTCCTCGCATTTCGCACAAGGAGGGGCGGCCAAAGCAACTGCAGAGGGCGTAGTACTTCATTTTTCTGCATCCTTTTACTGCACAATGAGGATGCTCTCGCATTTTGAAATGCCCCTGAGCGCTCAGGCTTCCAGGCAAAAGGTTGCTAACTGTTCTTATTCTTTTTCGTTTGTTTAGTCTGTTAAATCTTTATCATAAATTAATAAATTCGGCCACTGTCAGATTATATTCTCCCCTGCGTGAACGTAAATGTTATTAAACCCCTTTTTAAAAACATCGATATTTAAAAACTTGAATGGCAATGGTTGTATTAGGGAGTTTGGGCACTCCGGAACATTAAAGGACTATCAATCATCTGCGCATGCACGTTCAAGTTTCGCAACACTAGTGCATCAGCGCAAGCGTAGAAAATCGACAGCCCGCTAGGGCGCGCAGAAACTCCCTGATAGGGAGTTGGTGCACTCTTTAGCGGGCAGCAATCGACTGCAATCTCGATCTGCGCAGAGGCACAAAAGTTGTGCAAAACTCGAACTGCGCGTGCGCAGGAGATCGATAGTCCTTTTGATTGCTTTAACGTTCGAGGGTACACAAACGCCCTATACTTCATATCGAGATGTTGTGACAGCCGCATCCGTACGTCCGGCTCGTGGCGACGCGTCGCCAGGCGCCTTGCGCCGCTCGGCCCGTGACGTCAGCGCCCGGCGGGCCCGGAGCGGCCCCGCCCCTCCGCAGCGCCCCGCTCGCGTGCTTTCCAAGCGGCGGGGGCGGGGGGGGGCGCGGCGCTGCGTTTGAGCGGCCTCTTTCAGGACACGAGAAAGCAGCGGCCGGCGGGGGCGGTAGCGGGGGCGGGGGCAGTTCCGGCTCGCCGCCAAGGCCGCGTCTCCGCAGCGCCCGCCGCCGCGCCGGGCGACTCGGCTCGCGATGACCGCCCGAGTTACCTCTCAGCCAGCATCGCTGTTGCCTCCGCAGGGTCTGGACGGGAAGGCTTAAGGTTCGAATCCCGGCGGTAGCGCATTTTTCGAAACTAGCCAAGGAATTCAGCCGCCGGAGGAGAATTCTCTCGACTGCTCAGATCAGTAGCAAACCATGGTTTCTCTGACTAAAGCCAGGCAAAGGCCGGAGCAGAATCTTGACAAAAGAGCCACTGATCACGAAAATCGTCCTCGTGGTATCCCCTTACACAAAATTTACAAAACCACACACGTCGGGAGGCCAGGCGGGAGCTTAGAGCTCGTCAGAATGGGGAGATGCTCCGCCGGCAGGAGATACTTTAAGGGAGAAATTCCCCGCAAGGCGACGTGGAGGTCGGCGCCGGACTTCACAAATCAGTGCGGGAGGAACACACCTACCTACCAGGATATAACATTCACTACAGTAACGGAACTAATGGCGCGCCCAGAGCCTTCAATCCGTCGCTGCCCGATGTGAGGCCAACGCCACGCCCAGAGCGGCCAACGCGCAAGGCACGGGCGCGCCCTCCAACACCGAGCCCATACACACGCCTCTCTCGCATGCTCACTACGTCTGCGTCCAACCCAAGTGTTTGTGTTAAGAGAAGCATACCGAAGGAACATCTATGAGGGGTCCGCGGCGGACTTCAGAATAACGTGTGAAATAATTAAAGCAAACTTTATTTATTTACTTAAATGTTAATGAGACAAGTACTTAGCAAAATATTACAATCATTTTCTGCAAGTCTGCTACAATATTTTCAGGTTTTAAAGTATAACAAAGACTTTGGAACATTGCTGTACGTGCGGTCCTTAGCGCAGAGAGACAGTTGGCAATGTCGTTTTTTACGAATTGCTTAAACATTTAAAACGTTGCTGCGAGTGCACAACATCGACTGTTGGGAAAATATAATTTCAACTTATTTATAGACAAGCCTCGGTATGAGAGAACGCTAGAGGTTCTACGAAGCGATTACGCTCGCAGACGTTTCAATTTTTTATCTGTAATTATACGATACGCGTATAAAGACGCACCAATTACTTAGAGTTAAGGTTCTATTATTAATAGTTACTAACGACGACACATCAACTGCTTACCTGAACAAAGATAGGGGAAAAAGCTAGCGTATGTGTTCGACGTGTTGCGTCGAATTGTCCCCTTGCACACACGCACGCACACGCACACGCACACACACACACACACACACACACACACACACACACACACACACACACACATATATATATATATATATATATATATATATATATATATATATATATATAACACCGCAAAAAATTATAACTATTAACATACCTAGTAATGTTATGAGTGTTACTATTGCAGAGGACAAAAGTTAAAAATCAAGACAGAGCGTAGCGGAGCCGAGATTTTTAATTTGAACCAGGGAGTAATAACCTGTACCATATCGTGGTATGTTCAGCATTTTATCGAGCACTATAAAAATCTCACGATTTATGCGAAAATTTACGACATTACGGCGATAGTAAATAAATGAATTATGTCGCCGCGGCACGTTTCTACGATATGGTGGGATGTTGCTTGCGATATATCTATTTAAACAATATTTGTAAACCGTGACTTGAGAAAAGATGGATGCAAATAATTCTTTTGAACCGAAAGATACTTAAAGAAATGACGTTCGATGAGGAAGTTGGCGTGTCGACTTTCAATAGCGACACCTTCCGATCGTCAGTAAATATGATTACCGGAGAAGAGTTTCATTTGGTGGAATGTCAGGAAAATGAGGTTATTTTACACAACATACATTTTTTAATTGCACTATTAATATTACAAGTAACAATAATTATATCCAAAACTAATGAGTTACTTTTATTGTGAATTGTTTGAATCTGATTTGTACAAAACACCGCCAGTATTTGTAATAAACATTTGACTAGTGATGAATCGATGGTTGTTTATTTACGTTGCTAAGGCTGTAAATTTCCTAACACGTACGTAGGTACAAGTGCATTTGACCAACCTTAAGGGTTGCATGCTAACAGGGGTTAAAGACGCATGTGACCGATAAAATATTTTAACAAAATGTATTCACGATTACTGCAGTATTATATATAGTATATTCGCAGTACACCCATTCTTTACAGACCAAGAATATAAAAAAGAAATTGTTGTTGCACAAAGCAACATATGAACACAAAATATTTAATGGCAGGTGACCCCTTCCTTGGGGCCTTGCTGTCGTAGGACATAAGCTGCGTTAGAAGCAGTGAATCATAGAGTATAAGAATTCAGTTGGTACGCGCAAATACATAGAGAAAAGGCTGAATAGCACAATCAAATATTGGTTGTTATTGGTTTTTTTTTTCATTTTTTTTCAGTCAAAATAGAAACAGCTTCGCCGTTGTTTGATTTCTACTGTATACATCAGGAAATCACAAACGCCTCCCTCATGACCGGAGTGCGTAGTTTTCTTTCGGTTCGCGCGCGCTCTCGCAGCCGCTTCCAGGCGCCGTGTGCCCGCGCCAGCGCTGCAAGTAGGCCACGGGGCGGCCAGCTCGCATTCCGCCTCTGGGCACCGGCCACACTCCCGCTCCTGCCACGAGGAGTCTGCGCCCTGCCTCATCACGTCACCGTTCTAATCATCCCTCCGGCCGGCCGTCAGACTACATACGTGGTAGAAAAACATTGTGTAATACTGCAGCGATAAACAGAGGCTTTTTTCGCAGAAAAACTCTTATTGCCGGGCCCTGGCAAAGAAAAAGTGGATAAATCTTGTTCCTTTATATCGTATACTTCGGTCGTATAGTAAAATACCTCATTTAATACGATGTGAAGTCAGAATCCCCCTTTTGTGGGTCCACGCCACCAAAAATTGTCAAAACGTCTCTGGACAACGTTAGCTGCTAAACTGTTGGCACGATTTTCACCAATATTAATATTCTTAGAATGATTTGATCAATTTTGCAACACCTTGAATTTCAAACTGAATTGTTGGGAGTACTTTACCTAAACCCTTAACGTTTTCAAAATCTTCTAAAAAATTAGTCCATATTTTGGTTTATTTTTTCTCGAATAGAATAAATCCGGATTCAAAAATAACCAGAGTTTCATTTTGAATGAAATTGAATTTTGAATGTCTTGAATTTTCAAAATCTTTCAAGAACGCAAAAGTTACAAGGATTTCGGCGTCTTACAATTTTGAAGATACAGAATTTTTCTTCTTATGAAATGTGTTCTCCATAACCAGTTCTTTAATTAATGCTATGTATATTTGTCATTTTACATTTGACATATCAGTATTTTCGCCCAATTTTGAGTGAAATATTAAAAACAAGGTTTTCTCAAAACCGGCTCCTAATTTTTTCTTTAAACCTTTTGAAAGGATGCTTATTGGATTGAATAACACGACATAAACGTCCTTTTGATGTATTCTTTAGATTTTTCAAGCACTACACAATTTTAAAAAATATCTCTCATTCATTTACTTTATTTCTTTACTTAGTTTCATTACGGGCAATTTTAAGCATTACTGCATTTGTGATATAAGTATTTTAAATAATTTCTTATGACCTTTCTTAAAACTCAAAACTTTTCAGTGAAAGTAAGGTCAAAATTATGCATTTTCAGACAAGTTCGAATGACATTTTCTCAAGAACGGTTCAAAGAAAATGTAAGTGTAGGCTGTGATTTACACTTGCGTATTTTTCTTAAAGATTTATTTGAATTTTGCCATTAGGGGGCTTAAAAATTGAGAAAATGCGAAAAAAAAGGGATTTTGGGGATATGTAGCAGTTCTATAGCACAAGTTTACAGTATGGCCGAAAAATCTAAGGTCTGAGAACCATAATAATATCCTTTTCCCTAATTCCGTACCGTTATATCTACTTAACGCAACCAGAGGAAAGAAAAGACACTCGAAGTGGCCGGCGACCTTTACGAGTTTAACAGTTCACCATCTATTAAAAACAATCGAAACAAATAAATTGTTGGTGAACGTGGAGGTGAGTTCTCTTTCTGCAAGAAAAACTATTTCTTATTGTTATTACTTTTTTTATTATACGAAGTGGTACTTCGAAAAATATTGAACGAAACATGACTGATATCAGAAAAAACTGACTCGGATGGTTATTTTTTCTGTGTCAGTCCATTGGCATTAATAAACATGCCATGTGCGCTTTGCTACGTGGTAATTAGTTCATAGCCGGATGCAGTTCTCTTCAAAAGCTCCGCAGACGATGCAGTACGCAAAACGCGCCTGTGTTTTTGAAGTTTCAAAGTAACCAAGTGGTACTGCAGAACGGCACACACTTGCTCGAACTATTTGAAATGGTTACGGAAAATCAACATAACATTGGAAACTTTCCACCCTAATCTGCTTAACATTTTATTTAAACATATTCCCATCAAAAAACATATTCCTGAAATTTCACAATCTATACAAAACAACTTTGCAGAAAACAAGATTTAGAGAACGTTTCAATTAATACAATGGTTTACGTTTCATAACAGTAATTTTGCAATATTAATATTTCATATATCGGTGAGATCAAGAAATTAAATATCTTCAGGGCGTTCTTTTTGGAACCAGGTTTCCAGAAGAAGTAGGTAGGCAGCGATTTCCTGATCTTTCAGAGGCACAAGGGCCTGCCAGAATCTCCTCTGAACGAATTTGGTGTCGCTTGAACTTTCATGGCGAACTTCATTGGTCCCAGAGGGAGCGTGGAGGCGACCAGTACCCACAGAAGAAGTAGAAGAAATAGCAGCTTTTATAAATGGCGTTGTTACCAGTTACAGACGACAACAATCAGCGACAGTAGTCGTTTCTGAATCCGCCCGGCTTCTCTTCTCACTTCACCTCAGGAGGAAGGTCCTCCAGCTTCCTTGTACCGGTGATGGTTTGATAGAAACGCCCCTCTCTTCCGGTCAAATGAACAATCTGCAGGCACATCGCCGCGTAGCCGCCCGCACGCAACGGACGAAACAAAGGCCGGGGCTGCCGGGGAGCCCGGTGGCCGGGGCTGGGGCCTGGGCAGCTGCGTGGCCTGGGTCCCGTTGCGCCGCCCGAAACTGGGGCGCGGCCGCACTGGGTCAGCGGACCCGCCGCCCCCCGCCCCCCCTGCTGCGAGTTGGGGCTCCGTCGCTCAGAGGCCCCTCAGCTGAGCGATGGCGGGCCGAGGGGCGCGAGTTCGTGACAAGCTGGGACACGGTCGCTTTCCTTGGCGATGTGGCTAGAGGGCTTTCCCACCAAATCCTCTCTACCCTGGCTGGCCTGGGTGGTGGGAGACAACAACACGTTGTACCTAGCTGGTCGTTCCTTGACCCCGTGTAAATATCTGAAGAAAACATCTACCGAATTCATGTGGATGCCGGCCTCGATAGTCTCGCACGTATATCCCATAAAAAATACTCAAAAGAAATGAGATCTACTTCAAGGGCATTTAATTCAATCGCTTCTTCTGATAGCGTGTCTTTCAAAATGTTTACTTTTAAAGTGAATGATTTCTTAGTAATGAACAGAGGGCCTAACTAGTTTGTAGTGCATAAATATTATCGCCTCCCGTGAATTCTGAATTATTCGAATTTTCATTAATTCATATAATCGGGGTTCTACTGTCCCATATTAATTTTGTATTTAATTTTTGCCCAGTGGGTTGCGATTTCAAACTTAGGACAGCATGAATCAATTACTTCGTACTTTTGTAGTTTCTAACCTGTAAAGAAATGTACAGTACCTTGCATAAATTTAAGGACAAAAATATAAGTCACGTTTGCTTGTCTACGGACACTTATTGCTGTAAACATGTCTATTTCCAGGTCTAACATAATTCCCTATATGACAGCTATAAATCAGGTGTTGTTCAATGAAAGTTCTCTGCTATTGCAGAGATGTCTGATATCTGTTATTATACATAGATGTTTTTAAAACTTTATTAGTAACCATTAAAGTTCCCGACGGAGTATTTAATTTTCAATGTGGTCGCGTTTATTAATTTTAACTGAGATTTAACATAAAAAAGAAAGGGAAAAAATGAACAGGACATCAAAACTGCTATTATCTGATTCGATAATTTAAAAATAATAAAGGTCTTTATTGACGAAATTTAAATGGTATTTATTTATCCCGCGGGGTCACTTTGGGCTGAAGAATATTCAATTTATAAATATATTGTTATTGAATTTTGTTGTGGCGGTACTTTTTCATTACAAAATTTTACCTAAGTACAATCATCGAACAAAAACATAGATGTGAAAACATCAGCTTCAAAATACGTCGATGTCGCATCCGCCCACTTGTGAGGCCCAATGTCAATAGATGCATGACCGTCTGGTCCTACTGTTGAGGTTTAGGCTTGGCCCAGGATCGCCGCGACAAGCAATGAATTGTCGGCATGCGACAATAGCGAAACGGTTGTCCGCGTACTAGCGCAAAGCAAAAACCACAACAACTGCCAGATCTTGGCCCCCGCACAGCGCGGTCTGGTTGGTTTGTATAACACTACTGCGAGTTCTTCTGTCGTAAATGGAAACTTAAGGAGCTCTTCAATTGGCGTTCGGTGACAGGAAGCACACAAAACGCAAACAATTCATGTGACACATGTGCGTTCGCTAATCAGAGAGTGCAACCAAACCCCACATACGTTGCTCTTCCGAAACTTTCAACATTTTATTTATTTCAGTCAGAATCGCTTCAGGTAATAACGGAATAAAATTCGCAAGTTAATTAAGATTACCCTATTGAGCAATAAAAACATCGCTAAATTCTACTTTGTAACAACACGATTCCTTTTCGGATTTACGCGTAAACATACGAATATGAGTCACGACTCATTATCAGTTGCGCGAATGAAATTGTGCACTTCACGAAGCTTGTTTCGGAAATGCCATGAGCAACTTCATTGACAACACAGGAAGACGCAGCCCGCTCGCGCGAAGTGGATAATGCGCGGAGTGGACGTCACGGCTGCTTCCTGTTCGGCGCAGGCAATGCACCGCAGCGAGGTTTGGAAAGTTCACGGAGCGGTTTCTTGCGAAGTCGAATCAACTCTGCAGGAAGAGGAAATGTAGAAAAATAATGACGTGCTTCTTAAACATGTTACGTGCGGCGAGTCCCACGAGACGAAGGACATGATGACGAGTTTGTTAAGTATTAGAGCATGCATTAATAGAAAACGATTGCATAGTACGTTTTCGATGAAAGTATAACAAAACGTCCCTTTTGTTTGTGAACACCAACACGCGCATTTTTTCATTCAACTGTCATTTTGCCACTTACATTTTGGCAGATCATTTACTGAGATTTGAAATCTAGTAGTAGAATGAACACTATTGAGAAAATTTAATTGGAAACTAACTTTTAAGATTTCATTTGAGTAGACCCGGTACTATTGGAAAAATTGACGCCTCCATATCAATGGTATTTATAAGAGTATATGTTCAATGTTCGAAAGAGAGTTGTTGCCTGAATTGTTTGCGTTCACCCCCCCCCCCATTCGTAATTGTTTTGTTTTTTGTAAGAGAATGGAGTTGTTATCAAAGTAATTTGAGGGTTGTATTTTCAAAAGTTTTGGTATATCCTAGTATACCGATTATACAGCAGAAAATGCCTCTGTTTCTCACGCTCAAATGGACAATATGCGTAAACTTCCTGTTCCAACTGTGCTCATTTAAGAAGTGCCCTTATCCCGAAGATTAGGGAAGGTCGAAACCACTTCTGACATCTCAGCGCGTACAAATGTCACCCGGTGTCCCCTGCTTCGCGAGAGCAGAGAGCGGTTGCGTGGAGACGTGCTTGGCCCGTTCTTCATTCCCACGGGCGCGCCTTGCGTCTTGTGCAATGCGGTTGCAGCGGATTTCACGATGTCTGCGCGGACGGAGTGGCACAGGTGCCGGGAGGAGGGTACGGGGGAGGGGGGGCGATAAGGCAATTGGCGTCAAAGCCGCTTCCCATCTGCTATCGCTGAGCCCTTATCTGCTTCGTCTGCCCTGCGGCCGCGTGCCGCCACCCACGGGGCTCTCAGCGAGTGATACTCTCTTTTCGTAAAGCGTACTCTGGTGTTTAGACTCCGCAAAAATAGTACGCAGCATCAAATAGCACATTATATACATTAACATGTCAAGAAAATGGTACGAATAGTAACAAAAACGTAAAATCTGACATTATGTGGAAGATCAAATTCCACTACAAAACATCCAGTACACTTCTACTATACAAGTATTCTTACAAAATATTTGTAAACAAGAAATGAATATTAACAATTTGAAATTACACTGATAAAATATTTATTAAACCAATTTTTTTAATCCTCGCTTGACCTTCCGGATTAAAGCTTTTTGAGATTACATTTTTAACTTTGGCAATGAGAGCTATGGTGAAAATGGTACAAACGTGGGAACTCAATGACCTTCAGAGAATCACTGTAGTATTATCTTAGCAAGCGCTACATGTCTACAACAACAAATATTTCTCCGAACTTGCGATTTAAGTTTCAGAAACATCACGTCACTGATACTTTATACACACCTATAAGGCAATATTCTCGGCGAAACCGCGCTGACAATATTACCTTTAGGTGTGTATAAAGTATACTACATGTGCGGCCTAGAAAACTAGGGCGGCGTAGACGGAAGTAAACCCAAACAGGCAGCGTACATGCGGCCGCGTTTTCGCGTAGATACTTCGGGTTGTCAACAAGCAATTCTGAATTCGTGTAAGAAAAGATTCACCGATTTTTTAAATAAAGATTATTATTTTTGAAAATTAATCAAATATTTATGGGGAAATAATTTCAATAAAATTTATAGGTTTTTTTTCAGTAAAATATCAAAAAATGCGTAACATCGTTCAAAATATGTAAAAATAGGTAACAAAAAATTGAATATTCTGCAACATTTGTCAAGATCAGAATTTAGAGAACTGTGCGGAGGAAGATAAAAAATATTTAATTACTTAAGAATCCGCAGTCTAATTATTATTGACTTATCGCAAGCAAACAGGGAAACGAAAAGTCAGCGTTCGTTAAAACGATTTAATAGCCGCCATCCATTAAGAGGAATCGAAACAAGGAAGTTTAAGCTAAAACTGTCTTATGGGTACACTTATTCCAAGACGTTTCCAAAGTTTTTCTTGTTAATATGATATTTTTTTCTTATAAGAAGATGATATTACGAAAAGAATTGAACGTCACGCCGCAGTTAACATAGATAAGAGACTATGTTAATATTTGGTTCCGTAGGCTTCCGCGGCCGGAGTTTGTGTTGTCTAGGCTATCCGGGACGAGCCGCGTGACATTGTGGCTAAAGTTTCGACCAGCATAATGTGGCCTTCTTCAGCAGTACGCTCTGAAGATAGAAACTATGTTAATATTTGCTCTTTATCGGTCTCGTGACGTTAATAACTCGTTCAGTCGACATTAATTTGACTCACGTTCGCGCCAAACTAAACTGGTGGACGTGGTCGGCGAGTTGGTTCATTATCTTCGGTAATTCAGAAGAAGAAAATTGATTTAGCTGTAACCAATCACGTCAATGTAAATAATTGCGAAATCGAAAATAAGATTTACTGATTCAAATAGAAAAAAAATAAATGTAACAATACACGTTTTAGCCGAACCACATAGCCGAGATCATTTAAAGCAGTGGTGCCGTGCGATCTCGGATGGAAGGATCGCGGGTTCGAGTCTCGCCTAGGACATGGTAGCAATTGTTTGTGTCTGTATGTTTGTGATTGTCTATTCATTCTTCAACATCATCATCATCTCACACTCCATCCCCTAGAGCTCACTGCCCTGGGGTGTAAAAGTGGATTAGACATAAAAGTGTAGATCTCTCCCATGAAGGTCACGTGCACTTGCCCTCGTGAGAATATGACTGTGCCTTGGTAGGTACAAGTGGCGCGTTCGTGTGGTCCTGGGATGGCCAATTCGCGGCAAAAAACACGTTTTAAAGGAAAATATGCAGAATATTATCAGAAATATATTCATTAAGAAAATATACACTATACAAACCACACAAACATTTTGAAATGATCGGATTTTTTTATGTACAGACGCAGTAAGCATGATTTCCGACTGCAGAGAAGAAATATGCATTTGCATTAAGCTGTGGTCCTTAGCATCAGTATGCATCTCCCCTAGCGCCTAATAGATGTTGCAACGTGAGTCTCGACCATCATCGGCCTGTAAAAAGACGTTCCCAGGAATAAACCACTCACCTTCATCGACCCACACTTTTTTGTATTACGAACGAATGCCTTTTTGCTCTTGCCTTATGTATTACTTTCAGTACACTATATCTTCACATCTTCACCAGTGGCCCATTAGGCTGAGAAATAGTGAAGATCATCGAGAAATCGACAAATGACAAGTCTATCGAATTGTTTCGTTCTGTTTTCGTCATTATTTAGTAGACATCTGAGACATCGAGGAGAGCAATCCTTGCTCCGTTGCACATTTTACATTTTCAGCACTGCATTGAAACGTTTCTAAACACTGTTTAAGAATTCCTGATATTATCGAAACATTAAAGCCGCCCGGATACTGCTGTCAAGTCCGCATCCGATAGCCTAGTCACATTTGGGGAAAATGATTCTGCACCTGGCTCTTGGCGAAGGCTGGGCCTTGTTCTTGAGTCAGCCTCCGCGTTTCCCAATACTTACTCTATCTCGCACGCTCTTTTCCGCAGGGTCTATCGCAGCCAATGCCGCCGGGAGATAAGCCGAGCGGGGGGGGGGGGGTGCAGCCGGCAGCCTCAAGTGCACGGAACCGTGAGCTGCGCGTCCCCGCTTGCGCGCCACCACAGCGTTTGCAAATGTTTCCATACACTCACTCCCCATTCCCACTGAAGACAACCCCACCGTCAGTTCATACACGCTCTCGATTTTTACTTTCTCGCACTTACTTTGTAAGGAGAGAAAGTATAGTGATTAAGTCGAAAAACGGCACATTTTCGGAAGAAGGAGATTTTCTCTTATTCCGTGCCCTGGTAACGCAAAAGTGGATAAATATTGTTCATGTATATAATATTCCTATGAATAATTTGTGTGGTCAGAAACCAGGTTTTGTGGGTCCTTGATACCGAAAATCCGATTGACGGCAAGACATCTCTCTGTCCGTATGTGAACTATACCCCATTAAAAAATAACACTTTTTACTCAAAAGCGGCTCGTACTTTTTCTTTAAATTTTCTCCTCGTGTGCACCAAAGAACAGTAAAAAATATGGTCCTATTTTTTGAGAGTTTTGCATTCAACAAAGTCTGTTCTAAAATGCAAATTATAAAAAGTACGTTTTCTTAAAAACCGCTTCATTTTTTCATTTTTTTCCAAAGATAAAACGAAGGAGGCTTAAAATAACGAAACCGGTCTTATTTTCATTTTCTCACTGAATTTACGAAAATTGCGAATTGGAAATATTGGCTTGAGGCAATTATATTTTCATGCGTCGACCCAAACTGGCATGCCAGAGAGGCTGCTTGGTGTAGTGGTAAGACGCACGGCTAGTTAACTCCGTGAACCTGATGTTCGAGGGTTGACGAGGAAAAAAATTGCTATTTGAAAACACTTTTGCAGGTTCATTTATAAGCATAATGTTCCGCATCAAGAGAATAACATTTCCTGGCGGTACCACATTGTTCTCATCCCCAAATTTGAGATTTCATCAGTAAATATCTAAAATAATATTTTCTATGGCTAGAAAGAAATTTCCTGAGAAATATTACTCTGTTGCATTAGGTGCAATAGTTGGTAACAACTCATCAATCCTTGTCCTTTTTTTCAACGAAGATAAAGTCCGTGTGCGCGAAAGCGTGAGAACCCGCTGGTGATCTACTCTCCCTCGGCGTCTGGTCTCACACTTACGTCACCACGTGCCTCGCCGCACCTCATGCGTATGCTACCTCTGCGTAATAAGGAACTTGGAAAATCGTCATTCATAGTTTGTCGTATACGCCGATACCTCGAAGAGTTCTCTTCAAAGGAGATTCCTTCCTAAAAGGAACAATGATCGGCGCAAGCCCACTGCGTGCGGTGGCATGCACATCCTCCTTCCTGCGTCAAGATCCGATTGACAGACTCGGGAATTAATCTGCAGTTCGTTTAATAGAAGTTGGCGAATAGCAATTGTGAGTGGAGGGTAGCGCTTTTTCCCCGTTGCGGGCCACTGCGTAGATCGGAATAAAGTAAGAATGTGGTTGAGAGTTGGGTGTGGAGTGGGGCAGCGTTGCCGCGTATGACGCCGCGCTCTATCGCTTGTGATACAGCCACCACGACGCAATAGCAACATTGACAAAGAAACTCACATCACACGCTACTCACAATTCCCGCACACGCAATGCAGTTTATCACAATTAACCTCACTCTCGACACTTGTAATAACGCTCAGCTCATTATCTGCGATTTTCGAGCCGTGCCATTCATTTGTTCTATAATTTGACCAGCGGCGTATCCTGAATTTTATGATCTGGGCTCTCTCATTCTGAATGCAGCATGCAGAAAATGAGATATTTACCCTGTTTCGTATTCCAATATTATCATTAATAATTAAAATAAATTACATATTTATTAAGTAGTTTAACAACAAACTGTGATTACTTTTTTGCATTTGAAATGAAATGTATAATCATTTTTAACGAACTATTCGCCAATCTCCAAAGAAGAAAGTGACGAAAGAACAAGGCATTTAGTTGGACTGCCTGCTATAAAGAAAAGTCCATTGCACCTCCATTTTCGAAGGCTCTAAGGACTGTAGGAATTCTCGGATGACAGGGACGGCCATGACTGGACGACCAGTTCTGACGTTCCACAAATACCGACCGACCAACTCATCTAATACGTATTTCCGCAAGGCGTCAATAAATGCAACATGAATTTAATTTTTTTTAAATTTATAACATTTTGTCTGCAATGTCACCAATATAAAACAAGGTTTGTCATATGGGGATGTAAGATGATAGAAAGAGCCACAGTTCCATACTGCAATCTAAGGTTGACGTACTCCATTGATTAATAATTAATTGAATGACCTTTTCCATGACGATTTCCTTCTCCCAAACAACTGATTTTAATTGTTAGAGTGCTCAACGATATTTCGGCACTGTGTCGCTGTAACTTCGCTTTTGAGGTTCTCTCAAATAATCTCCAACACTTTCACAATTTTCACGGGCTTCCTGTAAAAAATAACTGAATCCATGTCTTCCGATTCTCACTCTCTTCAGGGCGTTATCTGGGACGGCCTCTTTATCCTCGACATGCATCGGACATTCTCCATCGTTAGAAATATTATAAATTCAAAAACATAAAACAATTAATGAAAGAATGTAAGTAATAAATAAAATAAATAAAGTAACCATGGACAATCGTGATTTGAAACACGAAAAATCGGTATGTAGACTTTAAAATACGACACTTGTCCCAACACAAAGCAGAACGGGCGCGAAAGGGGCTCAATAATGCGCTCTTGGCCTCTTGACAACTCAGCCTCAAGAATACGTTTGCACGATCTGATTGGCAGCTTCCGTGGAAAGGCCAGACGTCCCTACGTCAGACACAAGTGTCGACCAGCAACTTCTTTTAATCGGACCTCAAGGAGGCCTTCCAACCAAGCTCACGAACCTCAGCCATAGGCACACAAAGGAGTCCGCAGTGATCTCGCGGACGTCACACGAATATGTCACAGGCATATTCGTGCCTGTTCATGAATATGTTGTCAGCGAACTACTAGGAGCCAAACCAGAAATACTTTATATTTTATTATGTTTAGTACTTTACTTAATCATTTATACAATGAATTTGGAGCTAATTGAACGTTACACAAATTAAACGATACTACGGGATTCAAAGAAGAGGACAAGCATTTGAAGCACGTGTGGAAAGATTTTGCCACTACGTTGAAAATGAACGGTAATGAATTGTAGGTCCAATGAGATTCATGAAGTATTCCGAGTCCGTTGGCGTCATGCCGATGAATTCTTTATAATGACCATTTATTGCGACTGTAATTTCAACATTAAGGATACAGCTAGCTAACCGCCAGCAGATGGGTTTCCCCTTCAAGTATCTTCCCTAACGGGGCAATTTCATTATGCTCCCAACTACTCCCGGCGTATGCAGTGTGAGAGAGGGTGAAGAGCGGACAAGGATAAGGAACGGAAGCGTGCGCTCCCATACCTCATGTGTAGTGGTACTTCTTAAGCATTATTTATCAGTGAATCCAGCTGCAGAGCGGCCGGTCGCCAGAATTATCCCGCAGAGTGACTGAACACCACCCAGCTACGCAGCTCACCAACCCTAGGACCTCCGGGTGAGAAGCGTTGCAGAGGCACCAGTTGTCCTGAGCCCTCTCGGCCGCCGGTAGCCTCGGTCTTCGTAATATCCACATTGTGTAGCCTTGGGCCGCGGCAGGGCTGACGGGCGCGGGGGCGGCGGCCTGTGTTTGGGAGGGACGTGCCCGGGGGAGGCGCGCCTGTGAGTCATGTGCATCAACATGCGCGGCGCGGCAACGGCAACGGCAGGTGGCGGCTGACGTCAGCCTGACTCAGCGGCGCGCCCCGCGCAAGCACACACACACACACACACATCGCGTCCTCAGAGGCGCTTCCGGCGTCCAAACGCCGTGCCTCCGGCGCCGCCCTCTCCACCCCTACTCGGACGACGCACACTCGAGATTGTAGCCCGCCAAGGACGAAACTGCAGGCGAGGCCTCATATTCACAGCACATCGTTTTAGCTTCTTACGGAGGCGATATCAAAGTGGAATTTTTTCAAACATCGCTATTTTTTTAAAAATATTTAATGCCATGAATTGAAAATTTTTCAGACCAAAGTCACCAAAGGTGAAAAATAAGCTAGTCAACTTTTCGTCGGTAAATGCGCCTATCATTTTTATACGTCCAATCAGATAGTAAAAGTGGTGCTAACTTCTCTAGATTTTTGGCTTTGCTGTATCAGTTAAATCTCAATTATAAACAAGTAAATACGTCAAATTACCCACCCTGCGTGGGAGTAAAACGGATATAAAAACGTGCATGGTTTTGTGCCAATGTATTAATTTCGATGTGTGGAAACATTGGTGTTTTTGTTGGCGATGTCGCATCCCTAACTGTAAAGCGTCAAAAATGCACTGCGTTGCCTCATTACTAGGCCTCCTCAATTGAAATCTGTAATTCACAAGGTCATTGACGTGCTATTTCACATATACTTAAATGTGCTATTGAAAACGATCTTATATTTTCGGAATTGGCATCAAGCATGCACACGTTCACGGGTAGAGAGTTACTCAATGAAGGGGCCGCTTTGACAGCTACTGCTTGGCCACTGCTAACTGCAAGTTAACTGCAATATAACTGCAAGTGTCGGCCACGCACTCATTTTGTCGTGCGTTTACAGTTAGATCATTTTTAAATGGCTTCATCGCTATCTCTTGAAATGTTATCGCCCTGCATGACGTTAATTTGTTTCCCGACGTATCATAGTGGTCCTTTCTTACTACACTAACTATATAATCATCGGTTTGTTTTAAGAAAGAGACAGCGACTCAGTGGTACGTCATGGATTTCAATCCGTTCAGAAAAGCAACGGTTTTAATAAATTTTGATTAAAACCGTTGCTTTTGATTTTTAATAAATTAAGATTTGACACGGATGATTTTTAAAGTGACCGTCAAGCGGGGCTTGGGAGCCATGCTAGCGTTGATTGCCAATGCGTCGCAGCTCCGATTTCTACCACACCCATTCAACATTAGTGCGAGGCAATGGAGAAGAGGGCGAAAGAGACGAAGCGGTGAAGGGAACGGGCGGTTCGGAGCCCAGAGCCTCCCCCTCCCCCGCAAGTCCTCCATCCCTGGATTCCTTTACGCTCAGACATGTCTGAGCACGTCTCGGCGCGTTTCTCAGTGTTAGAAATCTGTTGACATTGTCGTGGTAGAACATATGAACGGAAGTAAGCTCAAAGTAACCAACAGGCTACTAGAACAATACACGAATTACACAAGTACACGAAATAAAAACCGTCCTGAAGAATCCTACGCAATTCAATAATAAAGAAAATGCTCATACAATGAATAATGAAACAATCATACAAAGAATTACGAACAAATGTTGTTGATTGAAAAGAAAATACGTTACAAAAATTCCGAAAGAAATTATAACAGTTAAAGTTTTTCTTCAGTTTTGCAGGTAATTTACACGAAATTTGAAAAATAATTACATGGCTTAAATACAAAATACGGTTTGTAATATATTTATGTCTGAATCGGCAAACAATAAGTCTAAACGCTACATTGTCATCGTTATTTGACAGGATTTTAATTTGGAATTCTCTAGTAACAGGACTCGAAATCTTTGAGTTCTCACCAGAAGACTAATTATAAATCTCCCAACATTACTGTGAATTCGTGCGGCGTGCAAGCAGTTGCAGGGCTTGGCCAATGGCCTAGCGGTGAGCAGCGGACAAACGCCGGACCGTTAGAGGTTGCGGCGTTGCGAACAACGCAAATGCGACAGGCGCACACCGGCAGCCACCACCGCCAAGCGTAGTGGGAAGTCCTCTTGCGAAGCACCGGCTGGGAGCGCCACTGGCGGGGCGCTGGCAGGGACATCCTAGGGATCGAGTCAGGGGAGTGGCTGAGTTTGTGAAACCTAACCGCCAACTACACGCACCGAACACAACTAGGAGGTCGACTTCAGCCGCTGCCTGCAGGAGAATTCTAGCGGACAGCTGCTCTGATCGGAAGTATCCCGGGGTTTAGGGGGGGGGGGGAATTGACACAGCATATATAACATGCGCTACACTCGCCCACTCATTGTTTTATTCTTTGCCGATATCCGTCCCCAAGCCTATTACTTTCGGGGGACCATCGCGGTGCGACGGTTGCACCAGACCACTAGCTACCCTGATCCCAATGGTGAACGACGGATACGTAAGAAGATGGGGATTTTGTAATATATTACTATGTTCTATTGCTTTATATCTAACAACTATGAACAAATTCATTTAATATTTTGTAATCAATGGGATCTTTATTATACCTATCAATCGCTGGTCCATTTTTGGCTATAGACCCCCAATCGACCTCTTGGTCGTCATTGACCCCTTGAAGGTTTCATCTACCTTGAGGAGGTCGATACCGACTCCGTTGGAAACCCCTGACCTAAGCCGAGATTTTTGCATCGAACAGTCTGTTCTAAAAAATCAAATATTTCAGCCCTACATAGAGGTTTTATTCAGGCCTATATAAACATGAAAGAATTGCAATTATATAATGACAATAACAAATTATCTAATGGTAAACTACTTTTAAACACATTATATACATTTAAATAATAATACACTGCCTATTTGAAATTTGGTACAATTTGTTTTGCAGTAAATTATCAAAAAGTAACATAAATAAACATTCCGAACCATTAAAGGGGTTGAAACGTATAAACTAAAATACTGTCTGATTCTATGATCGTTTATTCAATATTTGAAATGTTATTTTTATTTGCGATATTGAAACAATGTAAAGCATTCGTGAAACCTATTCCTTACCGCCAAGTACACTACGAGGCATTAACAGCCCACAGTGTGGCCCATATATCTGGTACAAGACTTCAATTCTCAGAGTGCTGCAGTCTTCGGGGACGCGCAACTGTTTTAGAACCTCAAAAAAACACTACTTGCAGGAAAGGAGGATACCTACGGAGTCTATCGTCTAGAAGGCGCCGCTCCGCCGACCGAACGCCCACAATCGCCTTTCCTCTTCCCCTGCCACCACTCCCTCCTTCCCCACCTCGTCTATTCCTCCGTTTCTTCTTCCCTCCTTTGTGTATCACAAGATACCGTCATCGCTCCTTTCATGCGCGCATGAACGAAAATATCCGTTACATGTTAAGAAACGCCCGCGCCATTCAGCGTTTCGAAAAACTCCTTTGGGAATATCTCACCTCGCTTTGGCACATAATGAACGCGGAAGTTTGTAGTCATTCGGCGTGCGGAAGGACTCAATACGGCCGACTGAAATGCCCTCGTGACTGAGAGGATCTTAGCTTCAAAAGCGCGGACGGCAGCGCCTGCGCGCGAAGTCTGCTGAAGTCAGGCAGGTTTTGCCTCTAAAGCGAATGAGCGGGACGTCCTCGGGTACGTAACCCAACAGTGGCGCGTTGTCGACACCAGCTACAGAGCTGGGTCACATCGGCTGCTCTGATCGGTAGTTTTCCGTTGTTTCTACGATCAATAACAGGCGAATGACGGAGCAGTACCTGAACAAACGAACCACGGTCCGCGCAGAATCTTTCTTCCTTCATTCTTTTCTCCTCCTCTCCCCTTACACGTACACACACTTACATGATCTACACAACACACGTCGGTAGATAGAGACAGTCCCGACTCTGGTGGTACCTGGAGAGGGAAACACCCCGCAAGCCTTCGTGGCGGTCGGCGCCGTATCTCTCAGTTCAGGGTGGAGAGCACAACCACCACCTAACATGGTCTACACTTACTAATGACGCGCCCGGAAACAACAGTCCTCTTTCAATCACTGAAAGGCAATTTCGCCCAATGGAATTCGGAATCTACGAATAGCAATACCAACAAATTTCAGTGTTTTAAAACATCGATTTTTGAAAGGAAAGCATAGATAATGATTTTTTGATTTTGGTTTCGTGAGTTTTAACAATGTTTCGGTCGCGATGTTCATTGCCAACAAGTAAACGCGAGGGTTTCGTTGATTCTCAATTCCCCCCCCCCCCCTAGCGCCAACACACCTCGGGCCCAAGGGTGGCGCCAGCAATGGTGGCGACTGCTTCATATTCGATTCGCACCTTCACTTCAGGCAAAAATACCTGTCAATGAAGTACATAAGAGAGAATACGTATGATTGAATTATTTAAGGTAGAATATCTAAGATTAAATTACTTACGACAGGATACGTATGACTTAATTGCTTCAGGTGAAATACTTATGGCTGAAATGAATTTCACGGCGGTCAGATCCTCGTGGCCGCGTGCAGAATGCATTGCTTTGTTCCAAACAGGATAAATCTCAAATCAAATTTCCGAATCTCCGTATTTCAAACCCCACCCTGCCCTCTAAAACACTGTTGTATTTCTGTATTTTCGGTACCGTTTTTGAAGGCGAAGCCGCCGATCCCCTTGAAGAATCATCGGGCGGTGGGAAGTGCCGATGGCGCGCCAGCGCGCGCCCAAACGGCCGTTGCCCCATTAGATCGACACGGAACCGCAATACGCTTCTTTCGGTTGATGAGGGTTCCCTCCATTTCGCGGCTGTAAAACTCTCCCTCGATTGGCGAAAAGTGTTCGAGGAGGGCACCGGCACCCTTTGCGCTGCGCGGGCGGGGCCCTTATGGGCGTGGGCGGTCGGAAGGGGAGCCGTTATGCAAGGTCTTCGGTGCCTTAAAAGTCTCGTAATTAAAAGCCCTCTACCGGAAGCCTTTAGCCGATTTCCGCGAGCACAAATGGCTCCCTTTCAACGGTAACCGTTGCTTCAACATTGGTTCCTAATGTGAATCTGCCTTCGAACTTTACTACATTTCTTCAAATGTATACAACCCTTCACAAATAACAGAACCGCGTCAATTTCTGAAGAGAAGTTATTAAAAAATTCGTAGCTGTCGTAGCCCCGCTGAACAGGAGCTTCACAAGTGAGAAATGATAATGTTCAGTATACAAGCTTCGGTCAGTGAATACAGAGAACACAGAATTGAGCTAACTGGAAGTCAAAGGCTATTTTTTCTTCCCCCACCTCCTTTTTCTTTTCCTTTTCACAAATTCTGTTGAAGATTTCTTGGACTTGTTCGGTTTGGTAAATTGTTGTAATACTACGCGAGAGATCACGCATATTCCAGCCTCTCCTATTGGTGTTTGCTTTCGAACTCTAGGCGAAATTATTTGAGAAAAGCAATATTTAATGTTTTTCAAATGTTTACTCACCATGACTTTTCCGTTTTCTAACTTAAAATGCTAGATAATTTCTAAAATTATAAATTACTTCAAGGTGTTTCGGACGATGCACCGAATAACCTATCGATCCATTTCCATTGCGGACTTGTGAATGATTAGGGAGTTTGTGCACTCTCGAACATTAAAGCACTATAGATCTTCTGCGCATGCGTACTTCAAGTTTCGTAT
Source organism: Gryllus longicercus (assembly GCA_038098605.1). NCBI lineage: Eukaryota > Metazoa > Arthropoda > Insecta > Orthoptera > Gryllidae > Gryllus > Gryllus longicercus. The sequence goes on along the minus strand of JAZDUA010000011.1, from coordinate 4,204,665 downwards.
CTCTTTAGTGCATCTGCGCATGCGCAGAAGATTGATAGTGCTGCCACTGTGGCGTGTACAAACTGCCTGTTTAGGAATCGCTTGACGTTGTGAATTTCGAGATCCCTATTCGACCCCTGGTCGATGGCGTAAGCGCAGGAGCTGCAACTTCCAAACAATTAGCAGGCGAAAATGGTCTATTTTCGGAATGCAAACATTTCTCGGCACACAACCCTTGATCCATGAGATAAAATGAAATATTTGCGGAGAGCAAACGCGTTTAATCGCCATCTCTGACGGAACCCCACGGCTATAATAGCCTTCTTAATGATGTTTTCACGTCAAAACTTCCTCAGCTTTCGACTCAGCAGTCACTCTTTTGTTAGGACGGGTGCGCGGTGAGGTAAGCGATGGCAGAGGATACCGGGCGGGCGGGTGAGCGAAAAGCAGGCAAGTTGTGTTGGGCGAGTCACCAGCAACCAGTGCCGGAGCTACACAATTTTGGGTCCGAGGCAATGCAGAAACGTAACCCCCACAAAAATTAAAGATGTGTAAGTTGTATGAAGAAACTCAAGAGTTATTTTATCTCAATAAATACCAAAAATACAACGTTTAAGCTAGAAAAAGTTTTGCCATATATATTTTAAATAACAGTTTTAAGTAAAAGTACTTAGTGATCAAATAATAATACAATTTTCACAATGAGCTTAAAACTCTAAAACAAATGTGTTTAGTTAGTGTTTAATCAAATCACTTGGTAAATACACGAAATAAAAAATATAAATTTCTGAAGAATATATTTTAATTTTGGGAGCATGTGATTCATTTCGAAGAGCCCTACCTTATAAGAAATGACTATTTAACTATTTAAGATAAAAATGAATAGAAAATTTTATGTAATATCAGATTGTATCGAGACTTATAAAATAATAACTATTTTCTGGAGCTTTAATCTTTTTTTCAATTTTTTAATGTTTTCCCCATCAGTCCCATTATGGGGCCTCTTGACTTACGGGGCCCTGGATGATTGCCTGGTCTGCCCACGCCTAGCGCGGGCACTGCCAGGAACGATAGGGCGCGGACAACGGCCATCCCCACATGGAAGACTGCAGATGAAACCACAGATTAATGGAAGTACAATCATCACAATACGAAGTACGGAAAGGTAATCCTATCACTGACCATTTTTTTCAACTTATGACAAGACTTAATGAATCATTTTATGCACCTTGATTGTGTAAAGTCAAACTTTACGCCTCGTCTGATAAGTCTCCAATCTGTGTTGTAATAAGATGTCTTACGACGTTCATTTCGTATACTATTATAGTGGGTCATCACTGCACCGATGGTGCCGTACCCATGCAACCATTATAGCCTGCAGAGAAGAAACTTCATTTAGTAGCAGAACGCGCGGACAGAGACGGACCAAGACGCGTTATGCCAGAGCGCGCAGCCGCCTCCCCCTTCTGCCCCCCCCCCCCCGCGCTGCTCCGCTCGGAAGAGCGCATTGCGCCACCTGGCGAGAGCCACCGCTCTGCAGACGAGCAGCGCTGCCACATTTCCGTTCACGAAAATCCCTCGAGTCCTATAGCAGAGGGGAAGACACGTATAAATATGCTTACCCAAGGCACACAAAGTAGCGCAACCGCCTCCAGTTAATATCCCCTCATCCGATAGCCCCATCAGACAGCACTTAGGGCTGGAAGAGTATTTATAACAATTCAAGGCATTATGCTTATTTTCAAGAGTATTAATACAGATTTGGATAGTGGTTCTGAACCCAAACGAAAGCGCACAGTTCGAACTCTCCTGACGACCGGTTTTAAAATGGCGGAATCGGCGGCGAGAGGTAATGCGCTTCTCTCTGTGAGGGCCGCCAGAATACAGCGCACCCCTGCGCGCTCTCGCAGTTCTTTTCTATAATTAAGCATTTCTAGAAAGCAAGTTTAAAATCTTTAGAGGAAAACTTTAAATTTTAAAATACTAAGTACGCGACCATAGAATCTAGGTCCATGAAGATTTCCTGGCATCCGAATTACTTCACGTTTCTGTCAAAAACGGCTTTGACACATTTAAATTTTCTAGAATTGAAACTAAGAGATTTTTTCCCTTAAAACAAAACCTGTTTAAAAAAGCCGCTCTTTAAAAAATGTCATTTATATTTTTTTTAAAAACAAGAATTTTTCACGTAATTTCTTGTTGAAGTTAAAGGAAATTCTAAAAAGATCATTTTCTCACAAATTTCTCCAAACCTGAACCTGAAAACGCATTTGCAGGTCGATGTAGGAGTATAATAGTGTGCACCAGTTAGAAATAATGCGAGAAAGAACGCGCTGCTATAGTACTGCTAGATGAACCTAAGAAATCTGCAGATGTAAATCATTTTATTTGTATCACTGTAACACGTAACACGCATTAATTGGAGCGCCCCTCTGGACAGGCGCTCCGCCAAGGCCCTCTTGAGGTGCTCCCATTGCTTGGTCGTCGCGTCGGTCTTTATCTCGGGACTGGAGGTGGCGCTGGAAGATGAGAAAGAGAAATACGAGGCAAAGATGTGACAAAAGCGTAAGAGGTAAGGAGACAATGAATCCAAACGACAGTTGAAAAGAAGGATAAAGAAAGCAAGATTGCAGAGATGAGCGAAGAGCAAAACAATAATACCAGTGAGACGAATGAGGAAGACAAAGAGCAAGAAGAGAAAAGAAGTCCGAGATGGCGCGGCGTCGGTGGGCGCGAGGGCGAAATTGGTGTCCGTATACTGGAGTGGGGGGGGGGGCGCAAGGTCGTTCCCTCGGCGGGCGCGTCCTTGACTGGCCGCCCGCGGGGGGTGGGGGTGGGGGGAGCAAGGCCCCAAGGCACGAGCGCCAGGGCGTCCGCTCCCACCGACGCCACGCACGAGGAATGCGCCTCCAACCACAGCGTTGGCTCCGTTCGTGGTGCGCATGGAACATCCTCCCAGCCATACCAACCTCCTGAAAATCACACTGACATCATCGGCTTGAGTCATTTCATTACGATTTAAGTTGAAATCAATCCCAACTTATATCCCCCATCCATTGCAGGTATTGAACCTTATGGCTTTTCCTTCGCGTTATTGTCACGCTTGTTAAGGGGGGAAAATGCACTGGTTGCAAAACGAACCAGTAAGGTGTGTAGGCGGGAGCCAGCGAGCGAACTCTCAGTTAATTATTACATGAAACTTGAAAGCCTTGCAATGACCATGTATTTTACGAGAAGCTTCTTGAGGAAAGAAATTTTGTAGTGTGTGAAGCAAGATTATGAAACTTTCATATTCAAAGGACCACAAAACTTATGTGAAAAAACAAATAAATATCCAATTTGGTTCGGTGTGATCAACAAAATTGTAATACAGGCCTATGTGAATCTTACTGCAAGAGTAGGATACAGACCAAATTTGACGGATAATGTGGTATCCATTAACAATAAGAGATAAAAGGGTAAACATATTGCGTGACTAACGAAAAGTGCTGAAAGGAATTATCGTTCAAACTGATTGTACTTCAAAATATACATTTATATAAGTTGTAAGGGCACCGGGGAAGAATTCTGTTGACATCATTATGCACTATCAAAAAGAATAATGTAGACAACTCAGATCCAATAACAAATTTTTTTCAGAACATTTTCTCTACTTTGGAAATGAAAATTATTCTACCCCATACATTTCAATTTCATTCGCAATCATTCTTGTCTCTTTATTACCACTCTCATATCCTCTCAATCCGAAATTGTTTTTTGCAAAATATATTGTTATTTAAATTTAAAATAACTTTTTAAAAACATCTTTATTTTAGAATATATTGTATTGTGAGTCTGGGCTTTATACTCCTTATTAAAATTAATACTTTAATTTTTTTAGGCCTATTTGAGGTCTCGTACCACTGCCGTCCCTACTATATACACTTAAATAAGTGGCGTGTGCTACCCAATTTTATTTCGATGGGGTTGGCAGTACCGAATGCCCGCCATTTTGAAACGTTTAGGGGAGGATCTTACGAGGAAACATAACACGGTCATTAAATATCTGCGAGGGGGCATAAAATGCACGAGAAAAGTAATACAGGACACGACATGAACTCGTTCCAGTAAAAACGGGCTCTGAATCAAGGCTACTTCCCCTAAGATCCGATACATACTTATTCTTTTGAGGAACAATTCCGGTATTTTAGCAAACGTGAGCATAAGCAGTGTTTTTCTGATTCTCGATCTCCAAAACAAGTCACTGTGCTTTTGGGCGCGTTCGCTAAAATCCCGGAATTGTTGCTCAAAAGGAAGCGTGTAAATAGGGACTTCTATTCTCACATCAAATCCAGACTGTTCCTGAATAATATCAGTTTTCGACATTTTAATCCAAAATGCAATGTGGCTTCTTGGATTTTGAGACTTTCGTTTATTTTTTGCGTTATATACTAGTCTTCACAGTGCAATGAGATGGATGTGCCTGCGTTCTCTCAGCGGTTCGGCTTCCGTGACGCCCTCAGCGGAGGACTGCGCAACTCAACTCACTTTCGACACCAGCAACATATTGTCCGATTAAAAGTGCTTGGCACTTGACACTTATGGAGTTAGAAGGAGAGGGGGCACTATTATCCAATAGGGAGCTTCAATAGGTGAACGCTGAAGTGGTATAAAAAATGAATCTCCTGAATGGTAATAGTGCGTCCTTTCCTTGTAACTCACGAAATGTCAAGTGCCAAGTACTTTTAATCGGATAAGAGCGTGTTGAATGCAGACGCTGTCTGGAGAATTCTAGCTGCCGCCAGCTGGACCACGGACAACGAAAAGTGAGCGATATTTCCTTCTTCATCCTTGTTCTCTCCTCGCACTCCCCCTTGAACGTGCATGTATTACTTCACTACTACACATGTCAGGATTTTAGAGCCTGACCAGGCTGGGCTGTGACCCGCTGGGGAGAGATACCTGGAGAGGGACCACCCCGCAAGCCGACAACGGATATCAAGTTCTAGCGGGAGAGGAATACCGCTAACTCCCGGGTATTAACACGCGTTATACAAAGCGGACTAAGGTCCATATTAGATGACGCACCGGAATCACAAAATTCTCAATCAGTCAACGCATTTGACGAAGAGGGGTAAACGTCCGCAGACGTCGCTTCCGAGATCTCGAGACACAATTCTCCTATTGAACGTTGGCATCTCGCCCGTACAATTCATATTTGTATATTAAACAAATATATCTTATACCAATCTCGGATCATAAACATACTATCACCAAAACAAAAATATAATTTCAGAAGGACCTAAACTCAAATAAAATAGTGCGCCAGGGACTCGCGGTCAACCCTCGCTTGACCACACTGCGCCGCTCCGCGGTTGCGCTCTCTCGTCGTTGCGTCCATACATTGTCAAGAGGCGCTTGAGGCTGCCTTGCACCGGTTGCAATCGCCGTGGCGATCTCACAACCTCCTGCGCTGGCAGAATAATCCGCGCTCGCTCGTGCATGCCCGCCTTTTTATTTATCCATAATCTCTAATTGCACCATTGCATTTGATGAATTACTTGCTCTTCGATTTCGTTTGTCTGCTTTAGCACCTACGCTCCTCCTTCCTAGGTGCAGGACTTGAGGAATCAAGGAGAGGACATTAGGTTCGTTGATAATGAATCTCGTCATCTCAGGGACGAATATACTACAAACGTGGCAAATTGTAGCGGTCAATTGGTTTTCATGTATCTACACCAGCGAGTCTGCATCAACGAAAGCAAATTCTACCTAGTAGAATAATCATCCAACTGAAAGATTTCGAAAACGAAACTACTGTGTTCATTATATGACCGTGTTCCTTATGGTTGCATAGTGTGGAAGATTAATATTGTTGCTTATGCGATTGGTACGATCGTAAAAGAACTCGCATTATATAATAGCGAAGAAGCAAATATATCGCTAAATAAAATATAACATGTGACAGATTATATTATTATAACTGTAAGTGCTGAACGAAAAGACTGGAAATGTTCCAAGAGAATTTACTGGATTTCAGGATATCCGGTGTTTAGCTTCGCATCAGTCACTAAAGCCGTGTTGATGAAGGCGTAGGAGGTTGGCGGCGGCTGGCGGCGGCAGGGGCTGGGGTCAGCGGGGGCAACGAACCCGGTCCGGCCGCGGCCCCGGCACCGCGCCGCCGAACGGTACCGGCTGCAGCCACAGCGCCCCCCTCCCTTCGCCCCGCCGCAGCCGCGATCCTCGCTCGCTCCACCGTTGAAGTCTCCAACCTCCGCGCCGCTCCCTGCCTCTCGGCGCTCGTGGTCCGCGTCCATTTCGTTCCAGCTCCACTCAACTTCTACTCGCACCACTGCTTCCTTGGATCGTTCGTTAACTTAACCAACATTCACTGCATGTAAATTTTTCGTAAAGCAGATCTCTTATGGCAACTTAACGCAACCAGAGGGACGAAAAAGATCTAGTAACGGGCGGCGACCGTTAATTTAACACAAGGACCGTTAAAATCGAAACAAATGAGATGTGCCGAAATATGGCAGATGAGTACCCTTATTCCAAAAAAATGGTGAAAGTTCTTATTACTTCCCCCCCACCCAAAAAGATGGTATTACGAAAAGTATTGAACGGCGTACGGTCAGTCCCGACTGACCATTGAATTAACACTTTTCACAGAAACTTCAGGAGCATTTTTATGTTTTCATCCCTTGTAGACTACACGTCAGTGTCGCATCGCTTGCGAACGTCTACCTTGTCGCTTGTCGACCGCCATGCCTTTGTAAGTAGATCGCGAAGGAATTTTGTTTGATTATTTTGGATTTCAGGCGCATCAACAAATGTCTTCAGTCCCGACAGTGTAATGACTGTTATAACGCGGGGGTGGCGGTTCCACGCTAAGTAGCTGAGATCGGGCGCCAACCTACACTCCAGATGGCTATATACGTGTATTTCCCCTCCACGTGTCTCCTGGCTGGGGACAGCCCCAGCCGGGACAAGCTCTCAGCTCTTAACTGGCCTCCCGATACATGTGGTAGTGTAGTTGTGTTAATTAAGTTAGTTAAGTAAGTGTGTGTGTAAGAGGTGATGGGATATCAAGAAAGAGAAAGAAAATATAGCGTGCGATCCGTAGCTCGTTTGTTAGAGGATTCTTCCGGAATTCACCTGGCATTGGTAAAAGAAACCACGCAGAACTATCGATCGAAGGAGCCGGCCGATAGAATTCTTCTCCAGCAGTATCTTCTCTAATGATGTATCCCTAATTTGATTCTCCTATAATGTATCACTATTATGAAAATTTTCTTCGAAAGTTAATACATTTTTTAAAATTTCAACAAGGTTATGTTTCATATGAAGGTACGCAAATGACAACTGATCCATTATTAGTACCTCCCGCAATATATTACGGTAGCTAACCATTTATGACGGAGTGCTTGCCGACCCGCGCTTTAGAGAGCAGCGTGGAAGTTTCCAACGCTGAGCGTTCGTGAGCCGGCCTTGGGCTCCCCCTCCTCCCGACTCCATCGCTCCAGCGGCGGCGTAGCGTCTCAGCTGCGGACACAAAGGCGCCAGCGGCACAGCGGGCGACGGCGCGAGAGAAAGATCAGCGAAATGCAAACGGCTATTCCCAGCCTCCGACAAACAGCGCTGATCAACAACACTTCTCTATACGTCGATTAAACCAAGAAGTACTTTCAATGTCACGATCTGAAGAGAGAGGGGGACACTGTCACCCAATCGGGAACTTCAATACTAAAAAATAAGTCGTAACAAAGCCCGCGATTGGATGGCAGTGTTCCCCCTCTTGTCAGCTCGTAACCTTGAAGGCATATTCTGTTTAAATCTGAGTATACAAACACGAACGTAAGATGACTGACATACTTATTTAGAGTCAAATTCACTAAGTCTAGAAACGTGAAATTCACAATAAAGCTATTATTATTCTGGGGATGGGGAAGGGTCTGGCGTAGCGGGCCGGGGCTGCGTAGTGTAGTGTTTAGGTAATGGCAGGATAAAGTATCAAGAGAGAGAGAGAGCATCGGGGCAGAGCAGGGTAGTGCAGAGGAGGCAAGGCAGAGAGGCCAGGGGTCGGCAGAAGGTAGGAGAGGGTGGGGAAGGGAGGGTGCGGCAAAGTACGGCAAGGCGAGACGGGGCAGAGTGAGGGAAGGGTGGTGCGGTGAGGCAGAACGAGTCATAGTGAAGAAAGCAGAAATATAAATAAAATTAGATCCATTTTACAATTTAGAAGCCATTCCTTTTTCAGCCTACATGATGATCGTGATATATAAACACCTATGGCAAATGTCTTGGGCTAGGAAATACGCAATGATTATTTTAAATGAGAGACCTTTATTAGTTTTAAAAAGCGAATCGTGGGCAAAATAGACACAAGTAAGCTATTTCGTGCCATGTGCGCTGTCCCAGTGGCCGCTTCACAAAGAGCGGTGGTCGCCGCTCTAGGGATCACTGCCTGGGCGAACTCTCCACTTCCGTGTAAGAGGGGGAGGGGCGGGAGGCGCAGTGCCAGATCCGCCTGCGCTGGGCGCCCGCCAGCCGCCCTCAGCGCCTCCTCCCCACCACGCACTCACACATGCAACTCCAACCAGGAAGTCCTAGGGTTCGACTCTCAACTCTGGCGGATTTTCAAACGTGGCTAAAAAGTTAGGTCAAACTATCCCGCTTTTTTAGAAAGAATTATAAAGGTCGCCTGCTCTGATCGGTAGTTTTCTGTGATTTTTTTTTCATGCAGCACCAGACAAATTTCCGTGCAGTTCCCTAACAAAAGGGCTACGGACCTCTCGCGCGATATTTCCTTCCTCTTCTTTGGATTTTCCTCTTACTTTGCAGATACACACTTATGCACCATACTGCCGCACGTATCAGGAGATCACTCGGCAGCTTTGAGCGTGTCCGCCTGATGCCCCACTTGCCCGAGACTGGGAGAAGGTACAAGGAGCAAGCCATACCTGGACCTCCCGCAAGCCAACATTGGTCCAGCCGGAACTCACATTCTGGTGGGAGAAGAAAACCGCCACGTCCGTGTGATTTACTTCCGGGACAAATGACCACACCTGCTGAGTCGCTCGAAACAGAATAACCAATCAACAGAATGCCTCGCGCGGGCCATTTGTTATTTTGTGTTATTCTCAACTCTCCATGCTGTTCTCCAGAGGAATGAATTTGAGATGGAAAGCTCTTTTAAAACATGTGAATATATATCTGCAAATGGCAATTAAGAAAATATTAAGCTCCTGAAGATTCTCTGGCTGGAAGAAATACCGGATCTTTCAAAGCCCACAAGGCAGAGACAAAGAGCGGCGCCCCCTCCCCCCAGTCGCCCACGAGACACCCGTTCTCCGTGCCCAATAGGTCACAAGAGCACCTACTTCCCCGCCCCCGCCCCCCGCCGCTGCCGCCGCCACCGCCGCTGCGAGGAAAGTTGTGCCACATCTCCCAAGTAGGCCTGGCCCGCCTCCGCCTCCGGAGCCTCTGCTTGGCGGTGAGCGCCGGGCGGCGCCCAAGAGCAACTGCGCGGCGGCGGCCGCCGACTCCAGAAACACCGACTGGCGATTCCACGTTGTTCATTGATTCATTTATTGGTGATTCCGGGCCCGTTAACTCATAAAGTCATTGGTCCTGTAAGTGTAGCGCATGTTTTTCTCGAGAGGTAGAGGTGATAGTCCTCTGGAGAGCGAGATCCGTCGCCCGACTTATTCCCCCGCCCCTATCGGCTATCCAGCGGGGATATTCCCCAACCAGGTATCTCCTACCACGTGGCACCATCCACTCGGGACAAGCTCTAAGCTCCCGACTGGTCACCCGACAAGTGTGGTATTATAATGCTTGTGTGTACAAGTAAGGGGTGGAAAAAGTCAAGGAAGAGGAAGGAAAGATGGCGCGCGGTACATGGCCCGTTTGTTAAGGTACATTCGCCTGGTGATCATGGAAAACAGAGGAAACAGAACGCTAAACCTCCAAAAATGTAATGGAAGGCACAATTAGCTTGTCTTGATGATTACAACCTAAGAAACACGAGTTCTGAAAGCATAAGAGTTTAGTCCCACCATTTCCAAGTTACTCTCGATGGCTATGTCCTTCTGACGTATTAGCAGCATCATAAACACACTTCCACCTTTTTCGTCTTAAGTCGCTTTAATGCACCCTGGGGATATTAATACCAGCAGTACCATGTTTAACATTTTGGTGGCGTCTTGTAAACCTCACAGACCAATCAAGTTTGCCTAGCGTAGTATCAGAATAAAGAAGTGATTTAAAGTACCGTTAGACATTTGGAAACGTAGATTCCCTCCAAGGAGATAATTGTTGACAGCTTAAAACCCAAACTTTTATCTCTATTCAAAAGAAGAAATCAATGATCCAGAAAACCTTACAAAGGAAGTCCTGACAGTTTCAAAATCAGAGTCGCTATGGAACAAGAGGAAAAGGAAGGATACATTCTGCGTTAGAGTATCTGTCCAGTAGTAAAGCGAAATACGTGTACAATTGAACGTAACAAGTCTCTTTTTGATTTTTTTTCACAGAACAAGGTACATAAGAGGGCGGGTCTTCATAACACCCAGAGGTAAGAACCGAGCGTGGGAGCTCCGACATAGAGCACTCTGCGCCTTTCTTCCCCCGACACTTCCCCCCTCCCGTTGCCTTGTTGAGCGCTCACAGGCGGCGAGCGCCGCGCCCCGCCCCTGCACCGCAGCACATCGAGAGAGGAGCCCCGAACGACCCCGCGCTCACCGACTCCTTTGGCCCAGAAGCAGCAATGCCGTTGCCTCGGCAGCGACACGGACCGAGACGTCCTATGGTTGGAGCCCTGGAGGAGGCGGATCTTCGACACACCCTAGATAGCTAGGAAGCCGGTCTACGGCGAAGAATTCTGGCGACTTCGAGGCCGCTTTGATCGGTAGGCTGACATGGTTTCTCCCATACGCGCCAGGTGAATGTCGGAGCAGAACTCTAACAAACGGGCCACAGACCTCGCGCAATCGTTCCTTCCTTTATCTTTGCTCCCTCCTTTCTCCTTGCAATCACACACTTGCGCGCACCTCACTACTTCACATGACTAGAGATTAGTCAGAGGCTCAGAACGTCACCAGCCTAGGGCCCCGCTGGCCTGGAGGGAGACATCAAGTACATTGGCGCCAGATCTCCCGCAAAGAGAAGTTACTCTAACAAGAAAGGACCAATTTGACAGCCGAGAAGCAAATCATGACGGTTGATAACACCGCAAGATGTCGTGTCGATGCCTTTTACAAGAGAGTCAACTGCAAACGAACTAATTGAGCACATGGACAGCACCTTCAGTTATGTTGCCCGAAGTAGCCAAACTGAAGCGGAAGATTACAGTAATTATATTACATGGGACATTCTCATCCACTATGTTTTATCTTTCAACAATCCTCTTCCTTCCACTCTAAGTCAACCTGAGGGTGCAGAGACTTGCGATGTTAGAGCCTAAGTAGGCGTGACATCCGTACCGTGGGCCGAATTTCGCATAACGCTCGGACGTTACGAGTAGTGATACGAAGAGCACTGACAATGTAACGGTTCTCAGAGTAATCTCTCTCTCACTCTTCACCAGTGGAGGAGGAACACCGCCACCTCCTGGGACATTACATGCACCAACTACACCTTCGCAGGTTGGCAAGCCCGGAACCATAGAATCGCTCATTCGTTTCCAGCCGAGCAACACCCCTCCTCGGCAGAATTTCCTCCCTTGATGTGCTTGGCTTGGCGCTCTGCTCCAGAGCGAGCAGTTGGCTGCGGAGGCGGAGTGCGCTGGCGCAAGAGGCCGTGAGGCAATGCGCATGCGCCTCGCTCGCGCCCACATTCCGAGCGCAGCCCCCGCCGCGCCGGCGCCGCCCAGCGCCGCCCGCTTTCTCCGCCGCCGCCGCCGCAGCGGGAGCGTTTTTCTGCCCCGGCGCCGCCGCAGCCGCCGCCGCCACCGCCTCGGATGCATCTCGGGCGACCTTCAGCGGCCTTCGCCCGCCGCGCCGCCGCCGGGGGACAAAGGGGGGCTGCGGCGGAAACGGGGACCGGTAGGGACCGGATGCCACGCCCCCCTCCCTCCCGCCCGGGGAACAGCTCTCGAGGCGAGCTCACGCGGGGACTTAATCCCGAGGAAAGTGGGCTAATCCGGGAAGCCTTTTTTGTTTAAGATTATAAACCATTCAGAAAAGTTGTTCATCAAATTCCTAAGTTCTAACGTCCAGAACGGATTCTTAACTTTCGTAATGACAAAAGATATCTTGAAAAATGTTATTTTTATCGCTTTTTAGAAACTATACCTCGATTTTTCTACAGTGGCCAATGACATTAGGTCATTGTTACCCGGACCTTCTTTATAAAATGAATCATTTTAAACATAGGTAAGCACATTTCTGAAGTCACGAGCCCTGTTAAAAAGGTCGTTCGTGATTTTATAAAATATTCATTTTATAAGGCAGGAGGCGTAAAAATTACCTAATTATCACCGATCACTACAAAAAAATCGAAGTATAAAGAAGGCTTTTCCCTATTTACTCTACGGAATTGAAATCGTTAGAGCAAATGCACACACGCACAATAATTTATTAGTTAAAATACAGGAATACAGGAACGGGATCGGAGCTGGTCACGTGATCCACTATGTCTCTTCGAGAAGCGCCGTTTCATCTGCGATCTTTGCGACCGGCGAGACCCAAGCCCTCTGTGCAGGCTCTGCTCTAGAAGACCAAATCAGCACGACCCACTCAAGAACGCCTCGAAGGATTGGCTCGGCGTGCCATAAACAGTTCACTTAAAGAACGAAGTTCGTTAGTAACGTCACCACTAGTTTTTGACTGAAGGACACGCGTTTAAATATTCATGTTCTAAGATGTATCGCGCATCTCTTCCGAGTATCGTTTCAATGAGGCTCTTGACGAAGGACTCGTTGCAAGGCGAATGAAGATAAAACCACTTCTGAGTTCCCATCGCATGCCTCAGCTCCAATCGCCAGGCTGCGCTCAAACTTCGTCACGCGAGGGCGGAGACGTTTCCGAGAACCTCCAGAGGCCCCAATGCACATCACATCCCTCAGTGCCCTCAAACGTGTCAGTGAGTTCTAATGACATCAGAAATATTCATGCGTCCAAGGGAACCCGCAGTTGGCCGAAACGACATAAAACCCCCAATGAGACGTAGTGTATTTTAACTTCACTAAGCAACTGTGGGATGGGAGAAATCTTCGAAACCCTCAGTATTATAAATAACGTACTGATATTTTTATTTGGAAAAGATTTAAGAACCTCCAATTCCGTTTCTAATATACCAGAACACAAATGAATTATTATTATTATTATTATTATTATTATTATTATTATTATTATTATTATTATTATTATTATTATACAATAGAAGAGTGCTTTTTTCGAACTATTGGCAGGCTGTAACTTGAGACCAACCAGTTCTGGAAGTACAGAACGGTTATTCATATTGAAAGAAATGACCCGAGCCTTCGGATCGGATGCAGAGAAGTGCGTTATGCAACCCCTTTGTTCTGACGAGCTCGTAGAGGAAAGCTGCACGGGCGTCGTGCACTCCTGAAGGCCTCCGCTGGTGAGCGAAGAGACGCCCAGCTCTGCCTCGTAAATCCCAAAATAGGACACGGCGGCGCGGGGCGGCGCGGGGCGGCGCGGGGCGGCGCGGGGCGGCGCGGGGCGGCGGAAGTGGGTCTCCGGGCCCAAAAACAACGGCTCCCCAAGGTGCTCGATCCAAAAGCTGGCGGATTTTCAACACTAGTTCGATAACTATGAGACATTTCCTTCCTCATCCCCTCTTCTTCCCTTATACACTTGCATGCACTACACTACTGCACATGCCAGGAGTCCAGTCGGAAGCTAGGCCCAGCAAGGTAGTGCCCAGCTGGGGAGAGATATCTGGAAGGGGAAATCCCGTAAGTGGACGAATAAGTCAGCGCCGTATCACACGTTATAGCTTGGGGGGACCTTCCTGAATTCCTCTTTCAGGGCTAATGACCAAAGCGGGTCACGTGCCCAGAAGCAAAATATTCTATCAATCAATCAAACCAAAAGACTCACGAACGTCACAAAAGGAGAGATTTTACGCAGTTTCTATCACGTTCGATTACTTTCCACTTCCAATTCATTCGTGCCAATTGCAGGACATAACAACACATCTTCATCAAGTTGGAAAACAATTTCAACATTTTGTAACTGTGGATGCAACTCGCAGGATGCCTTCCGCTGTCTCTTATTGCGAATGCAATTCCACGCGCGGACATCTCCACGAGTCGCACACTCTCCGATTGTCCCGGGGCAGGAAGAGGAAGAGCGTGGGAGCGCGGCCGCGAGTCCTAGCGTCGTGAGTTGGAAACAATGCCGACCAAGAGAATGAAAGCGAGACGCGAACTGCGCGGCCAGGGAATGGAGCAGATGCACGGATTTCATCTCAGGAGGAGCTTTCCAATCCACCGACCCAGGAGGCGACCCAGGCGGCTGGAGTGGGCGGCCCACTCGGCGTGCCACGGGCCACCGTTTATCTTCGGTCAAGCGGCGTGGCCCGCAGCTCGGCGAGTCAGCGCCACGGGAGGGAAGGGGAGGCGATCGAGCCTGTCGGCTCTAGTCTAGTGAAAGACGAGTGGCGCGCGGGCCAGTGCAGCGGGCCATCGCTGTAAGTGAGATTCTTGTGAATTAGCATTCCTGCCTACCACTGTGCTGACGACTGCCTTCCTTCCAAGGCGACTTCACAAATACATAAATAAATAAATATCTTAATTTGTGGCAAAACTCAGACCACTGGGTCTGCTCTTCCGCCTGAGCACTTTCAAAACGTAATACAAAAATATATGTTTAAAAAAGCTATTTGGGAGTAGGGGTTCTCACAAGGGTGACAAGAGCAAAAATGAAGAGGTGTTAATGGAAAACGAATGTTCTAAAAAAGGACTTTCAGATTTTTTCCTCAGAGTAAATGGTGTTTAAAAATTGTACACGTCATATTTTCTTTAAACTCTAATTTTTTGCAAAAGAATAACACACGAAAATTGTTGAATAAACGTAATAATATGAGTGATGGAGATATTGCATTACATGAAATACACGATTTTGTTTTGCCCAAGGAGAAATACTGACGTGAAACATGCGAGGAAGCGCTAGGTCTGTGAAACCTGTCTCAAATCCATCCGTCCTACCTACAATTAACCTTGCCTAGAGCCAGGTTTTGACTTGAGGTAACTAGAGAAGTAGGTCACGAGCTCTCATTACCAAGCCAGAATCTAGACTGACTGATCAACCAGTGTACGTCCACAGCAACATGAAAGTATCGTCTTACCCGACGCAAACGTGCATACCGCTGAACGGAAGGCAGCACACTCTTTTGCAATCGATGTTTATATTAAAATGTAATTGTTATGCACGCTTCCTAAATTGTTGATGATATGGATATGTGATAAAACAAATGAATTTTTGATAGACGGTCGCCTAGAACTGTGCATGATCTGCAGAATCAGAATTAGTGATAAGGGTCATTTTCCTCTTCTTCTTCTTTTGAGGGTTCGACCGTACAGTTCTTTCTTGGCCTATATCTGCTATTAGATGAAGATTTCTTTCTAAATTAGTCGACGATTGGCCATATTGGCTAGGATTGGTCGATGATTAGCTCATCTTTCGACCAGAAGGATGGGAATAGGATTGGGAAGGAAGGATAGCTCGCTATCCGTGGCCAGTATTCTATGGTACTGTTCGGATATTCGCCTGGAAATGATAAAGAAAATGGATACCGGCAGGCGTCACAAACTCACCAACGCTAAAGAAATGAGACAAATGCCCGGCACCACACAGGAATCGAAACAGCGACCTCACAGTGGCCAATAAGCCTGAGGAACAAGCCATCGACTTATGGTCGTCTCCACCGGTGTTGGTGATAGAGGATAGGTTGATGCAAAAGATGTAAATTCCATGAGAAGGTCCCGTGACAATGAGGTTTCCCCATTCCCTCTTCCGGGGCTGTGACCATTCCAGAGCTCTTCCGATGACTCGGAAATTATCAATTGTAGTACACGCGAGCACTTTGAGAGAACTATTGTAAGCATTTATTAAGACGAAAAATAATGTATTTGGAATTTCGTTGAGGTCCAGGAATAATACAAACTCGTGGAGAATAGTTCCGCCTTTTTCGAGGTGTGTGCGATCGTGGTCATTCACGCCTGCCCAAAAAAGTGGCCCTGTGGCCACCATCTAGCGTAATTAATCAATTACAGTTATGGGAAGAGTGGATTGACAGACAAGGACGCAGCTATTGACCACCCAGCACATGGGTCCCAATCTGTTCTTTCAGCCATTAAGGTGAAGAATACCGATCTTCAGTCTTGCTTTCGTTTCACGAACTCGCGCGAAATAATGACTTTAGAACACACATATTTTTTTGCTGGATTTGTTCGCAGGATTTTCGATTCAATCGCATTGATCTTGGGAACAAGATAGCCGTCCGCTCTGGGAATCGCAGAGGAAATCGCGATTTCATTGGACGGCGCAAAGCCCTCGAAGCCTCCAGGGGGCGGGGAGAAGAGGCCTGTGTGAACGCTCCGACTTGTTCCTACTCGTTAATGGTGAATCCTGTGGGCGGTGATGAGGCACGGAGGGATCGATATTTTTTACATTTATTTATTGATTGTTGGATAATTACATAGGTACGTTTCATGATACTTTTTCATCTCTAGTGATGGCTTACATTATAATTCATTATATTAAACGTAACTACATCACTCGTGGAGTAGGAAACTACCAGAGCCCCCTATAAACAATGGAAGAAAATTCAAGAAGGCTTCATAGGGGAATATGTTTTCAATTCTAGTTGGGAAGTCATTTAATGGGCCAACTGGTAGTGGACTGCTTTTTTTATTGATTTAAGGTTGCAGTAAAAGTTGTTAAGAGCGGATGACGATTTGTTTGATAATCGGGGATATATGAAGTTGGGCGTTTGAAATGAACCACGGGTCATGCGTTGCTGAGGTATCTGTTTTGTACGATGCGGACGGCGTGGAGGCGAGGTGGGGTGAGGGAGGAGGCAATGGCTGCTCTGCCCCGTCTATACACCTTCAAGACGGCACACAATCGTTCATGTACAGGTACTGTAGTATCACCAGTGTACTTATAATTTACATCAAGAATATCTTTTCGCGAACCCAGTTGTGAGAATATAATGACCATAATTATTTCCAAGTTTGCCCAATGTTTATTTCAAACCTATTTCGTTCACGGAACACTAAATGTATCTGAAGAATTTTTGTGTTGTCCAGTATGATAAGTACAAGCGGATCCGTCGAGCTGGGCGAACAACGAGGGGAGGGACAACGGAGGCCAGGGCAGGCGCCGGCGGGGCCCCTGTGCGGGCGGGGTGCCTTTCGCCCGAGAGGAATGCGGCCACCGCCACTTGCGCAACGCCCCGCGCCCCGCCCTCGCCCCCGCCCCGCCCCGGGCGCCGCAGGGCTTCCGCCGCCCCTCCCACCAAGGAAGCTCTTCCCTCGCCCTCCGCGATCACGCACGCGCACTGATGGGCCCCAAGAAAATTAAATCCACGGAAATTACTAACGAGTCAAATTGAAATTTAACTGGCAAGTTGGATGCAGTGTCGTAACACCCCCCCCCCAAAAAAAAAAGATTCGTAACAGAGATAAACTCCAAAAACAAGTTAAAGCACAGCTGACTTCCAAACGGATAACCAGTCAATTGGTATAAAACAAAGTTTCCAACGAGGCAACATGGCGAAAGAGAAGTTAAACTTCGTTAAACTTGTTGACTTTAAATGAAACACGTATTTTATGTGCACCGATTTACTACGACGTCAGCCCAAAGCTTGTCAGTTCAATGCCTCCGTTTCACTCGCTTGACGGGATAAGGGGGGGCGTATTACGAACGTAGCACAACGGCCAAACAAAGCGAAAATTAAATGAAGACGCTCGCTGGGAATACGCAGAGGGTGCAAAATGTCACGAACTCCAACATAGTAATCTCTAGTTGTTGGTGTGATGACAACGGCAGAAACGTATTCTCAACAGCTCATCGAGATGTGAATGCCGAGATACCGTCGGGGGCCGCGCCGCCTTCTGCACTCACAATGAGAACAATATAGTAAAATCTCTGTCAATATAGTAAAATCGGGATTACTTGCGGGAATTGGGATCCACAATTCCTCAGGTCCGAAAAATCTCAGTGTTCATTTGGAAAGGATGAAATGTAAAAATACGAATTACAGAAAACGCAATTAAATGATTAACTCCATTTAAATGCATTTACCGCAGCCACAAAGAAACAACTAAAACCGAGTGTCAATGACAAAACACAAAAGTATAACGTGTGCATCATACCAGGTGAATGCTGGCGCAGTACCCTCACAAACTGGTTATGAGGGGCGCGCAATCTTCCTTCCTCATTCTAATCCCTCTCCCTCATCCACACAAGTCCCGTACCCTCGCACTACAGTACCACACATGTCGGACCAGACGGCTGGGGAAGTGCCCCGGGGGGATACCTAGACGGGGAAACCCCGCAAAGCGATGTGTGGATAGGTGCGCCCAGCTTTGCACTGTGGCAGAAAAGCCACCGTCCCCGGGATTTAACAAGCACTACACTCGCGGGTCTTATGACTATACTAGTCGACGCAGGCGGAAAAACGAAACACGAGTGAATAGAAGTTTCGTCCTCGAATAGGTAAATGTAAAATATATTTTTCTGTAGTCATTTTCATTGGACTTGTCTATTTTTCTGGTGACTGCCTCGGTTATTCTGGAGGCTTGATTATCCGAAAATCCATAACAGAGAGATAATCGCACGCAGTGTTTTCTTTTTTGTCGCTGAGACATCACCAAGCACACTCTTGACCTTAGCGTCCGAGTCGAATGCACGCATGCGCCGGCCTCTGCTTACGCGGAATTAAACATCCTGGGGGGCGAGGGGGGCGGGGCATACCTCCGCGCTGGCGGCGGCGCCGAGTGGCCCGCGACCTTCGCCTGTGAGCGCCGCCCCCCCCCCCCGCCCCGCGGCACGCCCTGGGCGACGCTCCTCTGGTCGGTGACGCGCCCGCCGACCGCCGCCCTACTCCCGAGACACTCGAGTGTGGGGATGTGAACCTTCGGGTTTTCTATAGCGGTAGATGACACATCATTGTTACATATTCTTTAGAAAATTAATATTTTTAATTCATTCGCTAACACCCTCCCAACGGTGCTCGTGACGTCAGAAATGTGCTCACCACTGTTAAGAAGATTAATTTTGCAAGGCTGGAGGCGTAGCTAGCACCACAGAAAAATCGGCCACCACAGAAAAATCGAAGTGAACTAATTGAGAGAAAGGATTTTTTGGACGCGAAGCGTTATAGCAATACAGCCACATCTACCAATCTTCTGCACATGCGCAATTCGAGTTCCGCGCCACTTCTCAGCACCGGCGCAAGCACACAAGAGCGATGATGCTGTCGATTGCTTCTACCCATCGCCGCGCAAAAGCTTCCTGATGTCACTGGTCCGAATCCACATCCTATAAACATATCGGTATCTACTCATATTTCCAAGTTTGCGGCCATATCCATAATAATATCCAAATAAACACTAGATGATGCGGGTGTACGGAGCTCTCCGCATCGGATATAAAGAACGTAAGAAAGAGAACAACTCCGGGAAAGAATATTTTATCTTATCCTTCCTCTTCTTTGTCCTATCCTCACCCCTTACTTACACTCACTTAATGCACTACACTACCACACATTTCAGAAAACCGTTCGGTAGCTTAAGGCTTGACCCGGCTGGGGCGCTGTTGGGAGATACGTGATCGGGGAAAATCCTGCTTGCTGACGTGTAGGTCGGGGCCAGATCTCACTACCCAGCGGGGGAAGATCGCCGTCACCTCACGAGGAAAACATGCACACACTTATAGGACTTATTTGTTGATATTATCTAATATAGTGAATTTCTGATGTAGTAAACCACAAATATTAAGTCTTCAGAGGATTTAACCGTGTGTCGCACACTTACATGAACCGGACCCAATCAAATTATTCTGAATAATCAAACAGAAGTCCTCCTTCTTTCATTCCCTTTGTTCTTTCCTGTAACTTGATTTGTCTGAAAGGAGACGAGGTATATCAAACGTTTGCCAAAAGCCCGACCATGCTGTTTCCTCCGAAATGTCTTTTCCGAACATGAACCTACTGTGAGCGACGGATGCGCCACGAAAAAATGGTTTGAATCAATAGTGCTCATTTACTCCAAAGACTGCTGTATTGGGTCTCGAAATTTAAAATCCCACGCTTATTTTATCCATGACACGACAAGCAGAGATACGAAGGCTATGATTTAAATGAATGGATTTAATCCTTCAATTATCTCGTGTTTTATATCTTTTTATTCTATTATTAAAATAAAACAACCGTTATTAGCTACTCTATGCCAAATGTTCCCTATTATTTTCATGCAGCAATTGAGCCTAGCGAATCACAATCGGACGTATATGAAAAATCGTCCCCTAAAAATGGGTAAAACTCAATGTGCACTCTCGGCTCAAGCTCTGATATTCGAGACCATCTAATGACCTGGGTTTTTCGTTCTTCGGAGCGAAATCTACAAACTGAAACCTCTCTTGTCCTTTTATTGTTTTGGGGACCCTATCTTTTTCAGATAGTTCCCTCACCGCCTCCCTCTCCCCCGTCCCGCCTCTCCGAAGGAGAAAGTGGCCGCTCAATAATGAAGCCGCATTATTAAATGGAACGTGCATGCCTGTGTGGTTACGTAAGCGGCGCTGCAGATGTATTGACGTGTTGTCACTCTTTTCCATCACTTCTCAGCCACAGTTTCCCTTCTAAAGTTCAACTGACCCCCTGAAACTCCAGCTTCTTCCCCTGGAAATTTTCCTCCGCGCAAGTGAGTAAGCTATACACGATGAACCATCAATCATACCAACTGTCACAATCAACACACAAACATCTTATTTATTATCGAAATATCCTGTGGTTACTGATTCACTTTTCAAGCGATTTGTGTCTCCTACAAAAGAAAGATAATCAGAACTCGTGGCGCTACAAAATGGCACAGGCTTTCTCATTATATTTGTAAATGTTACATCAAGTGCAGATGTTACTTGGTAATATTCGATTGGTTGGCACTGCAATCCTCGCTCCGACATGGCACAACAAAGAAGTAGAAAAAGAAGATTCTTTTCGTTCCACGAATATTTACAATCTATTTCAAATGTGAAATATGAAAGTACTGTAAATGGTTATTAACAATATCATATCAAATGAAATTAAGAAAGGCGTCCATAGCTACTTTGTTTGGGATCCTTCTCAAATCTATAATAAAAAGATCGTTAAAACATAATTACGTTGTAGTTAAGAGTTATGAGGATTAGGAATGTACGAACACGTTAGAGCAAAATAAGAGAATATGTTTGGTTAGTAGTCAAAACGGAGGGGGAACGAAGAGTGGAAATTCTATAGAGGCGAGAAATGTCTTGACTATTATCATGTAGGTTTAGAGTTGGATGATTGGAATGCATTTCCAGACGTTGGTGTTATTTTGAACTCATTTCTTCAATCTTTTCTTGAACTGTTGGTATATTGAGGTCCTGGTATAGTGCAGCATTTGTCATTAACCAGAGTGTAGATGAACTTATTCTTAAACGTTTTGATTGAAATCATTGTAAAATCAACAAAATAGTTTTGCTGGCAGTGTCTCATATGTGGATCCCGTATGTCCATACGGCAACTAGACTAGGTTAATTTATTTTCAAGCGATAATTTTGATTTGAGTCCAATAAGCCAAAAGAAGAAGATGAAGAAGAAGAAGAAGAAGAAGAAGAAGAAGAAGAAGAAGAAGAAGATGAAGGAGAAGATGAAGAAAAAACGTAGAAAATGAATAAGTTGAATAAGTGGAAATATAAAATATAAAAGATTAAGTAGAAGAAGAAGAACAAGAAGAAGAAGAAGAAGAAGAACAGAAGGAGCAACTACGAATGCTTCCTGGAGCCGCCGCTGCGCTGCGCCGCGCCGCGCGTTGGTGCGTCAGCGGAAGCGGGTGGGGGAGGGGAGGGGAGTGGGAGGGGGAGGGGGGCACCGGACGCGCATCCGGCTGCGCACCGAAGGGGCCGCTGCGTATTCGCCCCGCCCCGCCCCCCCCGCCCACAGCCCAACGCGCCCTCACGAGCCCTACAAAGGGCCGCATGTTTCATCATCTGTAGGCCCTGCTCCGCCGAATCATTCCTCAGCATTAGCTCTTTACAGAACGTGATACCAAGAGAAAGATTTAAAAATTACGATTCGAAAAAGACCTGGAACACACGTTCAGGTGCTGTCTCGTGTCCTCTCGCACTCACGCGCTCGTTGTTCGGAAACAAAATCTTCGCGTTGCGTATTCCTCCAGCGAAGGTCTGGGTCTTGGCACAACTAACTCACACAACGATGGGAACCTATTTTCATCCCTTACAAATGTCTAGAATTCAGAGGTGCCCCCAGGATGTTCCTCAGGGCAGGAAGGAGGTTCTGGTGTAGAGTCTTTCCTTACTAAAAATATTTTTTATGTACGCAGAATGAGCATTTTTATTTGTTGACTTAGAGTTAATATTTACAAAGTAAACAACTGCTATATTGAATGACTCTCAATAGTACAGAAAATTTGAAAAAGCTATATTTTTCAAAATAAATCATTGGCTTCGGGGGAGGGGGCGGCTGAAACCCTATTACGCTGCCCCTTCGGTTTCCTTAGAAATCGTGAACATTAGGTGCCAGTTTCAACATCTGGCTAGAAGAAATCCTCTCGTACGTTATTTTCTCTAATAAATTTAAGCTGTAATGAAGCTCATTTTATTGACTCATATAATAAACTAATATAATGAATTAATAAAAAAATATTTTAGAGTATTAGGGACGTCGAAAACTTGTATTTCTGTTATAATATCTCGACATTAGCTTTTTGAGGCATTACATGACATTACGCTAAGAATTCTCCGCGTAGTAATGCGTGTAGAAAGGACAAAGTAAAAATCGACATGGATTTTAATCAGCCAAAGCAATTGAAAACCCCAATTTCATCACAACACTTTTCGTTCAGATGTATACACGAATTTAAATATTATTCTGCTTTCTCTCGTGATATAATCAAGATATCAGATTTCAGCAGCGCAACATCTCCGTAAGGTGAACTGTAGACGTTTGTATTACATCACTTAAAAATCGAGAGCGAAAATGTGAAAATGATGAAAGTTAAATAAATTTTTGGAGCGTAAGAGTTGTAAGGAAAGTTACTTCCTAGAATATGAAAATGCTTACGAGGGCATGGGAAAATAAAAAGAAACAAATAAGACATTTAGAAGAGGCAATGAAGATAAGAAAAAGACGAAAATACGAAGGTCGGAGCGAAAATAATGGAAAAGAAAAAAAAAGAGAAATATGTAGAGCAAAAAAGGAAGAAATAAAGTTATTCTCTTTGATAAAAGATTTAAGTCGAATTTTATGACACTAAATAGAGTGTCGTAATGAGAGCTATTACGATACAAGTGTTGTAATAATCCATAGTCCATTATTAACAACGATCAGTTTCATAATGAAAAAATAATATTTTAGAAACTAACCCACGCTTACCTTTTAACTAACATCAACTTTTCGTAAAAATTAAGTTTCGTAATAAAATATAATGTGTTAGAAACTAATCCACGATTACCTTTTAACTAACATCAACTTCAGTATATCACTTTTTGCAAGCGTTATTTTCGCTATCCGAGAATAAAGTTTAATAAAAAAAATTGAAGCCAATTTTTAAATATTTGGAAAATGTTGAAGCATTACATAAAGTTCCCCCAAAAAAAACAAAATATCCGTTTCAAACTGAGAGGCCTCAAGTTCGATAAATCGACCGGGGAATATCAATTTTGGAGAAAATCGACTGAACGGTTTAGGCGCTAGGGTTGACCACACACGGACAGACGGGCGAACGAACAGGCAGACGTTCTGCCGTCCATCGATCATTCGATATGAATATTTACAACATATAGGAACAAAATTCATCCAGATTTTCGTTACCAGGGCGTGGCTATAAGAAATTGTTAGTGAAAAAATCGCCGTTTTCCAGCGGACGTTTACAATCCTTTCTATTCTTACGAAGGAAGTACGTGAAAGTAAAAAAGGGATTTGAGGAGAACGAGCGACATTATTAAAGAGCCACTCACTGGTGTGCGGGTGCCCACGCTCCGCTCCGCTCCGCTCCTCTCCTCTGCACACGGTGGTAACTCACCTGCAACAACACGGAAGACAATTAGCATTGCACCGGGAAACAAAGTCGGGTTATAATTTATAAAATGTATCTTTGGTGTATACATTTTTATTTAAAAAATTGAATAGGTTGAATAACTGTTATTGATATGTAAATAAATAGTGGCCGCTAATGACCTTGGTTGTTTTTTAAGAGACCTAAAATAAATAAATTTTACAAAATCGAGTCTTTAGAGGGAGTAACACAAAATATTTGGCCAATTCTTAAACTAAATAACTTTTCGCCTAAGCAAATGCAATTGCAATTGCAGCGACACGACAGTGTTCTATATCATGGGAAGCTAAAATATTGACTTCATAATTACATTGCAATGCAGACAATGAACTTAAGTACTAAATGTAATCAAACAATAAGTATATGTAATTTATTACTTTATATTGGGTTCACATATATTATGATAGGAATGCTTAATATCTAACTTATCTTAAACCTACAACTTTTCTTATACCTTCGCTTAATTCTAGCATGCTATTTACACTTTGTACATTATGAATCACTCTCACTATTTGCGTGGTGTATGTCAGCCAGCTCGACTTGCCACTGGCTCTTCTGAACGGAAAGAGGCTCGGGCCATTACCCGTTGTTCCATCAACACATATGAAGAATATTATATTATCAATATTGCAATTACCCTAATGCGGCTTCTTAGCTTTATATTTTTTTAACAAAACAACTTGTAATAATATGAACTAAATATTAAAGATGAAATGAAATGTAAACAATTGAGCTGTGTGGCAGTCATCCACGATGTAGGTTCCTGCGCTGTACGTGGCAGTCCTCACAATCACCCAGACTGCCTAATTTAGGTCGTAATGTTAAACATTCCATGCAGTTATGGAATTTAAGTAACAATGATTTCGAGAATTACGAGTGAAATTATTTAAATGATATATTTATTGACGAAGTATGGCTAAACACTTTTAAGAATCGTCCAACCCGAATAGAATTAATGAAACCACATTTCCCTTGTTAACGTTCATAGGTGTTTAGAAAATATTATGTAAATATTGTTGATATATAACACAAATATAAATATTTCCATATAAACTTGTCACTAAAATGACTAGCTAAAAAGTATTAATAATTAATTGAGAGTATTGTAAATAAATGAAATGTTCTTAAATGAATGAGTTGTAAAAGTCTTTGGTTACCAACATTGGCAAACCCGTGTCTGATGAAGGTTCAAATTAGAGGCAACAACTCACTTGTTATTGTATTCATAATGAAAACAGAGCTCAACATAATTGAGAAACTAATTATATTTAACTGACATTTCGACATCTGTGCTACGTGACGAAATGGCAATGTGTCATATCTCTCATTCCACCGTTATCGCCTGCAATCGGCGCATCAACGCCTGAGGGAAAAACCATCGATATGCTGCAAAGCAGAGAGTGGGGTGACTTCGCAGTTTCGTGCCATCGCAGCATGAAAATTATGTTTCCTTGTCTGCGCTGATAAGCATACCCCTCGAATAAGGACGGATGCACTGTAGTCCCCAGTGGACTTATCAAAACCCAATGTCATTTACCAAAACTACGACTTATGTGAATAATAATGAACAAGAAGACTATAGAAAGTTCATGTACTGTTTCATAATTTTGTGCTGAAGAATAATTGGAGTTACAGTTTTCTTTTCTTGCGAATTGTGACAAAGGTGTGAGAGATAGTAAAGTTTTCTCTCTTGGAATTCTCACACCACTGAGAAGCTAGTGACCGTTTCAAAGCGAAGCCAATCGCATGTTTGATGGGAGTAAATTTTGTGTTGTTTGAGGAAGAACTCCATTCGTATCTGTTAACGATGTATCTTATATCCTTGCCTACTCTGATCCATGCCTAGTACCACGCTTTAGGGCATGGCTAATTCCACATCTTATTCTACTCCTTCATTCTCCAACCCATTCGTTTTCCTAGCGGTAAAGGTTCGAGTAAAGAGCTGGGGTTCGATATGTCATCAGAACGACGTCACCTAATGTGCAACTCAGTTTTTCTAATTTAGAATTATTTGATTGTTTTGAATAAATGTTTTATGTAATTAGTGTTTTTAACTTTTTTACATTTTTTAAGGTCGCTTTTTAACAATTTGGTCATATAGCGACCACTGAGACTGTTGTAACGGTAGAGGAACTGTGCTATAAACACGTTTGGACTACACCAACACACACAAACATTCATGCCCGAGGCGGGATTCGAACCCGCGACCCCTTCAACGCTAGAGACCTCGACTATCTAGGCCGACTAACTTTTTATTTGTTTTATGACATCTAATCTAAATCTAAATCTTGAGCACGTCAGGATTTGGTCAACTATTTACAAAGACTGGATAACTTCGAATAATTCTACATTTCAGAAAGCACTTGTCTGCACCCGCACCGTGGTTTTCGGACCTGATGGTGGCTGAAACGGGATGGGGCAGCGCCGCGATGGGAGCGGACGCCGACGGCCCCTCGTGGGCCGTGCGCCTGCGAGCGCGGGAGGGAAAGTCAAACTTTCCACTCTTATCGCACCTCCAGCGTCTCCGCGCCCGCTGCGCCGCGTCTACCCCCTCCACCCCACCCCACCCCACCCCCGCCGCACCCCACGACAGCGCGGGGTGCGAGGCCCGGCCCACTGGCAAGCCCTCTGCGCGCGCATGCGCCGGGCAGCTCAAGGCTCAGTTCTCGGCATTCCAGCCTTTTCAGCCTCCCTGAAATCTCAGGCTGAGATTAATGATTTAATTGAGTTGTGAGTGATAATATTTTGATTTGAAAGAATCCGAGGTATTGGGAGAATGAGGCCGGAAGGTTCGAGTCCCGAAAGTGATCAAATCGACGTCTCAGGGGCAGACGACGACAATAAAGATGCTGCTGCACACCACATACTTTCGGCTTTTAATCGCAACACTCGCGTAATATTCAAATACTGTAACTTCTACATTTTTAACACAACCCATTTCTTTAAAAAATCTGAACGAAAAGATTTTAATTTTTGAAAGTTCTAGTTGACAATAGCTCTCCAGTGTATTGTGTTCTAATTGAAAAAATCTACACAAATAAGTTGTCTAGTGCGGGACAAGATTCGAATCCGAGATGTTCAGTCTTACATTCCAGTTCGTCAGCCTGACGCGTGTTTAAAATGCATTTCCAAATAATCTTTGAAATGCGTACAGTTTTGCACTCGCAAAGAATATACAGTGGAAAGTTACCGTCCTAGAATTCATCTTGAAAAGTATAATCCATGCATATTTCCTTGAGCTCTCGTTTCGCTGGATGCATCAGAAGGGATATGACGTTAGTCAAAATCTCAAGTTAATAATAGGCGAAAAATTAGATATTGATCATATTTAAGGGAGTAGAATGTTGCATTACGTAAGGCTCTGGTGTCCCTTTCAAAATTTTTAGAGAGGAGGTTCAGCTAATTTGCCTCCTGTTCCGCTCGCCTGTGGGACTGTGGAAAGGGTGAAGTTAAATCCATAAGCTGGGAATCGCGTTTGCGGCCTTGCTCTTCGCCAATTAGCAGCTTAGATAGAAGTGGAAGATGCTGCGTTGGATGAGCCCCAGAGCATCTCGCGAAAAAGCCCACCCACTCGCCCAAGGTCAAGACACGGCGTCAGGGAATTCTGTCTCCCTCCCCCCCTCCCTCTCCCCCCCTCTCTCTCTCTCTCTCTCTCTCTCTCTCTCTCTCTCTCTCTTTTTCTCAATCCTACTGTCCATTTCTTGAACCTTCCTCTGCAATATCGATGTCTGAATGTTTCACAATGTTCGCTTTCGAATGTAAAATATATCCCTTTGAAAGATTACGGCAGAAGAAGCAAAGGAAATGTTTGGCTCGTTAGCAATAACCATTTGCACGCCGCGATTCGAAGTACTAGTTGATTTTTTCTATGTCTACGAGGAAGGAAATAATAATTATTGTGACCATCGGCACTCCAGCCTTTTCAACCGACCTGAAAGAAAATCTCAGGCTGAGATTAATGGTTTAATTGGGTTGTGAGTGATAATATTTTGATTTGAATGAATCCGAGGTATTGGGAGAATGAGGCCGGAAGGTTCGAGTCCCGACAGTGATCAAATTGATGTCTGGCAGAGAATACCAGCAGACGCCTACTTCGATTGGTAATTTTCCATGGTTTCGCCGCCCAACTCCACATGAATGCCGGATCACAATCCTAACCAACATAAGGGCCATGCGCGATCTTTTCTTCATATTCCATATAATTACTTCTCTTCTTCCCTTACACACGCACACTTAAACGCACTACCCTACCACACATCGGGCGACGAGGTTGTACTGACTGCAATGGTGCCCCGTTGGGGGGAGATAAATGGCGGGGCAAATCACCCGCCAGCCGACGTTTAGGTCGGCGCCGCAACTCAGCATCTAGCTACGCATGAACACCGCGATAAAACATTGACTACACTAATGGGACTAACGTCCACAGCATTTTAGGTGTCCGGGAACATTGAGCAACTAAAGAACGGGTGACAGAGGCAGAGGAAAGTGGAGAACCCCGAGAAAACCTGCCTGGAAGCCGCTTTGCCCCGGGAATTCAGCCTCGGGCGCGGAGGTGGAAGGTGCGCGAGAGAAGCACGGCGAGAAGCTGTGCTTCCGAAGGGCGCAGCTCTGGGCGGTGCCCTGGGCGGTGCCGACAAGTGGCACCACAGGCGAATTAGTCGGACGCGACACGAGGCGAGGCGGCCTGCTTTCCCTTTCAAGAGAAGTAGCCCATGGGGCTGCCCATCGCCGCTGCGGGCGCCGCTCATCTCCGCGCGACTTTCGCGCAGGCGGCCGACACCCGGCCGAATTTCAGCTGCTCCCATTAACCCCCTCGCCGCCCGGGTGAGGCAGGCGCCCGCAGGCAGTTGGGCGCGGGGCGGGGCTTCTCGCCACGACGAGGCCGAAAAGCCCAGCGGACCAAAGCGCACCACTCAGCATGTGGGAACGGAGTATCTAGACGACAGGTAGTGAAAGGAGACACAACTTGTTTTACGGGCTGTATTGCATCTTTTTGAAGGCTATAAAACATAAAACGTGCCTTTGCCATTAATGCACGCTGATCTAAATCAATAACCGTAAACAAATTTTCATAACTGTGCATTGGTCACACTTAAAACGAAGACACGCAGTTAGGAGGCCATATTGAAAAAATCTCTAGTGGTCGTGTTGGAGTGTGAGTTTGTATTGGAATAATAATAGCTACAATTGGTGGAGATTCCTAAGACCGAGGATGAGAATGAAGTGCGCCTCAAGGAGATGCGGTGAAGCATTAAACGTTTTCATTCAAAACATACGTCCGTCCACTCGCGACTCACCAAGCAAACCGGATCATCAACATTCAAAACAAAATACAGAAAGCAAAATGTCCATTTAATCAAACCGAAATATTTCAAGAAACATTAAAACTGTTTTTCATACATATATTGGTGGAACCGAAACAGAATGCAATAGTTTCAGAATTTAATGTTCTCCATAATTTCGTGCAACTTGTTCGGGTCCTCAATTCGAGAAGAAACTTCATTTATTCCAGAAAATAAAGTAACTGTGTGTCGTAGAACTGTTGCTGCAGTGACTCACAAATAATCACAGAACAAATTAAAATGAGTTCTAAAATCCGGTTCAGACGGAGCCATGGACTTTGCTATAGATGTCGACAGACCAGTGTGGATCTTAGAGCTAGCTCCACAGGAGGAGGTTCCTGAGGGGCACATTTCATGCATGAAAACGTGTAGGTTGGCGCCAGATCTCTCCATCAAGCTTGGAAGGAACAAAGTCGCCTCCAAATACAATCGAAAAAACAATTTACCTCACAAACGGGACTAATAACCATTTCAGTCGATGATCCCGGAAACATTCATCAATCAATCAAAGCAGCCATGGCAGCGGCCGTCACGTTACGAAAAAAAAAAAAGTTTGGGTTTCAGTCGAAATCAGACATAACATTTTAAATTGTTGAATAAAAATATGGAAATTCAATTGGGACCATTTCAAATAGATTTTGTTCTCAAAACCCGAAATCGAAAACGAATCAGAAATATTTTATTAACTGAAAGAAAACGTTCTTTGAAAAGCTTTGATGGGCTGGTCATATTTTTTAATTTATTTTTATCCGATCGCCCATTGATAATGATCCGACTGAGAGCTGAGAGTGCTCACCGACGCGGTCTCTCGCAAGGAGGGCTTCAGGCGAGGGAGGGGAGGGGTGCGGCGGGGCGGGAGGGGGGGGGGTTGTGGTGGAGAAAGCGGCCGAGGCCGGGCGCCCGCGCCTTGCACAGCGCCCTCGCAATTTCCTCTCCCTCTCCCTCGCCTGTTGCCTTTTGCCTTTTGCCCAACACCTCGCGCCACGCGCTCGGGCCACGGGTTCAAACCATATCGTCACCAGTTCACCCCGGAAGCGCAGCCATTCAGTTTACCTCAAATAAGTAGGCAAATAGGTATTTTTTTTACTACAACAGGTATGCAAATATATTGGATGACATAGATGTGCAAAAGACATGTAACATGTAAAGAACGGAAAATTTTATTGTTTACATGTCTTCCTACCATTCAATAAAATTTAAAATAATTTAAAATGTTTCAATTTTTTATTGTAACTCTAAAATTTACATCAGACTTCCATGGAACAAAACGATTATTCTTCGCAAACTTGACTGCACAGGACCCCAGTTTCTTTCTCAGTCAAATACAAACATTATTTCTCAGTTTCATTACTGACATTTATTCGTAATTTTGCACTATGGTATGAATACGGATTTATTTTACTCGCGACGCTGTCTCTAGGAAATGCTCCTGTGGACTTACTTTCTTTCGAATCGCAGAATAGCATCAGTGGAAACGCTCTTATTATTTTCGTTCTTGGATCTTATGTAATTGCCAGTGTAGTGAAAGGCCTTATCGTATTGTATATCATGTATAACGAAAATTTCGTTTTACAATATTTCATAGTATGTTGACTTCTTACTCATCTCCTCCATTTTAGATTTTCTTTCTATTCCTCTATTAACTTTGGGGCCTTTTCCTTCTTCCTTTTTTATTCCCTTCCCTCCTCGTCCTCCCCTGACCCACCCATCACTTGGCCTTAAGAATGGGCATGAAAACAGGAGAGGGATGGAAGGATGGGACCTCGGTTCGTGGCCAGTTTCTAGGGTTCTGCTCCAGCACGCGCTTGGAAGCGCTCAGGAAAACCAGTGATAAGTGCAGTCAGCCCCACGAACTCACCAATGTCAAGGCGCCTCCACACATGCGGCATACGGCGAATCCCGAGCAACCGCTCGCCGAATCCCAAGAACGGGGAGCTCGCTATTCGTCGAACATGCGGTGTTCGCCCTACCCTCCGCGTGTCGGTTTTTAGGGCACATCTAAGGGAGCGAACATTCTCCGAACCCGTCAGCTGATCGGGATTGGGCGAGCAATAGCTCGCTACTCGGCGAATGACGAATGTTTGAAGCCACCTTTAGGCGACGGATTAGGCTAATAACCAGCACCTGGAAGAGATCGAACTGGGGTCCTCCGAATCACTAATACGTTCGAGCCGCCACGCGTTCACTCTCGCCGCTACCGGAGTGGGTATACCACACTCTGCTATCGAGGGTAAATCTACAAGGAGCATTCGTCGCTTTTGCAGCGTTATGCTTCGCCCGTGCGCGGCCGCGCGGAGACGAGCGCTTGGCGCCGCCGCCGCCGCCCAATTGAGGCCACGCCCCCCCGCCCCCCCTCCCTTTCGCGGGCGCCGTGTACACAAAGCGCTTGCGGCGGGCATCCCGCTTGCAAGGAAATTAATCGGCGGCCATTTAAAGCTGCAGCAAGAACATTATCCAACGAAGACCGCGGGTGCGGATATCGGGAACTGTTCTTTCTCAAATGGTGCAATGACGGAACGGATGTCTCTAGTACACCTCTTCTAACTTCTTCCTGATTAATTTAGGAAACAAACTGCATATTACTTACTTGGTATATGTAAGTAATGCATTAAATAGGTCTCGGTTTCATATGTAGATTTACATAAAGATGTAGTATATCATAGCAATCAAATAAACATTCCTGGATACCGAAGACCAATGATATAGGTGTTACGCTCAATTAAAATTCCTTTCATAATGCCATTATAAAGATAGATTGATAGTGCTTGTAAATCTTCTGGTCCACACACGTGCTAATGGCGCTAGTTGTATCCTTACAAAAAGGCAGAGATCTCCACAGATAAGATAAAATCATTTTAATCATCTCCAGCACGTAATGTTGGACGAAGGCATGAAACTTAGGATTTCAACGTTAGTACCTTCGCTGAATTACAGACAGAAAATTGTGTCATTAATTTATTAAGGTATCACGATTCACACGGTGGATAATGTTATGTCGTAAATAGCTGCTTGAATGCAGTAATATATTCCAACAAAAAAACACTTAGAATATGATGGCAGCGAGGACAGTTAGAGCGGGAGTGGTAGCAAGCTATTTGATCCCTGATGGCCTTCGATAGCTCTGAAAATTTAGGCTGCCGGGAGGAGTCGTACATCTACCCACTAGAGCCACAGCATTATCAAACGATAATATTTATCCCATACATTTTTTAATGTAGCACAGCAAAACATTTTTGTGTGGTAGAGCAAGCCCTGCAACTGCACACGCCCGTTGGAAACGAGCCTGCGAGCGCCTGTGTGTCGCGCCGCGCCGCGCCGCGTCCGCTGCGCCCTTCCGGATCCGCCAAGTGGCGCCGCCGCTGACTCAGCCCGCGATAAGGCCCGGCCCGGCCCCGCCCCCACCTCCTCGGCGCCTTATTCGGCGCACAGAGCGGCGCTTAGCGCACGCGGCCACGCGAACAGCACACGCCGCACGCCCCCCCCCCCCGCACCCGCTCACGTCATCCTCTATCTCTCTCCCTCCCTCCCTCCAAAGGGATGGCGGATTTTAACAGTGACCTAAAGAAGCGTTTTGCACAGGGTGAAGCACCTTGGCGAAGAGCTTTCAGGCTCAAGGTATCAAAAGATGTTTCTGCACTGCCTCTGACCGGGAGGTGGAAGCATTTTCTAGACAGCTCGGTCGATTTCAGCCGCTGTCTCGAGCGATATTCTAGCGGCCGGCTGCCCTGATCCATAGATTCTCCTATAAATAAAAGGCGAAACCCGGAGAAGTACCCGAAGAAACGGCCCATGGACTGCGTGTGATCGTTTCTTTCTCTTCCTCGTCCTATCCTCATCCCTTATTTACACACACACACTCACAAGCACTACATTATCACACTTGCCTGGAGGCAAGTCGGGAGCTTAGAGCTTGACCCGCCTGGAGCGCTGGTGGGAGATACCTCGTTGGGAACAATCTCCGGAAGCCGACGTAGGTCAGGGCCGGATACGGCCAGCCAGCTGAAGATCGCCGCCACCTCCCGCGATTAGAGCATGCACTATACTTATGGGACCAATGACCTTAGTAGCTGACGCGCCCGAAATTACTAATCAATCAACCAAACCTTTCAGCCTCTGCACATGCGCAGTTCGAACACTGCATGCGCAAAATAAGCTTCACTCAGTGCAAGAACTGTGCCTGTGTTCGAACTGCGCATGCGCACGGGCTCAAAAGTGGTATTCGTTAAGGCAGTAGCCTAGCACGGGTGTCAGCCGCAACCTTTAAAATTTGCATATAACTGCACATAATTAGGTATATTTTTCAGAGTTTTGTTATGAATATTGTGTTTTACTGTTGATTTTCTCCAATGTAATGGTAAATCATCAGAATCTGTTAATTCTGGCACTTACCATTTTGCATAACTATTTATATTTATAGCCGTCAAGCAGGCCAAATAAATGGCCGAAACGTTGCCACTGTAAAAAACAGACTTTTATTGACCTACCATCACGACTCTCCATACCAATTTGCAATACGAGGTCAAGATAAACACAACTATAAATGTTTTTTTAATACTTGAAAGTACAATTAATAGGAAAATCGTAATAGAAAAATTAAATAACACCAGGCATACGAATTGACATGTTATAGTTGAATACCTCTTTACTACATTCATACCGCCTCTGTGGGAAAATTCAAGCGGCAGGATGTGGCAAGTGTCGCAGTCCTACTGTCCCTCGCAGGAACTGGAGAAAGTTTGAAAACCGCAACCGGTCGTTCAATTAGGAGCAGTCCAATTTCTTCCTTATCCATAACAGCTCCTTCATTCAGATTTGTTGGTCAGTGTGTCCGTGTTCAGCCAAGCATATTCAAGTAATTTTCAGTCAGAGGGATTAATTTGACAATGTACCATTACTTTCCGATCCTCTACATTTATTGAATTACGAGCCAATGACTTGAATTATTTAAGCAACAGAGACTGCGGATGGCGTATGACCAACGACAGAATCAGTGAAATGAGTAGTGCGACTGTGGCAAGGTCTTTTTTTCACAAGTAAGTGAGATCAGTAACGAAATTGGGGGGAAAATCCTTGGCTTTTCCGTTTGCCGAAACTATCAATATGAAATTTCAAAAAATCAGAATTTTGAAAATGATCATTAGAACATGGTCGAACGTGTGCCCTGTGGTCGAACTGAAGCGACGGCAGCAGCAGCAGAGGACTTGCTCGCCCGGACAGAGCTGGCAACATCTCCATTGTGCAAACGATGAGCCTGCGCGCAGATTCTGTTCACTCAGCTGACGTCACAGAGGAGGGACACGGCTACAATGAATGCCGTCCCAAAAACATCGACTTCCTAGCTTTTCGAGAGGCAGCCTCGCCGCAAAAAAAAGTATATTTACATTTTGTGTAAGAAAGCACACAAGAAAGAAGATAGTATGAATCGAAAACATGCGTGTAAACACACAAAAAACATGATTCGTATGTTCAAGACATAAGTCAACAACAAAGTTTTGTAAATGATATGAAAGAAATTCTCGCAAAAAATAACAATGCTAAGAAATCGCTAAGACGTGCGGGAAATTCAAGAGCAATTCTCTAGACGCAAAGTAAACGAAGAAGAAACCAAAGAAACGCAGCTGGATCAAGATACAAAACAAATGTAAAACAACAATACCTTTCTCTCACTCAAACATGCCACAAGAATACCAACGTCACACGTTAAGGTACAGCAAATTTCTGGATGTGCAGTTTAGCGATTACAACCCCTAGTTCGCATTTCGCAACCCGGTGTTTCCTAAACAGCGATAGCAAGCTCTTCTGCACATGTGCAGTTTCTCCTTTCTCCGTCCCTCCTCGCGTGACTAGGTTGCACTTAAACGGTCATATGCACAGATATCTCGTTTGCCTTTTGTCAATGCAAAACGACGTTCTTGAGAAAAAACAATACAAGGAATACAAAAATTACCCTTAAGAAACAATTCCTTCTACTTCCACGCTAAAGAAAGATGACGGTATTGTACCACTCATAAGAAGTAATAGACACAAACCTCAGTAAACACAAATGTAATTGTTTGTTAGGGAATTACTCCCCTGTCCTGTAGTACATTTAAGACGACAAATTATTGCACATCATGTATCTAATTTACAGGGTAAATCCAGACAGCAACACACTTTGCGCTACAACGCACGTTTAGCATCGCGCGTAACCCAGAGACGAGGTCCTTCATACTAACACCTTTACATCTCGAGTTACGTTTTCTAATCGTTATCTACAAATCGCGACCTACTCGGACCGACTGCGACAATGGATTTTTTATAGAAGGCGCGGTCGACTCAAAACCCCGTACACCAACAATTAAAGAATTTGGTTTTACCTATTTACAAGAATTCCAGTAAATAGGTTTAACAAGAAAAATATACCATCACTATGTACATTTGCAATAGTTATTTTAAATTAAATGTATTCGTATTGTTCAACTCCCCATTGATGCATCTCATTTCACATCACTGTCATCAAGAAGGTTGGGATTGTGACGTGGCTGAGTCTTATATACGATGTTTATAACAAATTTTGAAAGGATTTAAGTGCATTTTGATACCAAATCATTGTCCAATGGCTGTTCAATTTAATGTATTTCGACGTGCAAGTTTTTTTCAGAATACGAAACAAAGTGTGCACAATTACCCCTTTTGAACACAACTAAAAAGTATGAAGTACATTTAAGTGGAAATCAGCAGAACTGTACGTGACGTGGCGGTCTCCCGGCATGTGGTAGTGTAGTGCACGTTGGTGTGTGCGTAAGGGTTGAGGATAGGACAAAGAAGAGAATGGAAAGATCGCGCGCGGTCCGTGGTCTGTTCTTTATAGTACTTCTCTGGCATTCGCCTAGTGTGGATCGAGAAACCACGGAAAACTACCCATCAGAAAATCTGGCCGCCAGAATTCCCCTCTAGACAATAACTGAATTGGAGGCAGCTGACAAGCCAGAGTCGAAAATCCTTCCGCCGTCGGGACTCGAACCTAGGATCGCCCAGCCAGAGGCACTGCAATGACATTAGCTGATGTCCTGAGTCACCTCCCCCGGTGAGAAACATTCAAATGGCTTTTGGAGTCGAAATATACACTTGCGTAGACAAGCAGGAGAGAAAGGATGTGGGGGCTCCCTTTATAAGTGCATTCTGACCAGTGACTCACGCTGTACCGCTAGGGAAATCTTATCCCAATGCTACGAAACAGTACACTTCCCCTCGTACTAGTCATCGGCGGGCAAGAGACAACGCGTTATTGCATGGAACTCATAACGGCGATCAATTAAGGTCCGAAAAAAGTACGAATGTGGTTGACAGTTGGATGCAGGGGGGGGGATGCACTGCCGCGAACGACACGCTCAATGAAGAATCATGTTTCGGTACACACAACGCGATATTAACTTTAACATTGACAAAGAAACTCACGTCACACGCTACTCACAATTCCCGCACACGCAATGCAGTTTATCACAATTAACCTCACTCTCGACACTTGTAATAACGCTCAGCTCATTATCTGCGATGTTCGAGCTACGCGTTCTATAATCTGAGATGACAAGACGGCAAATGAAGAATTTCAGTTTCGTTGTTCCTTAGAAGACGGCACAGGCGCTACCGCGTGTGCAATAACTGACAAGTACATTCTAATTATATGAGTGGAATATGGTGGAAAATGATCTAGAACAAGTTGGCGTGTGCAGTCGCTCGATGTGTCGCGGGCACAGAGGAAGACTTTCTTACGCTTCCAACTCAGCACACAAGAGAAGGGAAGCTTCATCCCTTCAAATCGGAGCAGCGCATCAAAATGTATGAATTTCATATCAGCTTTGTCCGCCATCACGCTGAGCAACTCGGCAGCGCCATCGAGACGCGCGGGGCCCCTTCAAACGCAGCCATCGACTATCCCCACCACACATCGATTTACACAGGCTCTGTTGACGTAAGTCAGTTGTTTCGGCCTCATCGAATAGGGAGCTTGCAAGACACCGACAGTAGTGACGTCACATACGAAGCTACCGATTGGATGACATCGAAACAGGTGATGATCTGTCAAAAGACACTAAATAAATCGAGGAGTAAGTGTAAGCGCTGGGGAAAGAGGGATTCGTGAGTCATCGCTATTTTCACCGGCAGACGCATGACAGTCAGCATGCTCGGTAGCGCTTCCCGGCGTAGGTAGAAGGCTGCCTTCTTGAACTGTGTTCTGCTGGCGGTGAAGAAGCGCGTTTGCGCTGCTGATGGCGGGAGTGCACTGCTATGCGACACAGCAGTGCCATTGTGCCGCCTGTGTGAATATCTCCTTTTAAACCAATGCACTGCCAGCTGGAAGCGCTGCTCACTGGCTATGTGTGAACGGGCTCTTAGAGCAAGCTGTTAATTCAAAAGGTTACTCTTAACGTCACTAAGGTCGTCCGGCGCTAGAAGCGCTACCAAAACGGAAGGCTTCAACTGAAGCAAAGATTAACTTTCTGAATTAGTAGAATGATTCGGCCCCCCTGAACGCTGGTTGAGGTAAAAGCGCTGCACTAAAACAATGCGTATTGAATATTGCATTGCCTTATTCAAAGGCAAAGACTTCAGGCACTGCAAGAAATCCTCGAGTGATTAAAGATATTTCATTTTATCTTTAAAGCATGTTTTAAGCATTTCTCATTTGCGCAGAAAGTGCTTGCATTTTAAATTAATCATTGAGCTGTTAATGTGTAGGTTTTTGAGGAAAAACATCCATGAGTGTGACATCACGTGTTATCCCCTTTCCTATAATGGGAAAATAATTCACAATATTGAAACGGGGTGTATTTTCTTATTACTGTTTACTCGTATAAGTACTATAGAAAAATTTGTATAATGATGCTAAAAATAGAAATCGATATTTTGACGGGACAAAACGAGCGACTAAACCGTACTCAAAATTTTCATCAAAATAGGTATTCCCTGATCGATCGATCATATGAAAAGTACTACATGTGCAGCGTACTATTTTTCCTTTCTCTTCGGAATGAAAAAAACAACATTTGTTCGTTCATCTTGAATATTTACATTTCTGATGATGTCCAAAGTAGGTGCTTTTCTCTTTAAGAAATTGCTTCCAGAATTATCTTCTCTCAGAACGTATTTTGTAATGTTTTATACAACTGAAAATCTCGGAATTTCACTTCGTATTTCTTCTCAGATCCCTTATCCAAAGAGAGTGGCCTCCTTACGTCAATGCTCTTCCTCGCTCCTCTTCCCTTTCCTCCCTCACTTTTCCTCGTTCGTCAGCGACGTGGCGCTCGAACGATCGTTTAGTTCCGGCGACATTCTCTTGTTTCGTAAGTGGCGCCGACTGCTCGTCAGTGGTCGTCGGAACAATTCGGACACGCAGCCGCACAAGAATGCGCCAACCCCTGCCTCCCCTGCCTCTGCCCCTGGCACAGCCTGACTCCGCAGCCGCCTCCACCTTCGCTTTCAAGGCCTGCAGGGACACATGCTATACAGGAATTAGTCTAAGAAAAGACCACTTTGACAGGTCGAGAAACACGTGAACGTCATGCAGGACAATGACACTGCAAGATATAGTGATAAAGCCATTTACAAATGAGTTAACTGTAAACGAACGCATTGACAAAATTGAGAACATGAGCAAAACTTGCAGTGGTCAAGCAGTAGCTGTCAAAACGGAACCGACAGTAATCTCTCCATACTACTAAAGAACGCATTCACCGCAATACATTAATTACGTAGCATTCCACTAAATAAATGTTTTTCTCACATTATTCAAATTTCTTTTGTGTGGGTGCGACGCGAGTAATTCCCGGACAGCTCCATTTCCACCTCTGAGGACCGCGTTCAACTCCACGTAGACCCACGTAAAATTTGTAGTGGGCAAAGAGGTTATCCCTTCCCCTGCATCAACCTGTGCGTGCGGGGTTGACTGAGATCTGCCTCGTGGAAGCAGAGCGTGGGCAGCAGATTGCGTTGACGCCGGTGAATTCTTTCAAACTACAAAATTTTGTAGCACCTTCACTTTAAATCTTTTTGGTGTATACCTCGGATTAATTTACGAATCAGCAGGAACACAATACGGACTTTTGAACCAATGGCGACTGATAAGACCGTCATCGTTTCTTAACGCATTACATAGGAGTAGAAGAAATGTATCTCCATTATCCGGAGTAATGATGACAGGGACCAGGAAATCGAAAACACCGCATAATCGAAATAATTTAATTTACTGATTCAAATCTGTGAATTAAAAGGCGTTACAATAATATACAATTAGGAATCATTTGATTATATTAATTAAATAACCCCGAAATTGAAAGTTAATACCGTAACTTATTTTGTCAGTTCAATCATTTAATCAACATCATTATGAAAGAGATTCCGGAAAAAGTTTTCACTGTAGCACATTATGTTCAGCCAACCCGATGATGACAACCTGCACCAAATGGCTGAAGGGTATTGATCACCGAGAGGTGGCATGTCCGAACCCCGCCAGGAGTCGAAAATTACCCTGAAGAGTTTTGCATCGGCGAGTTAGTCGCACCTGCCGGACTCGAATTCGTAAGCCAACTCTGACCAGAATGTCCTACGATTCGACTCTCGACAAGATTTTTGATAGCTAAGATTGCTAAGTTCAATTAGGATGCTGTTTGGAGGAGACTTCTATCTGCCCGTTACTCTGATCGCTAATTTCCCAAAGATTCTCCAATCAATACCAGATAAATGCCGGAGCAGTGCCCAAAAAAACGGAAGAAGACTGCGCGCCATCTTTCCTTTCTCTTCCTTGTCATATCCTCTTCCCTTACACACACACACACACACACACACACATATTTGCATGCCCTACAAATATCGGGACAGCAGTGGCGAACGCTGAATTTGTCTCGGCTGGGACGTTGCCCCACTCGGGGGAAATATCTAGAGGATACCCTCAGCAAGCCAACGTAAAGGTCGGCGCCGAGTCACACCATCCGGCAACGGAGTAACCCCACTACCTACCGGTATAAAAACATTCACTACACGAACGGTAGTTGACTTGTTCAGAACAATCGAACAACTGCGCCGACTGCTCTGATCATT
The DNA here is from genome assembly GCA_038098605.1 of Gryllus longicercus. Classification (NCBI taxonomy): domain Eukaryota; kingdom Metazoa; phylum Arthropoda; class Insecta; order Orthoptera; family Gryllidae; genus Gryllus; species Gryllus longicercus. The sequence continues at coordinate 4,163,997 of JAZDUA010000011.1, read as the reverse complement.
TCCACGGGAATGCAGGAGCAGCTCCATACGTGCGCGATCCTGCCTTCCCCATCCTGTCCCCATTTTTTGGGCGGAGCGATGGGCTGATCAACCGCCCTGGAATGGTCCACTGCTCTGCACAAAATCTCCGCCTAGTATCGGAGACAGGCCAACGCAAAACTGCAAGAGATGTTGAGCCATAAAAAAAGAAAATGTTTTTGATGAACCTTTGCCCACATAACTCCCTGAGCGCACCGCCCCGAGAAGCCCCGCCGCTGCTCGCTCTGCACCAACCATGGGCTCCGTGCCTCTTCAGTCGTCTGCACCTCTTGGGATTGGTTATTCCAACACACTAATGAAGTCCAATTAAAATTATAGGAAAAAGTCTGCAAACCTCAGATTTTTTGAACGATTCTTCGTGTCACTCTTATTCGAGAGAAATGTGGCTCTAGAAAAATTACGACACCTGATGTCACAAACATCACTGAGCCAAGGATGGCACAGTTTTCGTCCTAGCACAGACACGCCAGGGTACAGAACGCACTGCCTTTCATTACATTTGACGCTCGCGAACGGTGAAGGTAAGCAAAAGGGCACCTCACCTCAAGACACCAACGCGTAAGGCAAAATTGATCGACAGTTTACTCGCATTCTTAAAATAAGATGCATGAACCCATTCGCCTTTGGGCTTCACTCAGTGATTCCGTGAATCGGCGCAGGCAGAGGTGCCTGAGCGAGAGATAGCACTGTTCACAAGTAGGTCGATGATAACAGACCCATTATGGACGCCAGGAGTACTTACGACTTTCACTGACGTCATTGTAGAATGAAATGATGTGCTTCAAATGGAACTCCTGTTGAACTGAATAACGATCGAAAACGTTATTTCGTCAGCACCTAGGAAGTTGTACAATATTTTAAATGGTCTACAATTGTATTAAGTAACTTTCACCGAAAAACTGAGACCTCTAAAAAATTTGATAGTTCACTCAACTTGTGTAATTGGAAAATAAAAGTACATTGATAATCTAAATATATATTATCTCATATCTTTAAAAAAATATTTGTAAATCAGGTAAAAATGTAATATACAAATAATTAGCCACAACCATCAGTTTTATAATTATAAAGAGAATTCTGTATCTAACTGCACACATAATTTCAAAATTTTATGTATTTAATTTATTTTATTTTATTTCTATTTTTGTCACGTATACGAAAAAGTGCTGATCCGCCATCTCTAACTACCATTCATTAGTTTCGATTCTTCCGATGGCGGAATGAAAAATCCTTATGTTCCTAACTAACGTCAGTCGCTGGGAGTAGCGTTTCACTCCCGTTTGATTACGTTAAGTCCATAATAAAACAGTATTAAGAAAATAACATACAGTTACGTCTCCCAATTGTAGTAGTTGTTTGAAGTGGGTATGAATTTGATTAGTTCAGATTCATTTGGAAAAGAAGCGCAGATGTGGGGCCGTGGCGCTATCTCAAAATGTCGCCTTTTACTTTCCCGAACTGTACCACAGGAGAAAATTGCAAAATCGAGGAAAATTAAGAAAAAATATTCTGAAAGTCGGAGTTGTTCGTCGCTGCAGCTAGAGGCGGCGCGCCGGAGGCAGAGGCGAAGTGTGCCGGGCGCATGCGCGGGCGCGGGCGCGGGCGCGGGCGAGGGCGAGGGCGCGGGCGAAGGCGCGGAGAGAGGGAGAGAGGGGGCTATGTGGAACGAAAGGTGAGCGAGCGACCTAGCAAGGCTCTGCGCGCGGGGCCAGTTCTTTGTTCGCGCGATCACGTGACCGCGGCGCCGTTCGCTCGTTCGCTGGCTGGCTGGCTGGCTGGCTCGCTCGCTCGCCCGCCCGCCCCGACGAAGGCAGCTGCGTCGCCCGCCTGCTCTTCCGCCTCCGCCTCGCCGTCGCCACCCGCAAGCGCGGCGCTCGCCAAGAGCGGACGGAGCTCAACACACAAGCAAACGTTTCCCCTGCACCAATTACCAGTGACGGAGCTAGACAATTTGCGCCCGCGGCCACGCCGAAACAGGGCTCCCCCTCCCCCGGAAAAAAAATACACACGTGAAACTTGTATCAAGAAACCACAGAAGTTTGTTTTTTTTTTTTTTTTTTTTTTTTTTTTTTTTTTTTTTTTTTTTTTAATTTTAAGAAATAAAAAATACATTTAAGATACAATATGTTTGTGGAAATATTTTAATATTTAATATTTTTAAGTAAAAGTACTTAGTGAACAAATAATACAATTTCCACGGCATAACGCTGAAAAGTGTTCTAAGAGTTCAATAAAAACACTCGTTTAATGCATGAAATAATAAATATGAATTTCAGTAGAACCTATTTTCATGTGAGCGCCATTTGATTCATTTCATAGAGTCCTACCATGAATGAATAGTGTGGTTCTACAGTCCCACCTTATTAACTATTTAAGATAACAATTTAAAACCAAATTTTGTGAAATATCAGACTAATGTACCGCGATTTATAAAATTACAATTAAGATTTCCCTAAGTTCTAATTTATTTTTCAACTGTTTACTATTTTTTCCATTAGTTCGATCATCGGCTCCCATGACTTGCGAAGCCCCAGGAGGCCTGCACATGGCTAGCGCCGGCACTGGCACCAATAGGGTGTTTCAGCGCCGGGCTTAGGAGTAGCGATGCGATTTCGCCGACAAAACATCGACACTCAAAATTAAAACATTGATATTAATCAAAGATCGACCCCAAACCATCCGTTTTTAAACATCGATATTTTTAAAACTGGAGTTGTAAAGGAAATTTAATTTGCAAGGGTATTTAATTTGAAAGTGGTTTCGTTTATTAATATTTAAGTGACAAAATAAAGTTAAAAAATTATCAGGACAAGTTGCATCACTTGGTTTATCTGATTCGATAATTCAAAAACAATATACTTTCTTTGTTGCCGAAAAAAAATTATTTTAATTATTTTTCGTTCTTGGTCACATGGGTCTGAACAATATTCAATCTAAGGATATCTGAAAATTATTATAGAATTCTGTTTTGATGGTACTTTTTTCATTTAAAAAATCATTGTTTTATAAAAACATCGAGTCGCATTCCTAATAAGAAGACATCCTTAAACTCTGTTGATCTCGTGGTCAACGAAATCATACGGTCGTAAGCAACAATGTTCAGATGAACTTTAGCGATTGCGAAATCGCGTTATGCATTGTAACAAAAGATTCATTTCAAGCGTTGAACAAAGACGTTGCATATTACCAAGGTGTCAAGTTAATTGGTGAGACATTTGAACCACGGTATGAGTCAAGAGTGAATTAATCTTAATCATGCAAGAAGATTCAAATTTTCTGGCCCGGCGCGATGAATGTGCAGTCTGAGGTTTTTGAATTGGCTTTTTTTGGGAATATAAGGAATAACAGCGTTCGTTACCAGCATAAAACATAACTTAACTCGAATATATCCTTTCATCCTCTTTTTCACTAATTTCTTCTATGTCACCTTTTCAACATTTTTAGTTAATTCTTCCCAGAGTTGTGGATGTTGGTTAAGATTAATTGTATCTACCTCGCACACAAGTATTAGTTTTTCAGTGTGGGAAGGGAGCATTCTTTCCTTTCTATAGGCGGCCATGTTGCCGTGTGTAAGTTGACCATAAAGACCCCAGCCGGTGTGTACTATTTATAAAGATATAAAGTCATGCGTTAGGCCTAAGGTAAGACATTATGACTTCAAAATCCATCACGTGGCTGTCAGCGTATGTTTCTACCTTACGCCTGGCGTACAAGCTCCCTGATTTCCAATCGTTAACAGTAGCTTAGGCCAATAGGAGAGGGGGTCAACGATGGACCCCAGGATACTTTTTTTTTCACTATATTTGTTTAGTTAATGAGTTGCCGATCTGGATGGGTGAGGTGGCTAGGGCCTGTCCCGACTCAGTGCCTTGGTCCGAAGGATCGCGAATTCTAGTCTCGCGTTTGCACCTTGTTTCATGCACGTGTGTTGTAGCGGAGGGCCTTGGGAGTCTGCTGATCACACATCGAGGAGCACGCATGTGTGTTGAGCATAAAAGGTTATGTGTCCCAATGAGGGGCATTGTGGGTACCCGGCGGAGATAGCCAAAATCGGCTTCCCCTGAAGCTGAAAAAAGCCCCAGGAAGAAGAAATTTGAGTTACTGTCTTACATATAGCATTTCTTCTTAAATAGTTTTTCTTCAATGATTTTGTAGTTTATCCCGGTGTTCACCCTGAACTCTACTTTGATGTAATGTGGATATCGGAATGGCATTAGTACGCGATTTTTAAAATATTATTTGATGGTACCTATAATCCATATGTTTCCCGTATGGTAAAAAGCATCCAATTTCTGTAAAATGTTAATTATTCTGCATAGTTTTTCGGAAAATGTTAACCATCTCGCAATTAAATATTTACGTGGTATACTGTAGCTAATATCAATTTTCTGTACCCAAATTAGGAAGGATCACTGGCAAATCGCGATCATTTCAAGCAACACGTGACGTTCGCTCTCTCATCAAAGTTGGTAATGCTGATAAACTCTTGAACATGATCTCTATTCGTCCAAGCAAATTCGACACAGAGCGTCTTCCTTCACAAATATGCACGAAACAAAAGGGATTTCTCTTTTCGCGGTATGAGGGTTTCTTTACCCTACACGGCAAAATAATGTATCTTTACACATTAGAATAAAACAAAACTAACGCCTAATTTTACACATCGAATGCAACATTTTGAAAAAGACGCGTTGATGTACTACGAAACACTGAACCACCCATTAATAGAGCGAAGTGAGAGGCTGTTTTCCTATGCACGGGAGATAAGCCATAACCTTATGCCATTTGTCTTGGGCTTATTAAACGAGCCTATTGTGTTGGAATTTTTGGTTCGGCTAAATTGGACAAATGACAGCGGGCGGCCGCGGCACGCACGCGGCCAACAGAGCGCATCGCTGCCGGCCCATCACAGGATCCGAGTGGGGATGCGACATGGAGGACGATGGTTTCGAAACTGCGATGGTTTTATCGAAATATCGATGTTTTCAACATCAATATTTTAAAACTGATGATTTTTAACATAAATGTTTTGTGCTCGACGTTTTAACGATTTCCATGTTTTGTTTCTGAATAAAAAGTTATCATTATCGGAAATTTGTAAAAGTAAAAAAAATATGAAATTGATGATACCACTGTCACACTGTCACCAACAGTGATGGTCAATACTTCCTTCATCAAGCGTTCATTGTTCTTATTAGCATCGTTATTTAAAAACATCGATGATTTTTGGTCGATGTATAATAAATATCAATGATGTAATTTTGGATATTGATGTTTATTATCATCAATGACGCATCACTAGACCCAAGCACAAAGTCCTCTGGAAAAAATCCTCCAATTTACTAAAAGAAATCAATTAAATTTCCTAATAGAATGACTTTATGTAACTGTTTAACAAACTGTAACAAACTGTTTATAGAAGCGAAAAAAATATATTCAATGTATTATTATTATTATCAAAATATACAAATTATAAATTCAGTTTCACAAAATGTGTGCCTATTATCAGACTATATAATTATGATTTAACATTTATCTAGTATTTTAAAACCTTTTTTCTTTAATTTTTAAATCGAATTTTTCCAGTTTAGTTCTACACTGCTACACCATTATTTTACAGATACAAATATATTTTATGGCTTCCAATGGAATACTTTATGATTTCCTTCCAAGACACTAAGCATGGCCTTATTTTCTGGCTTTGGGACGCTGCTAAGAATGCTGTGGGGAACAGTTGCACAAGCAGGACACACTCTCCGATATCACACCATCTGCCCTATCTCTATAATCATTCTTTATTATCAGGCATCAAAAAAACAGATAATGACTCGACGCAGCAATACAGGTAATCGCATCGATCTCTTCTATTAACCCTATCAATACCGAAGGGGAGGGGTTGAGAAGTCCACTGAAGATTGTTTTTTAAGTTTTAGTTTTGTTTTAGGAAGCTGAAAAGAACTAGTTTTGTTTATGTTCAAAATATTACGCTACTTTTCAAAACGGCTTGCAGTGATGCATATAAATATAGTAAAAAACCATTCCACATATTCCAGCTGTATGGATTCAAATTCGATAATCATAATAATTCAACATTAGCATCTCGACTCTCCAAACTTTAAATATGCTCATGGAATTGCTCATGTCAGACGTTACGACTAGATCACCCTCTGTGTTTTATTTGAAATCAAAATCCCTGAGTACTGGTATTTCAGGTTGGTGGGGCACCCAAATCTCTGTGAATTGTACGTGAAACCCCCCAGTGGCTTGGAGGAAGCAGAGAAAGAAATGAAGTCTGAAAACGAACAGCCACTTACGGAACACAAGTGGCGGGGGGGGGGGCTGAAGGCACACGTGCGGCCCTTTGCTTCTCGGAACCAACAACACGAGCGCGCGCCGTCTCTAATATTCACTAGTACGTACAAGTATCCAAACCCCAATAATCATTACCGAAACGAGTCTGGCAGAAGTAAGATAGAAATGACAAAATTGCCGCGCAGAGAAGAGACAATTCTTCGGAGTAGTTCACTCCTTTTTATAAATTAGAACTCGTTAGAGTTCGTGCATGATCAATAAATGGCTCAACGGCTATTTCAATGAGCATAAATTTACAATGAAATGACTTTTCTAGGGTAATTAATTTGTTTTTTTTCGCAACAATGTTAGAATGTTATTATTTTTTCCCTAATTCTCAAAGTTGCATTTTTCTGGGTTGCTTCCAATGTTTATCCAATCATCTGCACATTTGAATAACCGATTTGGCCCACAGCCTATTCATGAGTTGTACTGTATTATTTGTAAAAGTCAAAATCAGAGGGAACACACTAATATACTTCGTTGCACTTGAAAAATTAGGACATTGTGTTTAAAACAATACAAGAAGGGCACATTAATGAATTTATAACCTTGTTGGGCTGTAGAAAAGAACATAATATTGTAATTTATAATTCTACACTCATCATAAAAATCATTCTCTTTAATATCCATAAGTGGTATGAAAATAGGGCGACGGTTTAAGTTTCCATTATCTTACCCTTCTCGGAAGAACACCTGGCGCTGTAAGATATCAATGTCGCAAGTCGGGGTTATCGATTTACCCTCAGACACGCGAGTGATTTCGTTGCATCGCGAATCTGAGCCCAGCGCTCACCCATGGGCCACCGCTCGATGTGTTATCTTCTTTGCGCGAAGAAGTGCTGGCAAAGAACTTTAGGACTGCAAAAATGTTGGTCCAAACTCAAATGGCATCTTCGGAGTGGACAGGGCCCGCGCCGCCGGTTGCTTTCGGGGTATCCCTGGTGCCCTTCCTGCGCTCTCGCGCCCCCTCCCTCAGATATCCGCGCAACCCGCTCTGCAATACAGTAAGGCCTGGCGTGCAGAACATCACAATTTCGATCTTCTGCGCATGCGCAAATGCACAAGTGACGCGGAAATCATACTGCGCATGCGCAGAAGATCGATAGTGCTGTCGATTTGCTGTGACGCTTCGCCGTGCAAAAACTCCCGTGTCATCCCACAACCATCTTCAAGGAGAGTTGTCGCGATGTATCTGTTAATTGGATGACCGTTAAAATGCGACTGTTGGCTCGCACTTCAAAAGTGGTTGAGTACACAGATCTCTTTCGAAATAAACACTGGGCGATGGCCCTGGAACCACTGTTCTTATGGATGTCTGGTTTGAACAAAAAATATAGAGGCTTGTTACTGGGAGACATCTATTGTGGTCAGTAAAATTGAAAATAATGTAAATATTTATTTTTAACCATGGTTGAAAGGAAGAAAAATATAAAGTTCGAGAAAAAAAGGCACTTTAGGTAAATATGGCTCAAAAACAATTTACGTTTAAATACGCGAAATACAACGTCAGAAGAATTAATTTTTGATAATTAGAACTCATAAAGTAAAATCTGATGTGGCCACATGTTTTCTGAAACAAATTTTCCTGGCTTTGCCGTTTCTGAGAGCTTTTAATTTTTTTCTTTGATAAGAATTGTAAGATTTGTAGAGTATTTCATACTATTTAAAGAAAATATTAAAGCAAACCTCAAATTAATTTGTCAGCTTCCTGAATCCACCGTGAAAAAAGTACAAAAAAACTCAGCACATCGAAATCGAGTAAAAAATATCTTTTTAAGGAATAGTTAATATAATTAATAATCTAATTTTAAAACGATCTCAAAATTTTCACCGACTTCTATTTTTCCAAGAATTCCCTAATTTTTCTCTGACCTTTCTTGAAAGCAATGAGATTCCCTGTTTTTTCACGGTTTCCCAGCAGAAAAAAACGTGCGAAAAACCTCTGAATATGTTCATTAGAATAACCACGTTTCCGTTAAGATCCGATATCTAGTCCACCAATAGTGAAACGAAATAGCTGGAAAGATATCGTTCTTTCTTTGTGCGTAAGGTTTTTCTTAATATCTGAGTGTGTGTATGTCATAAAAATAGTGCTCTGTGCATGTGTGTGAGGGAGAGGGGGGAGGGAGAGAGCGGGAGCTGCCGGATCTGCGCCGGGAGTAAATCACTCGGCGGCGGGAGGGTTGGGGGGAGGGGAGGGGGAGGCACATAGTTGCAGCGCAGCGGAGCCGAACAGAACCGGCTGAAGGAGAGCGCTGTTCCGCGCCCGCCCGCGCCCAGCGCGCCGGCGCCACTCGCGGCCACGTCGCCTCCACGCGCGAGCAAAAGCTCCGGCTCCAGGGCTTCTCACAGACACACTGCCATCCACTGGCGCGCACACAGTTGCGTTCGTCTCCTCCCCACCAGCGCCAATCTTAACCAGCCTCACCTCAATTTTCTTCAGCATCCCCCAATACACCCGTTTTTAACACCCGTTTTTAAATATTTAATTGGGTTAATAGTTTTCAATTATTTCATGTGAAATAACAAAACTAATAATTGTATACATCGAAATATCGATTACAACTTTACCTTTAATCGCAACATATTCAAATAAATTCGGAAAACAAAACAAGTATTTACCCAATAAAATACAGGGCGCAAGGAAACTCTTTCCGTACTGAGCCGAATCAAAGGCTTCTACTAAACATTGCATCTATGATCGTAGCAACCCGATTACTGGGAAATACGTGAAGGGACAACACTTCCAGCGTGTGTTATGATTGTAGTGAGTACGCAATTTATGTTTTCATTTGTTACCAGCTGAAGTGCGGGCTACCAACATAATTTCTGCTACTAGTACTCTCACCAGCCACGGTGCGGAAACACTACAGGCGCACAAACTTGACTAGTATTGACAAGTCCAATTTCATCACAGCAATACGACGAAGATATGTCAAGTAAAATGCAAACTTGTTTCGAACTTAACTACGTGTTACGTATTAGTTGCTTTATTACCCAATTACAATTATATGAACAAAGATTTATGTTAAGAGCAATGATTCATTTCATATCTTAAAACTGGTGGCAGGGTCCTTAATCTTTTGACGCACTATATAATACTTAACAGTGCGTCAATTTATTTCAGTTACGAAAATCAGTAATTTATACGAAATTAATTAAAAAATATATTCCCCAATAGAACAAAAAAGACGAAAAATACCCACAGGTGTTTCTTTTTATGACAAAAAAGAAACGAAAAAATAGCAACAAAAAACTTCCAATTTCTTCCAATTTCGATCTTTGCCATCTTCAAAACACTAAAAAGCCATAATCCTGACGCGTGTGCAATTACAGCTCAAAAAAACTAAAACTCGGATTTTTCGACTAAAAACTTGAGGTAGTATTCTTTCAAAACATGCCTCCCTATACTAGGGTTCAGGGAGGAAGGCAGCAAAATGTTATGAGGAAAGCAAGCGGGGCGCTCTGGATGGAGCAGTGGCCAGACCTCTCGTCTCCCTGGAGCTCCAATTCTCGGTCCACCCGTGTGGAAGCTGTGAGGACAAAGCGGGTTCCTGTCTATCAATCATTTTAGGTATTACCATAAGGTTTCGGCGGGGGGCATCGTAATAAACAATATGATGGGTGCCATGCAAATACCTCACCCTGAAACGAATATCAGGCATACATGTTTCACGGGGTAATGGTCGAGATTGATACAAGTCGTTTCATCAACTTATCTGACTTTTCGTAAATGTAATGTATTTATAATAGTTTCTAAATATGCTCCGATTGCAAATGTGTTGATGCACTTCCACACATTACACTAACGAATTTGAAAATGTCCAAAAGATACTACTGCTTTTGAGTGAAGAAAAGAGTTCGTGTTTCTACCAGTTACCCAACATAACGCACCTTCTATTTCCTAGCAAGTGACCTACATAAGCAGATCACAGCGATAGTCGGATAATCTGTCCTGAGCCACTCAAAGAGCAAAGGGGGAGGCCACGGCGCGCAGCGAGCGGGCTCTCCCCCTCCCTCGCCTGCCCCCCTCCCTTAGCGCCTCTTAAGATTCCCTCACTCCAAGCTCTTGCCCATTGGCATCCTCAAAACAACCCCTGTGGGCAGAAGACCGTGAGTACTGGGAGATTAAACGAAGATGGTAGGGATATACTCGCACATGTCGCGCTAATGTCGACCAACTTCGCCGTTTACATTATATGCAAGATCTGACAGTGAGCATGAAGACTGGAACTGAACAATCGCCACCGTATGTGTAAATATATGATATTCAATTATTTTTATTGCGGTTAGAGATTTATGTTATTGCAAATAAATGAATTTTAATTAAATTAAAAATAAATCATACAATTTTGTACAAACAAATTTTTCATTTACCATTTCTATTTTCTTTTCTGTGTTTTAAATTTACTTTCGCTGTATTGTGAGTACTGCAAGTAGCTTGTGAGGTAGGAATGAACGGGTAACTGGATTCTGTCCTCTCGCTGGGATGTATCTTACGTAGAATATGTGTAAAGGAGTGAATTGTATGGGATATGTATGAGGACTGGATGGAACTCTCATGGTTCTTTATTTGCCTTCAGCTAGTGCTTATTGTCATTGATTCTGTTTTGAAGCCCAACCCACTGCAAATCGCCAACGTCAGACGCACGCATGCAGGCGCAGACTTGCGCACGCACATACACATACACACGCACGCACGCATGCAGGCGCAGGCGTGCGCACGCAGATACACACAAAGAGCTTCCTTACGATGGCGTTGATGTCATTCCCCTGACGACCAGCGAGTCCTTTGGCGCAGAGGCGGAACCAATACGCTGAGGCCGTAACCATTTGTTATGCATTGCTACTGTACTCGCTGGCATGCGGAAGGAACGGAACAGCACGCGCCGACGACTTTGATTACAAGAGCCGCCAGTGCCCACTGCCCCCACGCACTTCCGGGCAGAATAAATAGATAGAGCATCTCAGAGCACAGTATCAGTCCAAAAATCTGTATAAATACCACTTCCCAAATAAACTATGGAAAATCGAGGAACGGTGCTTTGAACCTAGGGGCAACCTCTCCCTCCCCCCTCAAATAGTTCCAGCGCAAAGAGGAGAAGGGGGGGGGGCAGATTCGCCTAAGAATACTGAAAGGGCTCTAATAAATGTTACACATAAATTTTCCTGAAATACGGTTTGCCTCGTATTGAGTGTATTGTTCAATAGATACTGAGGCTATATCACAATGGCTTCGCTAATTCTAACTAAATAGGGAGGGTAATAAGAAGGGTTCCTGCGTAGCATTCCGAAACGCGAAGAGTACCGAAATATCAACACTAAAAAAGAAAGAGAAGGAAATACACCGAAATCATGCACTATTCCTAGATTCCATTCGGCTATTTCATTTCCGCAAAGTCGAAAATGTTGGAAATATTAAAAGACACGAATTGCGGCGATCAAACCCGAAGAAGGAGCGAAATAAAAACACATAACAAAACAGAAACGTTGCGTCTGATTCAATCGAGACATTTCGCAGCGACACGCGGATCGACAGCGTGAGCCTTGACCAACAAACACTAAACGCGCTGCGTCCACAAAAGCGGGACATTGACGGAAGGCGACGCACAAACACGCGTCCCCGCCCCCGCCGCGCCCCGGCGGCACATGAGTCACGGGTGCGAGGTCGAGCGGCCGCACAGCACACGTGGCGGGCAAGGGGCGAAGGGGTGAACGGGCCTAGGCGCCTTTCCACGCGAAAACGTGCGCTTCCAGGAATTTTCATAATTCTGTCGTGTGATTTTCGAGTTAATGCAACCAAACAGAATAACGAAAAGCAACTCTTAAAGGTCGACGTCCATTTTAATAGACAGCCATCCGAGAACAATCAAAACAAAAGAGTTGTACATAACGATGTCGGATGAGTGATCTTGCTCGCGGAAAACGCATTTCTTATTTATATGGATTTTTCTTATGAGAAGTGACATTTCGCAAAATATTGATTGATACACTGTCCATAACAGAAATAACAGATTCGATAGGCTATAAACCTCCGTTATCATCTAACTTATTAACTTCACCCGCGTCTATTATTTTCTGAAGCGCAATAACCTTAGTAACTGTAATATGGATCTAGTGTCAGTTGGTCCGCGGGTGTCACAGTATATTCACGCTAGTAGAAATTAAGAACGAAGTAGGTGAGTGACAAAATGACAGATATTCTGTGTATGTGCTGTACTAAAATTGCTCGTTTCTTTCAGTGAATGTACAGTTTTCTTTGTAGGGATGACTGCGATATCAGGGCAATTGAAGGAAGGGAAGGAATCCTGAGCGACGTTCCTTTGTTGCCGCTGCAGCGGAGTGGCGCCCGGGCGCCCGCCGGTTGCGTCTGCAGGCGGCTGAGGTAGCGCCATTCAACGCCCGGCCACTCTCACCTCGTTCCATCCGTTGGCAAATGGAAACGAACGGGACCCAATTGCACTAGCATTGAGCATACGCAACGCAACAGAGGAGGCACAAAGCGCGCGTGAGAAGACAAAAGCGAAGAGGGAGCGCTGACCTGGCGAAGGGCTCGGCCTCCACGTCGTACAGCTGGTCGAGCGGCTGCGCGCTGATGAGCTGCTGCTGCTGCTGCTCCGTGAGCTGCAAGAAGCCCGCGCCGGCGGGCCGCACGCCATCGTCGTCGGCGTCCGCGCCGGCGGCTGCAGGCATGGCTGCACACCACCCGCACACACGGCCAGCACACACTCCGCACACTCCGCACACACGCACGCGCACGCACCGCACCGCACTACGGCGCTCCGCTCCGCTCCGCCAGACGTCTCTCGAGCGAGTGCAGCGCGCTCGCCGGCCGCGCCCGCACTCGCCCCCTCCACCGGCCGCACCCCTCCACCGACCCGCCCGCGCGCCGCCTATCGACCTCGCCCTCGCGCTGTGGGCCGCAACCACTCACCACACGAACAAGCGCTTGCGAACGGGGGCAAAAGGCGCTTTGGTTTGGTACCTTCTTTTATTTACAAATTTATGTTTGAATAGTTATTAATTTTTTAAATGTATATAATACAAATATATATGATTATATATATATATATATACACTACAAAAATAATTTAAATCTAATAAAAAATATGTTTATTATATAACAACAATATATAATGCCCTTCCTAAATGATAAGCTGGACCCGCCCCTTCCCCCATCAATGGGTACCTGCGCACGCCCACATCATAAATTAAACATGTATTTGTAGGCAAGAAATTAAAAATATATTTAAATAAATATATAATATATGTAGGGCTCAGAAGTAAAAGAAACGAAGTGTCATTATTAACTTCTGCGAAATTTTAATTTAAAGTTTATCCAGAAATTAAAATAACATATGAACATTAATATGAAGATTTTTCGCAAACTAGTATAAGCTTATCGCCTTGACTATTTTTTGTTTTAATCATTTCGCAATTACTTTCTCAAGTAAAAATATTTAAACGGTTTAATACTAATGCGTTTGAGTCTGTGCTCATGTGTGACGTATGATAAACAATTGAGGTGTCTCGGAAAAATTGTTACAAACTTCTAACGCGTTTGGAGGGGGCGAAACTTATCATTTTTGCCAATGAACATACAATGGGAAATTGCACGTAGCGAAGTTATATGCTTTTATACACTTGACATTTGCCCCTTATTTTTATGCAACCCCGTTTGCACAGATGTTCGGCAAATACATGAAATGTCCTCTTACTCAAAACGTGACCTGCCGAACACCTGATATTCGGGATTGCTAAAAACTCAGAGGCAAATGTCACATATAAATCAGATAACTTCGTTATGTACAATTTATCTCTACCTGTTCTTTAACAAAAGTGATCATTGTTGTGATCAAATTATGCTTGATTTCTGATTGCGACAGTAGAGGTCGACTTTGGAATAGACTCCATACGAGCCCATTCCGTAGTTTTACTAGATTATTTTACTTTACTCCAGTTTCTGACTTTTTAATGAGTGTTCTTCCTTTATTTGTTTCAGACTGCCTGATAGTGCGGCCATTGTATGTCGCAAAACGTAGTGTGAGAATAAAAATATTTATGTTTCAAAATATACAAATGGTTTGATTAACTGATACACTATCCTACAACAACATATCATACAATCATTGATTGTTTTATAGTTTCAAAGGAATTTAATAAAATATAGGAAAACCATGTACAATTATTTCTAAATCTAATGTGAACCCAAACTTTATTATACCAAAATCTGAACCGCAAATTCAAAATGAAATATTGTATTACTGGAAACTGCAACTAGAACTTTTTTTTAAAATGGTTTGTTGGCTCGCTTGCAAGTATTCAGTATTCTAGGGGAAGTTCCTGAATCGCAAACACAATTAATCTCACCTCAGCGTTGTTGAGAATTAATTTCGAAAACAGAGCAAAAAAAACGTATAATATATTAAAAAGGTCTACAAAAACTATTCGCGTTCCAAATCTAAAACGATTTTTATACTAACACAGGATGAAGCCGTTCAGGCAAATAAATTCTCAAATGACTTAGATATTGCATATCTTATCAATGAAATCAAGAATTATCAACCAATCTTTTACAGAATGTTCAGGAACGCGATGCAATCACGGAGGCCAATAGGAACGTAAAATGAACGTGCAGCAGCACATTATTTCTTAAATAAAGACAAAAGTAGATAAAATGACACTAAACACTTAATAGAATCATTACTCTTATCAATTACAACTCATCTCGTCAATTACACAGGAATCAATTACACTTATCTAGTATCGATAGGACAGATAGACTATCGTTAATTGAACATTGATTGATTATTTACTGCTTACACGCCACAACAATAATTAGTTCAAACATTTGAACATCTCAACTATGGCAGAGACCACCACCGAGTGAAGTAAGATGCATCAGACGAGACCACCCCAATCAACAATCAGTGAACATGTTGGACAGCAGTGAACATGTTTCTAGACTAAAACGTAAGCATATTCTACATTTAATCTTTAGATTCTCTTGTTACTTACATCTCGAATATCATTTACTAATTGATCCAAGTGAGCAGTCTGCCAATTATCACTATAGTTAATTAATTTAAAAGATCTTCAAAATTTGGTGCATTATGTTACGTTTCCAGAAGTGGCTCATAGAGTAAATAGACACAGCAATTGAGTTTTGAGACTTTTCCATGTATTACATCTAAAAGATAAAATATACTCTTGGTTCTTATATTTATTATTTATTTTTGTTCGTGAAAACGACCAAAGCTCTTGCCAAACTTTTGTAAAATTCAGTTAAACGAAGTAAAACAAATTATTGTATTTTTAATTTTGGAGGTTTTGTCCTAGACCGGAAAGTAGTCGAGAAAATGCTATTTATCAAAGTTCTAGAGAATTACCATAAATTTGAAAATTATTACGTTACTAATATAGCAAAACCATTTGGAGCTGTAGTCGGCAAAAGGATGTGAATGTCATTGCAAAATATACACTTTGCTGCCCAAACGCCTCGTATTTTAAACTTTCTTCGTCTATTTCAACATTTTTTGTGGTATATTTTCAGTATATTTTAGGGTCATTATCCTGAGCGGGGAATGGGGGGGGGAGGGAGGCATTTAATTTGAAAGCGGTCCCGTTTATTAATTTTTTATTTAGGCTTAACTGTTGAAACAAAGTAAAAAAACCATCACAATTAACAAAACTCGAGTTATCTAATTCGGTAATTAAAAAAATAATGTTGGCTTGCTTATTGACGAAAACACAATTTTATTTATATTTCACCCTTGGTCACTTTGAACAATCTTAATTTATGAGTACCTGAAAATTATTATACGATTTTGTTAGGATACCTTTTTTACATTTAAAAAATATCGAGGACAAAGCATCAATATTAAAAAACATTTACTTATTTTTTCGATTTTCCCCTCTCCAGTTACCCTGAAGAGGCGGGAATTTATTTGAGTTTCGGAATACATTATTTTCAACTGCAGCTGATTTGGCTTGTGCAGTTAGGGAGGGCTTTTTACTTACAGACTAACTGAAACTATCTTATAACTATATACCTTCCCGCTTTGGGGTTTGTATATGAGGTTTTTTAGACTTTTTTAAAATTATTTAATTTGGAGTTCTTTGCATTGTTCTATTTTCTTCTTTTATTTTATTTTTCTCACTGGCAATCACACTTACATTTTATTTATATTTACAAACGCATTCATGCTTTCATTCATAGAAACACGCGACACTTCACAATACTATATACACTTATATACACGCCACGGCGCCGACTTCACTCAAGCGTCTACTTAAAAAATCGATGTTAAATACATCAATGATTTTTTTCTAAAATATCGCTGTTTCGTAAACATTGATGTCGCTGGTTCGTGCGCGGGGCGAGTGGGTTCGCCCCTCTGTGCGCCGCGCCGCGCCGCGCCGCGCCGCGAGCGCGGGCCGGAGGAGTGGGGGGCGCATTCCTCGCCGCCGCCACTACAGCCGCGTTGCGGAATCGCAGCAGCAGCGGCGCGCCGCCGCTACAGCCCGGCCTGAAAACATAGGCGCCGCGGCGCGGCGGCGACCTTGCCCAGGCGACCGGCCATCGCGCTCCCACCTCAAAACATTCCTCCCGGACGAAAATCCGCTCCTCGCTACGATTACGGCCTTCAAAAAGAGTCCGAAAATAAACACGTACTATACAAAGCCCAAAACGCATTTAGTAGTTAATCATTGTAATGCCAATTCTAAATTCCATGCCGTGGCGGATCCGAGGGGGAGAAGGTCATGGGATCCTACCGCCCCCCCCCCAAGGTCTAGAGTTTTCGTTTGGTACCGTCTTTGATTTATCAAAATTGATTTAAATATTTATGTTGGATTTATGTAATTATTAAAAAAATATTGTGCTGTATCATATATACATTGCATTATTAATATACAGCGTTATGTGTGTGTGTGTTTGTTTAACAAAAACTTATAATCCTCCCCCTCCCCCCCCCAAAAAAAAATGATGGGCTGGATCCGCATCTGATTACATGACTAACAGAGAGACAGATTTGTCACAACAAAAGGTGGCGGTTACTCTTACGAAAACCACAAGTCTGCCTTCAAATCTATGTACTGAATCATCCCCACATTAACCTCATCTCTAAGAAAACAAAATCATTAGCGTCAAATAGGGTTCCAGAACACACATCATTGTTTCTGGCGGGGTGAAGAATTGATTTAGACTTGTTGAACACAAGCCTGTTAATATTAGACGATTAAATTGTTATTAGTGAAACGATATTTAATTATCTTATACATATTTATATAATCTGTTCACATTCTGGGCAAGCCATTTGAAAAAGGTTCCTTTATTTCTATTGTGATGTGTTGTCACAAAGATAATTAAATGGGAATAACAAATTTACGTAATTAAAAACATGGACGAGAACAACAACCAGGGTATAGAAAAGAAACCGAAATGAGCTTTATTTTGGAAACAATACAAGAAAATGACAACAGATTTGATAGTGGCAAAAATACATAATATGTTAACAAATAACGCAGTGAAAGGACAAAAGGACGTGAGCAAATTCGGTGAGGTAGAAAACACACTGAGAAGTCATTATGAAGCAGGAACTCAAAGAGTAAACAGATATTATGTTGAAATGCGTGTGACTAATCAGGAGTTACATCGTGAGGCAAGAATCGAAGGTTCGGAGAGCGAGAAACGAAGAAGAGACGTGTTCGAGTGCAATTTCGCGCAGTTGAGAGACAGGCGAAGGGCGCGCGAGATGAAAAAAATGGCGCAGACGATGTTCTGAGACGGTGTGAGTCAGATGCAAAAGTGAAAGTATTTGGTTGCGAAAATAATTGGACTGAATTATGAGTTTGTAAAGGCGATGTTTTAGGGTAGTAAATGTACAATTAGAGAGGAAATATAATTACATGTGTAGAAGACGCGAAGATCATTGGAGTGGACCGAATTCTTTGGATATACATTTTGGAATTCTTTGGAATTTTTTAAATCTCAATAAGCAATAGATCAAATTATAATTAACAAAACCACAACTAGATGTGAAATAAAAGTATTAATCTTGTTTACAGTAACGACGATGTCCAAATTCTTACAATTAGTAATAACATGAACACTGACACAATAAATAATACACGCGTGTGCAGAACATTCACCAAAGCTAACATAAAATTATTTACGGTCTACTTGCTGAAGGAATCATGGGACTTAGGGTAGTGGGTAGTTTATAACGTTATTGACTCAAATAAAAATTTAATATATTTCTCAAAGTGTGAATTTCACTTTAACGCATGCTTTCCTCTCAAAAAGTGAAAATTAAACATTTCACGGAAAAATAATACTTGGATCACACAAGGAATTAAAACATCGTGTAAAAACAAACATACCCTTTACTTAATTTCTAAACATCATAACGTATCACTCGGTCTCCATGTCTTTTTCCGAGAATACAAAAGAATTTTAAGGAAACTAATAGTTCAGGACAAAATAATAAAAATTAATCAGGATATTTTGAACGCAAGTAACAAAACTAAAGCAATGTGGAATATCGTAAAACTTCGATCACATCATCTCGATACTTAGTAGAGAATTTTGTTTTAAATGATAATGAAAGAGAAACAAGTAATCCGGAAAATGTGGCTAATCTCGTCAATCAATTTTTTTTTTTTCTAGAATTGCGGCTAAACTCACAAAGGGACTAAAACCACAAAATTCAACGTCATTCCCTTCGGAAAAAATGTTCGACACTATGTTTATTTCCGAGACTTCTTCTAACGAAATCCTGAAAATAGTCAGTAAAAAAAAAAAAAAAAAAAAAAAAAAAAAGTCATCTGGTTTAAATGAATTTCCAGATTTTTTATTGAAAACTTGTGTATCTGCCTTTATACACCCGTTAACTTACATTTTCAATGCTTCTTTATGCACAAGAATATTTCCAGATATTTTCAAAATGGCAAAAATTAAGCTACTGTTTTAAAAAGGGAACAGAAATTAAATTCAAAATTACCGGCAAATTTCTCTTTTGTTAAGTTTCTCAAACATATTGGAGAGGTTTTCTATATGCGAATGGAAACTTTTTTCAGGAAAAACGACGCTTTTTCAGACTCCCAACACAGTTTTAGAAAATAAAAATCTACGGAAACTGCCATTTTTTCTTTTCTTAAAGATGTTGCTTCATCAATGGACCAAAGTGAAGCACACATTGGAATCTTTTTAGATCTTTCGAAAGCTTTTGACTTTATTGACTAAAATATTTTTTTTAAATTTGAGGGTACATTTCATGAAGCCCTCCGGACATTTCAACGTTTTCTCAAAAAAAAACTCAATTTTTTTCTTTAAATTTCTTGCAAGAACATAACATACACTCATTAAAGTGGCATAGGTCAGATTTTCACGATTACCTCGGATTTTTGGAACATTTCAAGAGAATGAATTTTTTTCGTTATTTTCTTAAAACTACAAAATTGAATATAAAGATTCAAATGAAATTTGTTGTCCATAATTATTTCTTTTATTAAGGTCATGTACATTTTTTGAAACTTGTAATCGTTTTCGCGCAATATTCCGAAAAATATGTGCAGTTTTAAAAGGTAACGAACACAAGAGTCTCTCAAAAAGAGCTCCAATTTTTTCTTTAAACTTTTCGTAGTGTTACAACTAAATGCATTCTATAAGATGACATGAATGCAATACTTCACTATTCTTTTATGTTTTCAAAATTAAAAACATTTTTTCACTGGTCTCCCACGTCATTAATATTTACTTAGAGGCAATTTGTAACATTAATGTATTTATGACTACATGTTCGTTAAATAATCTTCTGTAATATAAAAATGAATCGCAAAATGTGTTGGCAAGCGCATAACTCAACAACGCCTGGATCAATTTGGCCAATACTTTTTTTTAAATGTTCGTTGAAGTTCAAGGATGGTTTTTATGTCGAGAAAAATTCGAATAATTGCCGGAAAAAAAACTAAAAACAGACCTTTTCTTTTTCCCATACAAACGTTTTCTAACTAAAACGTAGAGTCAATTTAAGCTTTATAGCTATTGTATAAAGCAATCATTGTTGTTTAAACAATGTAGGTATGTTCCTAACGTCAAAGAGTCAATTTGCACTTTTTTACCGTTATACAAAGTTCAAATTCAATCATATCTATCAAAACGTGTGCGTGTGTGCGTTGGAGCACATACCGTTGTAGCACTCGTTGCTACCGTTGTAGCACTCGTTGGAGGATTTAATGTCGCGTTCCGAAACTATTAACAAAATGATCTATAATATAGATATGCCTCCTATTATACGAAGCAATTTAGGAAGAAGAACCCGAAATGCTACAAACCAAGCTAATTACCGATCAATCATGCTGCACAAGAACGTGACGACCGAAATGAACGTGAAAGAATTCGGATATCACAAACGCGTGAAGCGCGAGCGCTACATTCAACTAATAATCGCGCAAGTTAGAATCGAGCTGCTTTCAGTTACGATGTGTCAATTGACTACAGTAACTACCAATGTGTTGTTATTGGTTCTATGAACTCGGTTTGCTCATATTGTAAGGCAATGAAATATAAAAACGAAGCTAATGGATTGTGTTGCGCAAGTGGTAAAGTGAAATTGATACCATTGGAACCATCACCAGAGCCATTGTACTCATTGGTTTCAGGAATAGGAACAGATTCCATACACTTTATGATAAATATCCAACAATATAACAATTGCTTTCAAATGAATTCATTTGGGTCAACAAATGTAGTTCGGGAAAATTTTATGTCATCTTTCATGGTATGTATTATAGCAGTTAATCATAATTATTTTATGGAATCTAGCGGAATTACGCGTGCCATCTAGCGGCCGAATGTCCATCGGACCTGGCAACACTGATACTGGAAGGAAAGTATAAAGGAGAAGACGTTCTCATACCGCGCATCCCAATGATTCCGACTGATGTGCCGTTTAACATTAAAGGACTACAGTTTCCAGTTCGGCTTGCTTTTGCAATGACCATAAACAAGTCCCAGGGGCAATCATTAAGTGTTTGTGGTATTAATCTGGAAAAAACCATGTTTCTCACATGGTCAATTGTATGTTGCCTGTTCCCGTGTTGGAAAACCATCAGATTTGTTTGTCTATGCGCCAGGTAATCAAACAAAAAACATCGTATATCACAAAGCACGACAATGAAAATAAAACTGATTTTTGTTAATAATTATGATTCACATGATTAACAATAAAGCGATTACTTACTTTTAAATGCTTCTATATGTTTTATTTAATTATATTTCTTATTTACAACGCCCTATCACCAGGGTGACGGTTCTGTACAGGATAATTTTTTGCCCAGACTATAAAATATGTAGGAACAAAAAACTGTCACATTACAAATCTTTTTGACAGGACGAAGTCTGTCGGGTCCGCTAGTGTCTGATAAAATTTCCCGAAAACTCAACAGTTTTCCATAAAAACGAGCTCAAAAGTTTGCCTTTTCAGAAACGTTCAAACACAATTTTCTCAATTACGGTTGAAAATATTTTCCTCAAACTTTTCCAACAGATAGTGCTAATTGCACTGTTTAAGATGACAGATATAATTTTGCTGTATTCATTTGATTTTTCAAAAATTACACAAATGTAATTTTTTTGAAAGATCTCTCACGCCTTCAATATGAACATTTGCAGTGACTTGTAAACTCTATTGCATACGTAATTGGAAGTATTTAAAATGAATTCATGTGAAATTTTTCGAAAAAAATGAATATTTTTATGAAACAAGTTTCAAATTTCGAATCTTTCTTGATCTCTCAATTCAGTCAAACCACAGATCGAATGTATATATTACTGAATTAAACACTAAATTAAGTTCATTATGTTTCGCATTCAGAATTCTTTCAAATTCCGCCAGCCTTCATGCAGCTCGTTGCGTGTATTTTGCAAGTGTGCATTCCCGCCTGAGATATGGCATAATATTCTGGGGAAGCTCATCATGAAGTATCCAAACATTTAGATTGCTTATAGATAGATAAGAAAATTATTAGAATAATGAAAAAATGCCATCCGCGTGATTCCTGCAAGCCTCTCTTCATTGCGCTTGAAATTTTACCACAGCCTTGCCAAATATTACGAATCTGTAATATTTGTCAAAACTGACTTACTTAACGGCGGGAACATATTTTCATGCAATAGTGATATTTATGATTACAACACACTTCGTAGAAATCACATTCATCAAGTGTCAGTATCAACAACCAGAAATCCAAATACAATACATTTACGATACTTTACAACGCTTTGCCAGACGACATTAAACAAATAAAGTTGGTACACAAATTTAAGTTAAAAATAAAATCTTTTCTGCTGCAAAACTGTTTCTATACAATTAGAGACTATAGTGATCAACAAAAAGAAAAATAATATTTATTTTAACCAAGCAGTGATATATAATGATTTGGTTTACATTGTATGTATTTTTTTAAAGACTTAACAAATAATGTACTTCAACTTCCGGGTAAATGCCCCCATCTCGATCAGGTTTTTGTCTTTTTTCCCTGATGCATTGAGCAAATGCTGAGATGACCCCTTGTTTTGCTTCTGGACGTAAATGTAGCTTCACTATGCGCACATTTAGTTGAAATCTCCTTTTGCTTGCAGTGGTAGGAGTAGAGGTAAGGGTGAGTTACTATTTTGTTAGCAATGCAGAAAAATCAAACATACAGTTTGTTTACCGTTGCAAATAAGTTTTCTATAACTCGGGAACGAAAAAGTCTAGTTTTTCAAATGTGGTTAATCTGGGTTTTTAAAATTTTATTTATTTATTTATTTATTTATTTATTTATTTATTTATTTATTTATTTATTTATTTATTTATTTATTTATTTATTTATTTATTTATTTATTTATTTATTTATTTATTTATTTATTTATTTATTTATTTATTTATTTATTTATTTATTTATTTATTTATTTTTGTCTTTAACTTTTAGTCATCTTTCAACTATTTGTAGTTAAAAATGATGGGAAGGAATTCAAGAAAACGTGCGCAGATTATCTTCTCCCCCATACGTGAAATGCAGTTTTTATTGTTTTTTAACTAAGTAAATGTAAATCTAATCATGACTGCCAGCGGCATAAAAGGAAGATCCCCTATCGTCCGGCCACGACTACGTTTTCTACTAACATAGTTTCTTTTATCTTCAAGAGGCTCTGCCCTTCCCTCCATTCAGACTATGGTACCCGAACTGTATACATTCACATTAGCTTGCACTAAATTCTTACATTTAGAGAGAATTCCACTAGAGTAGATTCCACTAAAAAGCATGTATTGAAAATATTTCAAACATATTTTCATTTCACTTAACTTTTCTTCTCTAACTCAAAAATTTAATTTAGGCCCTAATGTTGTGATCCCCAGCAGAATAAATTGCATCCACTTTAATTATTAAGTATTATTAATATTGATACACAGAGAAGTAATGTAATTAAAATAAAAATTCTTTCAAATTAAACAATTATTTTAAACTACCAAAATTAGTGATGATGTAATGGGTTTATAATTAGCGATGGTGCCAAAACCTATTGTGGCTATTAATTAAATTGTATTCAAGTTCTTGCAAGGCCTGCTGACCGAAGAAGGAATAAATAAATAAAGTTTATTCTCCGCGAATTGTAGTGCCATATACTGTTATATAAAGTTTATCGAAAATTTATCCCTTTTCTGTGAAAACTAGCTCAAAATTTCTCATTTTTAGAAAAGCTCAAACTCCATTTTCTCTAAAGCGGCTCCAAATTGTTTCATGAAACGTTTCGAACAGATAGAGCTAATTGCACTCTTTAATAGGATGTAAAGTCAAACCGAAAATTTCAAAAAAATTCATTTTGGGCAGTGACAGAGGGCAGCTGGCAAGTTTCGTATGTGGGAAGTCTGAATAGTTAGACCAGAGTAAACGAACTAGAAAACTAATACGGAAAGTGTGCCATTTTGTGGCACCACTAGTAACTACCTCGTATACGTAAGTATGAGCAGAGTAATATATGTAGTATAGAGTACGTTATGTACTGCTGCGGAAAACCGATTTCGAGGGAAATACACGTTTTAGGGTCCCCTGATACCGAACAAGAGGGTTCTTTCAAAACGTCCGTCGTCCGTCTGTCCGTCTGGGGTAAGTGAACACTTCTAGCGCCCAAACCATGCGTAGGTTTTTTTCCAAACTAATTTTTGGGGGAATTTGTATATTCTTACCTTAATGGTAACTGTTGAAGGCCACTTTTTACTTTCTCGCTCTTACTAACGTATAAAGAGAAAGTATTTTAATCGTGCGCCGGAAAACGGCGAATTTTCGACACAAAAACGTTTATTGCCTGGCCTTGGGAACGAAAAAATGGATAAATCCGGTTGCTAAGTAGGCAAAAATCCTCCTACTCGTGGTGTAGCCAGAATCCATGTTTTGTTGGTTATTGATACCGAAACCTCGATTGACATCAAAACGTTCTCTGTCCGTCTGGCCATCTGTGATCAACGCTAGCGCCTAAACCGTTCAGCAGATTTTTTTTAAAATTGACATTCCTTAATCGATCCGAATGAACTCGTTGCTTCGGAATTTTCATTTGGGTACTTCACATCAATTCCAAAGAACATTTTCAAAAATTTCTCGAAAACGACACTAAATTTTTGATTATATTTTGTTGAATAGTGAGAATGACGTTTAGGGGAATGGTGCTGATCTAATTTTCATTGACATCCTCTATTTTTCGAAAATTGTCACAAAAAATTAAAACAACAAAATCGGGGATGTAAAGTTTTGTCTCAGACGAAGTATGTTCTACTAAATTGGATTTTTAAAAAAGGTCATGCACAATGTTTTGAAAAAAAGAATAGTTTTTGCGTAATTTACGCTTGAAATTATCGCAATTTATTTTCTCAAAAACCGCTCCAAATTTTTTCTTTAAATTTTCTCCACATATTTATTAAGAAGAATATAGCACTAGTCTCATTTTCGGGTATTGCTAGTTTTTTTCGAAAATTGCAAAAAATAATATTTAAAACTACAGAATTAAAGATAGAGATTTTTGACTCAGACAAAGTGAGTTGTTCAAAATTAGCTCTTTAAAAAAGGTAATGTACAATATTTTGTAGAAGTTAGTAGTTTTTGCTTAATTTGAAGTGCCTCTCGTACATAACGATAACATTGTAATATTGCAAGTAAGTATGTGCTGTTGTAGAACCATTAGTTCATTTGATAACTTGATTCGAATACAGGGAGATTACTGACCCGATAACCGCACAGTATAATCTTGCCTTCTTTAAAATTATGGAGAAGTCATAGTGATAACAGATAGGAAACAGAACATCTGTTTAATATGTTCGCCATATTGAGTGCAAAATATTAAATGACTTCAGGTATCGAAACAAGTCATCAATGTTATATTACAGAGGCAAGTCTTAGAGTCTTTAAATCAGCATTTTACACATTCACAGCATTATAAAATAAAGGAATACCTACAAGCAAACAATTTCTTACATAATGTTGAAGCAGTCCTGCTAGATACGTTGACATTATCGTTTGAGTCAGGAATTTTAAAACTCAAGAACGGTGCAATTGACTCATGGAAGAAAGAAATATATATCGTTGGCACATTCCAGTAAAACTTATATTTTTTCTTCCTATTTGACAGGAGTTAGTGCATATGTATACAAGAAGTTTGGATTAAAGCTCCTTGTTGATATCTCGTTTGTTATTGAATTCGCTTCATCATATTTTGGAACTTCATTATTTGAGACATCTCACGTTCTGTTAAATAATCAAAACTAAATAATGAAGCATTCTATCAGACCATGTTTGCTAACGCAGATCATAATTTGACCACATTGGATGGTCTAATACTATCCACGCCCTGAGACGAATAATGACAATAATTCCCCAATCTGCAATCGAGCTACTTCTACGATCAAATCATCGTCAGTGTTAAGGCTGCGAAATATTACATAGATGATTGGGAGAGCATTTGCAGAAACTGCGACGACTTCTCAAGATTGCTGTGCATCGCTTTTCTGTGTTCTCGTCAGATGAGAAGATTCTGAAAAATTGACAAGATTAACAGCTCGCCGTAAGAATCGTTAAGTATTGACGAAATTGTCATGTTTACCTTTGTCTGGATGAAATTATACGTTATCCTTACGTATTCTATTCGTTATACATGCTTTACTGCTGTTTTTTGCTGTTTCAAAGCGCTGGTTCACGGAGACTACATGGCAATGGTTGCTGCCCACGAACCAATCAACTTTCAATGCGCCCAATACGCGTATTACGTAGCTTCTCTGCACGATTGCTATGAAACTGCTCGCGACTCCAGATTCTCAACAATGCGATCTCGCGTCATATGTGGAAAAATTGGAATAAGCATATGTTCTTCGAACAATTCACACTTCCTTAAAAACATTTCCAAACAAAGTTCCTTGAAATTAGCTTTTGCTTTCCTTGATTGTCACAAAAATATTTAAAAAAGTGATTGAGTAAATCAGTAAAGCTTTCCATGCAAAAAGACAGGATCGGGCAAGTACAACCTACTCTTTGAAATATTATTTAACTTTCCTGAATTTGCTATGAGGAACACTGGGTTTTGGGTGGGCAGCGTGCTGGGGTATGAAAATTGAAAAATTATTTGTATACAAAAAAGTATTGGATTATTTTCTGCTCTATTACGAGCCAAAACATAATAAAACTAGTATTTTCACCATTGAGTAATAAATACCATTTGTTACCATTAGGAACAATTCAATAGGCTGACTTCACTTCAGTACATGGGAGTGTTGCTCAAACGATATTTCCGCATTGAATATCTTAGCGAACCAACACCATAAGTTTAATATCAAATGGCGTATTATTTACAATATGAGTTCACAGCTGGGCATTAATGTACAGACTTCCAGATACCGCCAACATTTAAATTGTGCATTGGGATTGTGATCGTTGGCAGTTGTCGAATGGCTTGCGCTATTCTTTCTATAATTTTAAATTTGGTAGCTTTTTTTAAATTGGTGCACGTAGTATTGTATACAAGTGCGTATTGATTTGTGTTGTTCATTTACTTCAAGCTTTTTACTTTAGTTAATTTAAAAAGTTTGTTCTTTGCCTTGTGTCATAGCACAAGTTTTCCCCTACTACCTCCGCGTACCCGTGCGAGAACTCTGGCATGTTAAACCTCACACTCCTCCCTATTCTTCTATTTCCATTCTAAGAGTGAAGTTGTTAACGAAACGTGTTTATTTGTTTAAAAATGTATAAAGGTAACTTTCACTGTTCTAACACAATATCCAATAAATAAAAAAACCATCCAATTGATGTAGAAAAGAAATTTTGAATAAAGATTTTTTCAGAAATCAGAGATTTCTTGGAGCAATTCACAAAACCCCCTTAAAAATATTTGAAGTATTTATTCTATATCTTTTGACAGTTAGCTTTTCGTGACAATCACAAAAAAGTTTAAAAAGCTTTTTACTCTTGAGAAAGCTACGTGACTGAACACACTAACGTGAAAGTTTTTACTATATCACTGCTGATAACGAAAATACTGGAACAGGCAAAACACAAACCAAACCTAATAAGACACGTCTTCACTCTTCACTGTACACACACATTCCTCCAAAATTAAGTACACAGCACCTGTAGATCTCGGCGTCTGTTGTAGAATGAATGTTCTTACTAAAGAAAAAAGAAACAATCTTCACTGGTATCAAGGAGCAACACTCCCATGTACTGAAGTGAAGTCTAAGCCTATTGAATTGTTCCTAATGGTAACAAATGGTATTTATTACTCAAATATGAAAATACTAGTTTTATTATTTTTTGGCTCGGAATTGCTTTTCTTGAGGTACGTAATAAAGCAGAAAATAATTCAATACTTTTTTGTATACAAATAATTTTTCAATTTTCATACCCCAGCAAGCTGGGGCACTGCACATCCAAAACCCTGTGTTCCTGTTACTATTACTTCTAGTTGTTGCTGCGAGAGCGAATCTTGAATTAATAATTAACTAAATAAATCTCGTCTGTCTGCGTAAACCACGGTGTACACAGAAAGCATAAATAGTATAAGATAGAGTCTTCTAAGTTTGACGTCACAAAGGTGACCATCACCAAGGGTTGAAATATAGGTGGCATTAATAGAACCGATAAGTCCCGAACCAGCAAAAAATTAGTAGAACGTCCAAGAATATCTCATCCTAGATTACAGTGTGGGGAACGTTTCATTTAGGCCTTCGGCCTGAAAAAGGTTTAAGGCCCGAAAACGATTCGTTTTGGAGTTATTTAACGATATAGCTTTCTGAGTGCTGCGGGTTGCATCTGCCTTGAATATTTAGATGCGTTTTTTAAACAAATACTTTATATTTTTTTTGAAATGATCTTTCTTTGTGAAATTATCTTTCTTTAGAGACCTCATTTATAAAGGTTGGTTGAGTGTGAGAGCCGCAAAAGGTATGTATCCTACTGAAATAATATAGGAGACCATTATGCGTGCTACGAATGACCACGGGAGTGACGAAATGTTAACTATGGAGGTAATTTTATGCTTAACGTTTGAAAAAATGTTTTTAAAAAAAGCGAGTCCAGAACTATCAATTTGTGAACTTTGCAATCCTCAAGCATATTTCGATTTTCTCTCGCCATTATCATGTATGGAGTTGAATCAAACACTTTACTGAAAACGATGCCGTTTGTGAATTTGTGCTAAATTTTGAGGATAAATAAAAGTTCCAGTTTTCAAATCAAATTCTCATCGGTTTTTTATTGATTCTTACAGTTTTTCTTTATTTTTTTCAAATTTTCGGTTTTCAAGGGTTTCAGGTTGCCCTGATTTTGATGATTTCAAGAAAATCTTTATAAACTTGTGAACAAAGGTTCTGTGTATGGGACAGTCTTTTTGTGATTCCATAAATGCAGTCATATTCTATTTCCCATCCAGGAAACAATAAGTTTTGAAAGTGAAGTGTCTATTATGTGATATAAGAGCTGTTGATATACGTGGCTGAGACTGTACACTTTCCTTTCGAGTTGATGCAGAAATCAATTTTGGATTAATATACTTCGTATGATAAGATTCAAGTACAGTCGCATCCTCCCATAAGAACCATTTTTGAATTGACACCACTCCTTTCTTCTTCTTCTTCTTCTTCTTCTTGTTCTTCTTCTTCTTCTTCTTCTTCTTCTTCTTCACAACAACAACAACAACAACAACAACAACAACAAAAACAACAACAACAACAACCACATATATCCTTCGTCCATACTCCTCTCACGTGTAAAAAACTCTTGATATAATACCTAAACAATATATATTTGTAACGTTATTTATTGCGAACCTCGCTTTCAAAAAGGGTCGAGAGGGAAACTAGCGATATAGAAGTAATGTAGAAACGCTATTAGTAGCGATAGGGGAAATGGCGTGGGTGAGATTTAAGATGTCAAAATCTGTTGTACGAGTAAATAATGTTCACAATGATGTCCTTTCATAAAAATAATATAATTTGATAATTATGAAAGGCGTCATAGTAATATATTTCACACTAAATATTGTCTTTCCTTTTTGGAACAGAGATAGCCATGCTGCACGTGAACATTTCATATGTAATAAAATTATTATTATTATTATTATTATTATTATTATTATTATTATTATTATTATTATTATTATTATTATTATTATTATTATTATTATTTCAACTTTTACATCATTACAAAATAGGTCACAAGGTTTCGTTCAATTTTACAAATATTTACAGATAACAACTTTACAGATATACAGATTACAAATATTCGTACAATTTTACAAGTATTTACACCAGAGATCATACAGAAAAGAAAAATATTGTACAGTATTTACATTTTTACACTTATTTACAAATATTTACGTAGTAATTACTCTAGTAAACTTCTAAAAGTTTAAAAACTTTCTCACAACATGGCAACTGTCTAGGATAACTGATTTTTGTAGTTCATGATGTACTCTGTATGGTATTTTTAGTTGCAAGAGTGTCAATTTCAGTTGTTTGGGAATAACGCCTGTGGCTGATATGACGAATGGTAAAATACTGGTGATTTCTTGTTTCCAGAGGCGTTTAATTTCTATGGCTAGGTCCATGTATTATGTTAACCTTTCTTGAATTTTGTTTTGTGGATTGTACGTAATGTGTGTCGGAACATCAATGAAGAAGGTTTTCTTTTGTTTTTTAAGCACTATTATGATTTCTGGTCTGTTGGCTGGGATGGTTTTTTGGTGATAATGGAGGGATTCAAAAGAATTTTAACCTCTTCATTCTCAATAACTGATCGTGGTTTTAATTTGTAATATGGATTGTCTTCCAACAAGATGATATGTTGACTGCACAAAGTGCTGTATACAGGCATGGAATTACGGGAAGGGAAATATGGGAAATCCATCCCCATAAATTTTACAGTAACTATTAATTTTAACTTGTCACGAAACTTTTAAGCAAAACTATTTTTGGATAATCATTAGAACGTATAAAATCATAACACAGCATGAACTGAGTGTAACCTGCGACCTTTTACAAAATCTGTAATATGACGCATTCGATCAAATTATTTTGAACTTCCCCTCCCCAAATTCGCCTCTGTATCCGGGCCTGCTGTATATGATGGTAGCAACATTGTCATGTCTTTGTCTGTAATTTCTTTAGGCAAGAATGGGGCACGCGGATAAGATATGGTGTATGTTTTCTGAGTGAAGATTGCATTTTCTACAGAGATCTGAAGTTTGTTTCTTTATTATATGCTTACAGAATCTTTTCTCTTTGATCTGCTCCTGTATTGCAATAATAAACCCTATATCTCTGGATAGAGGAGTCCTTTGATAAACCATGTGTTGGTAGCTTCTTTGTCAACATCATCGACATTGATGACGTGCCACTACTTACGATGGAGTTGCTAGACCTTCCAGTTTTCTGTCAGGTTCTGATGATTATGGGCCATTTTTTCTTTCATTTGTAGAGATACTGTTCGGTCAGAGGGATGGAGGGATGAGCAGGCTTCATTAATTTGTGACACCAATTTATGTGAAGGGCTATTTTGATTTCTGTAGAATAGTCGCGTAATTTTACATTTCGACTGTTATGTAAGTTTTGTAAGTCAATAATTCCACGACCACCTTTTTTATGTAGCATAAATCTGACTGTTGATGCGTGTGGATAATGGCTGTTTGCTTTTGTAAATTCCAATCTAATAAGCCATTGGAAATTTTGCAAGTCTGTCGATGTCCACTTCATTACACCCAATCAGTAAGTTAACTGTGTTACAGGGAATGTGTTGATTGTTTTTTTAAGATTTTTTGAGTTAAGTTTTATCTTCAGCATCAATTGTACTCTTCTCTTAAATGTTTGTTTTGTTTTGTGTTTCATCGTGCTACGGCATTTGCCGTGACTTTGGCGAAGTCCGAAGAATTTATAAGTTTAATTAGCTCGCATACATGTTAGTTCTTTGCTGTCAGTAAGGGATACGATGTTCTTTCTATTGTCAGGTCGGCCTTTTCTGTTGCCATGGCCTTCCATTTTTCTAGGTTGAATGACATTTTGATGTCTTCCGATACCTTCTTGACGGTCTCGATTAGTGCTTTCATATGGGTTTCTCTACTTGTGTAGAATTTCAAATCGTCTACATAAAAAGATGATTAATCTGATGTCTGTCTTTTGTGCTTTTGTTTTGTTACTGGTATCCATATGATGTATCATTCAGAATACTGAACATATGGTTGAGTGCCATGCAGAACCAGATAGGACTTACGGCGTCACCTTAGAATACCGTTTAATTTGTATTTTGGCTGTTTGTATTTCGGCTATGTTTGTTTTCACTACTGTGTAATGTGTAAAAGAGGCGACGTGCTGATTCTTTTGATGTTTGCGTGCATGTTCATAGACAACGATTGTCAATTGCTCTCTGCATCCCTGCATCTCTGCAGATCTCTGCAATTCTCAGTTCCGATATATTATGAGGTTCTGGTGGTTTCTCTAATACTCTCTCCTTTATGCGTTTATAGTGCGTTTCATTCTTTGTTTCAACGTAGTAGCAGCGATGATTTCGATACTCATCTCATCCGTCCATTTGCGGCGTGTTGGGTGGTTGCACAGTTTTGCAAAACCCTGTCAGCAGGGTGACTGGATTTTGGGGGTTGCCATTTTCTACGGCTGCAGTTGTTTCGGGTGGCCCGCCTGATCAGTCTTCCGCCACTGGTGGCTTGCCAACTGACGTGCCCAGCAGCAGCTCCAAACATGCGCTGTCTCCCTCCCCAGTCAGCGCCACTTTTCCGATGATTCTCAAATGTCTATACTCCACCAGTGATGGGGATGCCTTTTGTACCTACGGCCGGGCCAATTGGCAGAAGCCCTTCTAACTCGGGCTGTTGATGCAGCCGCCGCGCTGTGGCCATAGGAGGATGTCCAGCCGCGACGCCTTTCCCATGTGTGCCGTCCGGCCGCCTGTGGCCAACGCTAGCTTCTAAACTGTACAGCCAATTTTTTCAAAAATGACATTTCCCAATCGATCTAAATGAACTTGTGATTTTGGGAGTATCAAACAGATATTTTGATTTTTGAGGGTACTTCGCATGAAGGCTCAAAAACATTTTAAAAAATTTCTCAGAAACGGCACCAATTTTTTTTAATTAAACTTTGTCTGTCGATAGCGTAAAGAACGCTTAAGAGAATGGTGGTGGTCTGAAGTTGGTTAAAAACACAGATTTTTTGAAAATTTGAAAAAGCGCAATTTTGTGGGAGGGCATCTTCCTACAACTATAATATTGAAGATAGAGATTTTTTTCCTAAATGGAATGTGTTCCTTAAAGACGGATCTTCAATTAAGTTCATGTTCAATTTTTTGAAAATATGAGTATGAGTTTTCGTATAGTTGTCGTGTGAAATATAGACAATTTTTCGCGAAATGTAAGCAATTTGTATTATCTCAAAAACAGCTTCAAATTTATTCTTTAAATTTTTTCCTGATATGTAATATGGGACGCTAAAAATATGGCGCTAGTCCCATTTTGGGCTATTATTAGTTTTTTTTCGAAAATGCCAAAAAGTGAACATTTGAAAACTACAAAGCTGGAAATAGTGATTTTAGATATAAACAAAGTCTGTTGCAAACAATCAGCACTTAAAAAAGGTCATGTATCATTTATTGAGCAAACGAGCTGATTTTGCTTCATTAGAATCTGAAAATTATGCAATTTCTAAAGATTTCTTTCTCAAAAACAGCTCCAGCACCTTTTTCTTTAAATTTTTTCCTCATATGTAATACAGGATGGCAAAAAACGATGGTGCCAGTCCCATTTGCGGCTTTTTCTCTTTTTTTTTGTAAATGCTAAAAATATGGACATTTCAAAACCACAAAATTGGAGACAGCAATTTTTGCTTAAAACGAAGTCAGTTGTAAAATATCACCTCTTTATTAAAGATCATGTACAATTTTTAGAAAAATGAGCTGATTTTGCTTAATCCATGTCTGCAATTTATGCAATTTCTAAAAAAATTATTTTCTTAAAACCCACACGAACTTTTTCCTTAAAGGTGCTCCTCGTATGTAACAAATTATGGTTAGTAAATAAAGTAGTGGAGCAGTAGAATAGCACATAATTTCTCGCACTAGTTCGATTTCTAATCTTTTTAGTGTGGACCTTCTTCTCGATTAGGCATTATTCTCATTCCACCTGCCTTCTTTTGTAGCCCAAAAAACATTTTTTCACATTTTCTCAATATATCGGCTCCCTAATGCTAGAACCGAAACAACCATGCGCTTATGACCATTATTCCCTGCTCGACCCGGGTGGCCGAACTGGTAAAATGTTGGGTATGGTTTCAGCGTTTCAGAGGGAAGGGACGCTGGTTCGAACTTCTCACAGAGACAATTACTTGTCACAATTCTCTGTTGCCGAAGAAAACTATTGAATATTCGAGAAACTTTACTAAAAATGATTTGAAGCATTTCTACTCACAAGTTCCATCGATCGAGATAAATAAGCTGAAGTTATTACAGGAATGGAAGGCACATTATATGTCACATTAAATCAATTGTCTTTCTGAGCGTCTGCATGAACCGGTTTAAGTAAACTAATGAAACTATTGACATGGTGTCAATAGTTTCATTAGTTCCGGTCCCATGTATATATATATATATATATATATATATATATATATATATATATATATATATACATGCATGCAACTCTCCCTGTCAGGCGCTAAGGATTTCTATGTCGGTCCCATGGGCAGTATATATATATATATATATATATATATATATATATATATATATATATATATATATATATATATACAGGCGCCTGACAGGGAGAGTTGGCTCAGGGCAGCAACTAATGCCATTGTAATGCTAGTGATGGGTAGGGCCTAGGTTTGACGATATTGACGATAGCAGTATTTTCGACACTAGCTAGAGAGGCGATAGGTCGGTCCAGTTGACGCTATGTGGAGGAGAATTATAGCGGCCGGTTGCTCTGATATGTGATTTTCCGTGGCTTCTCCGATCAATACCACGCAAATGCAGGGGCTGTACCCTACGAAAAGGGTTACGGAGCGCGCGCGACGGTTTCTTCCCCTTCTTTGCCCTCTCTTCCCCTTTACTTCCACACACACACTTACACGCATCGCACTTCCACACACGCCGGGAGACCGGTTGGGAGCTAGGAGCTTGTCCCGGCTGCGGCGATGCACCTCTGGTGGGAGGTACCTAGTTGGAGAAAACCACGCTAGGCGACAGTAAGTCGGCGCCGTATTTTGCCATCCAGGGGGAGGGGAGATCACAGCTACCTCCCGAGTATAAACTCAATCTAGCACATCTCCCGAGCACTACTCTTGCGGGACTAATAACCTACGCAGTTGACGCGCTCGGAATCACTCTCAATGAATCAATCATCCTAACAGCTTTCAGTCCGTTTGAGCACAACTGAAGCGCCAAAACCATTCAGCAGATTTTCTCCCAAACTGATATTCCCTGATCGATCTGAACGGACTAGAGGCTTTGCGAGTTTCTAACGGATATTTTGACTGTTGAGAGTTTTTTTACATGAATCTTGTATTTATCTTTTTAAGTTTCTACCCGAGTTCGATCCACGCGACGCTTGAGTGGCGTTGCTATGAGTGCTGGCAGGTTAACGTTGAGGATCTGAGTTCGGGTCATGGAACGGAAACAAATTGCTGGTTGAAAATACTTTTGTAGTAGTTTGTGTGGTAATGTAATAATGCGGAGCATTTAAAAACAATGCGAGAAAGTATATGCATTGGTAGAACCAGTAGTTTACTTTTCCTTCCCATACTACAGCGCAAGAAGGATAATTATTGAAATCACCTCAACAGCTTATAATCTCAGTTACCTCAACACTTACGTTTTTGGACGTAAATCCATATTTAAAGTTTTTTTCACCCTGTAACTTTACACACAGGTCAGGATTAAGGTCTACTGGTCGTCTTCCAAGAATGGATAAGGTTGGTGCAAATATTAGATCCTTAAGGAAGGCTTGATATTACCAAAATATTGCTGATATTACCAAATTTGTGAAAATAAGGAAGGAAGAATGGAATCACCATGTCACACGAATGAGCGGTCATAGACTGGTGAAGACAATCAGGAACATGATAGCATTAGGATGGAGAAATGCTGGAAGGCCGCAGAAAAGATGGAGAGAAGATCTGCAGTCAACATTTAGGGAATCCTCGGGATAAAACATGTAAGAAAACAGGTGTATGACCTACATACATGAAGAAGAAGATGATGAGGAAGAAGAAGAAGAAGAAGAAGAAGAAGAAGAAGAAGAAGAAGAAGAAGGCAGGAAGGAAGGAAGGCCATGTTCAATTTTTTGAAAATGTGGGTAGTATTAGCATGATTTTTTAAATAAAGCAATTTTAAAAAAATTAAAAACAGCTCCGATTGTTCTTTAATTGGTTTCTCGAATAGATCAAAGTACGCTTTTAAAAATAGCTCAGGTCTCATTTCCAGTGATCAATGCGTTTTTGTTTTTTTAAATGAAAAAAATTAACATTGCAGAACTACTTCACTGATGGTAGAGATTTTTTTTCTTCATGTCATGAATTTTAATAGTCGATCTTGAAATGATGTCAATAAAAATTTCTGTTTAATTAAAAATCGAAAATGTAAATGTTCAACTTTTTTTAATGCCTCAGGAAGGCTGACTTTAGCGGCGAGGCTAGTGGATAGTGGTCAATGCCGCACTAAACCGAAGAACCTGAGTTTGCATCGCAGCGTGGAAAAAAAACTGCCGATTGGAAACATTAGTGCAAGTTCCTCCAGCCAAGGGCTGAATTCGATCTGGCTCTCTAGCACCTTGGGCACTCGACCCTTTGGACCTCTCGATCAGAGTCACTGCAGTGCAACAGCTGTCGCGTGGGCGGAGATTCCCGTCTTCGCAAGACGTTCGCGAGGTCGAATGTCCGCGACGAGGCCCCGGGCCCACGCGGAAGCCATCTTGGCTGGCGGCGAGCCGGCCCGAGGGCGGGGCGGGGGCGGAGGCGGGGCAGAGGGGGGGGCGGGGGCGGGCGTGGGAACGGCGCGCGTGCCTCCGGGGGCCCGGAAGCGTCGCCCCGGGCCAGCCGTCGGCCGCGCCGCCGCTGCCAATGCCCCTGGCAGCCCCCGCGCCTGGAGTGAGGCCCCCGGGCGGAGCAGGGCAGAGCAGGGCAGGGTGACGCGACCTGGCTGCGCCTCAACGCGGCCGGGTGGGAGAAGCTTAGGGCAACGACTGACGGCGTCTCTCGACGGGAGCTCCTCGACTTCTACTCCCGATGGAGGAGGAGAGATTCGATAGTACCTAGAGCTAGGTCGAATTCAGCAGCTCTCTGCAAGAGAATAAGGAGTTTGTGCCGCCTCGAACGTTAAGGCCCGCTGCACACGCCGCCGCAGAAGCGCTCGAACCCGCCGCAGAAGACCCTCCGGCGACGTCGGACAAAGGGGCCGCAGCAGGTACCTGTTTCGGTCCCTTTCTCCGTCGTCGCCGGAGGGTCTTCTGCGGCGGGTTCGAGCGCTTCTGCGGCGGCGTGTGCAGCGGGCCTAAAGCACTATCGATCTGCGCATGCGCAGTTCAAATTTCGCACCACTTTAGTGCTTCTACGCATGCGCAGAAGATCGATTGAACTGACGCTGCAGCTTGCACTAACTCCCTATTGTTGCGACAGGCTGTTATGATCGATAGTTTTCTCCGATCAACACCAGACGATTGCTGGTGCAGCACCCTAACAGTCACGTCCCGCAAATGATCTGTCCATCCTTAAAATCTTTGTCCCTTGCTCTCCTCTTACACACATTCACTTACACTTATGTTCACTACACTACTACACGTGTCTGAAGTCGAGAAATTAGAACGTGTCCAGGGGGAAATACCCGGAGCGGGAAAACAACGTAAGCCCGTTGGCGTGCAGGTCGACGCCGGATCTCACGCATCAGAGGGATATTGGATTACATCATGTTTCCGAGCGCGTCAACGGGTGTGTTCATTAGTCCCATAAGTGTAGTGAATGCTTTATCACGGGAGATGTCGGTGATCTTCCTCCGCTTGATGGTGAGATACACGTAGCTTAACGAGACATTCCCCATCCAGGTATCTTCCGCCAGCTGGGTACCGCCCTAGCCAGAACAAACTCTAAGCTCCCGGCATGTGTGGTAGTGCAGTGGATGTAAGTGTGTGTATACGAAAGAGACGAGTTTAAGAAGAAACAGATAAGATCGCGCTCGGTTCGTGGCCCGTTTGGCAGGATTGGAAAAAGCAGGGAAACTACCGATCAGAGCAGCCGGTTGCTAGAATTCTCCTCCAAACACAAGCGGAATACGACCTAGGTACTAACTACCTTGTGCCGAAAACTCTGCCGTAAGGAGTCGAATCCTAGGAGAGATGATGAGAGGCACTGCAGTGTCATCAATCAATCCCCTGGACAACCTCAGCCGAACAGTGGGAGAAGGACATCGTCACCTCTCGTGAAATAACATGAACTACACTAACGGGACTGTTGAGAATAGCAGTTGGCGCGCCCGGAAACGCAAAGGAATCAATGGATCGCTGAAACGGCGAGGGCGTGCGCGTGAGGGCAGCGCCGGGGCGGCCGGGCGTTGGGAGGCAGAGCCTGGGCGAGGCGGCGCGGCGCGGCCTTCCCGCAGAGGACAATGCTCGCGGAGGTCAAAGACACGACCCACCGGCGCGGCCCCTCCCCTCCCCTCCCCCCTCCCCGCCCCCTCCGCCGGGTTGCGTGCCGCCGCCGCCGCCGCCTGGATTCCTGGCGTTCGCCGCCTCGGTTCGGCGCCCGCCACCCCCCCTCCCTCCGGCCACCCCTCGCACCGCGCGGCCGCTGCCCATCCCCCCCCCCCCCGTGCACCATCCTTTCTGTACAAGGATTATAATAGTTTTTAACGAAATAGACTCTGCTATGTTACTGGGAGAATGCTCTGGCATGCGGACACGTAAAGAATTTCAATAGTCAGAATTTGAGATTTGATTAACGAATTAGATAAATAATATATTTCATTTACCTTCTAGGGTAGTTCATCAGAAGGTATTCCTTTAATATTAATTCAAGACACGATGTATAATCTCAAATACTTATTTACATTAAAATTCATCATAATTTAAAGTTATACTTATGTTAGTGTTCGGGTTCGGACTTCAAAACTCAGAGCACCTCGGCAGTGATCAAATCGAAAGCACTCTGCAAGCAGCCCTTGCAAGAAAAACAACAACAAAAGAAAAAAAGCACAAAACTTTTAATATTGAACCCAATAATGTCAAACAATTGTTATACAGAATGTGTTTTTGTTCAGTCACTATGTGCTCGTTTAGTTTAAATAGTAACTTGAACGGATATTTATGTAATAAAATCCGTAAATTTAAATCATGCTAATAAGAATTGCTAACGTGTTCAAATGAAATCAAAGAAACGCCGGTGGTCGAAAGAAATGTTGCCCCCACACCATCTCTTGAATACTTTCAATTTTGCTTGCGTCACAATTACTTTTTTCTTAAAAACAGCACCAAATTTTTCAAATGAAATTGCCATTTATGACGAGATTATACTGTTGCTTAATATTTTTAAAATAATAGTTTCGTTCTACTAATAGAAAACTGAAAAATTAAGAAAATTTCCAAAAATGTACTTTGGGCAGCAAAACACAGCAGCCGGCAAATCGATTTCGATATTACTACGGAAATACACGTTTTTGGGTCTTCTGGTTCCGAAAAGTGTTGGTTTTTTTTACATCGGCCGTCTGACCGTCCGGGCGTCTGTCTGCCTGTCCTGCCGTCAATCTGTGAACACTACTAGCGCCTAAGCCATTGATGAATGTACGACAAAATGGATATGGCCCAGTCGATCTGGCACCGCTCGAGGCTCCGCGATTTTGAGAAACTTTCTTCAAAATTTGGATGAAAACTTTACATGAAACTGCCCGGACATTTTCAAAATTTTCTCAAAAACGGCTCAAAACGTTTTCTTTAAATTTCTTGTAAGAATAGAGTGAAATACACTGATAAAGATGACAAAGATATGATTTTCATGGTTAACTCAGAAATTTTGAAATTTGTAAAAGAATTGACTTTTTTCAGCGTTTTCCTACAACAAAATAAAAGATAGAGATTTTTCCTTCATTTATAATTTGTTCTACATAGTTCTTTCATTAACGTCATGTACATTCAAAAATTTTAGTATTTTCGCGCAATATTCCGTGCAATGTGTGCAATTTTTAAAAATAACAACAACAAAAAAGATTTTCCCAAATCGGCTCCAAATTGTTTCTCTAAACTTTTGGTAAGAATAGTGCTGGATCCACTATATAATATTACATAAACGCCGAATTTTTCAATTTTATTTGTTCACATTATGAGTATTTATGAGTACATGTTTGCGTATGTGGGTGTCATCCATTCACCCTTCATTGTCCATCTGCCATCCTCTCAGGTCTAGCAACCCAGGCGGTTAAAATTTGAATTCAGCATAATGCTGATCTCCCCAAAAAGAAGTCCCACTTGCCCCGGGATAAATGCTACTGTAAGTGCAGGTGTATTGAGACAGTTCGTGCATTAGCTCAAAAATAAATAATACCATTTGTATTTCGCCCCACATTCGGCATGTCACTGTGACGGTTTGTGAAATTCCTGTTCTAATCATAATATAATCTATATATTTATTCATCGTATTTATAAATACCAATGAACAAACACACATCTGATAGAAGTATGGACAGTCTAAGAAATATGTTTTGGACCTAGGCCCTCCTATACAGAAAATGGGAATTTATCATCGGTTGCTAGGATATGATCCGTAAATTTCCCTTTCCCAATTTAATAAAACCCAGAATATCTCTTCTCACAATTATTGCCATTGGCAAATGCTGGTGGAATTTTTAATTATTCGTGGCATAATTACCTGGCGTCGTTGCCTCCTCTCCTGGCTAATACAAATAGCACACATAACACAAAACATATATTTATACCCCCAAACAAAATAAGAAAAAAGATTTACGAGACATTCATTCTTAACATTAAAAAAACTCATTCTTACCAATACGCATGCGTTCTCTTCTAATGGCCATGGTATTTTGAACTTTGAAATTGCTTTTCCCTTAAAAGGAATACCACATTTGGCCTTCTTACAATGTCGAATGTTAAATCAAATAAAACGTCTAAAGTGAGCACTTCCCTTCTCGATTTCCTTTTGTAACTGCCTGGCGCGTGTCCATTAGCTATTACCAATTTAATTTCATCTCCGTATTATAACCATCTTTGAGTTCATTCCATATTATATATTCCACTATGCGACATTAGGTGGACCTTCACCAATTCTTCCTACACCATGTAAAACGACTTATGCTTTCTGCTCTCGACCCATTCT
The DNA here is from genome assembly GCA_038098605.1 of Gryllus longicercus. Lineage (NCBI taxonomy): Eukaryota > Metazoa > Arthropoda > Insecta > Orthoptera > Gryllidae > Gryllus > Gryllus longicercus. Next base: position 4,122,703 of record JAZDUA010000011.1, on the reverse strand, counting down.
GAGCTACGTCCTTCTTTTCACTCCAAGTTACGAAAAACAAATGCTGTCCTTCACCTTCATTTGTTACTAGTGTATTTTTCCCCAGAAAGTTGCATTTTCTCTCTAGTTTTCCCTGTCATATTATACACTGTATGTAAATTAATTACGTAAATCTCCCATAATTTCCCTATGTTTTCTAATGTTCTCTTCATTTCTTCAGTTTATTAAAATTTTCACAATTACTTTATAGGGTTTTCATTCAATGTTCACTCGACTCGTGTTAAGTTATAATTTTCTGGAATTTACGTCGAAAAACTTGATATGCATTTGTTCCTGGTCATTCCAAAACATGCCTTATTTATTTATTTATGCCCGTTTATACTTTATGCAATGCCACCTAGACAGTAGTATACTATGTATAGTTGTAGTAGATGTTTTAGGTGGCATTGCTTTATGGGTGTGAGCGTGAATTCAAGATGGCGTTGACTGGAGCTGTTTTCAGGTGTTTTACTTTTCATCACCAGGATCGCAAGATGTATGCACATTCATCCCTAACTAGCCCCCAAACAACTGGCTTAGCTGCTGTACTGTATGATATTTACTCTGTGTTTTTTCCACCATATTGGCAGAACTTATACCTAACAGACGGTTCTTAATGAATTCTGATAGAAAAATATAGTATTTGCAATTGGTTCAAGTTTTAATAAAAATTGTAACCAATTGCATTAAAAATAATAATCTTAAACACCGTGGTTTACATATTATTGATCTTTTTCTTCTCTTACAAGGATTGGATATGAAGAAAGTCCGGGCAACGCCGGGTATTTTGCAGGTAAAATATAAGGGTGGAAAGGTGGATTTCAGGATTTTTGATCTAACTGTTTAGCGGGTAGTAGCCAAACGGCTTGTAAGGGGCTCACTTCACTTTCCACAATGACAAAGGTCGGTCATGCCACCTCCATGTATTATAACAAGGGTCGAATTTTAATGTAATGTCACTATTTTCCTTTTCACTTTAGAACAATGCATTTCTCCTCCTCCTCCTTGTTCTTCTTCTTCACTTCAAGGAGTTGACACACGTGCCTGTTCCGTCTTCACAATATTATTGCTTTCTTCCTTTTCATCATTATTATTATCATTACTATTCTTGCCACCTTTTCATATGTTTTCCGACATCTCTTTTGCCAGTGGGTCGTTAGAGCATTGCCAAATGGGGAATTCTATTGGCGTCCTTTCTTTGTGAGTGTTGTCTCCAGGAATCTTTATAATTTTCTAGTTCTTCATTAATGTTATACCTGCCCAGATTTTTTGGATATCTTGATAATTTAGGATATCATTTTTGGTGCAAACGTTCCTGAGGAATCTCATTTCTGCTGCTTGGATTTTACTTTTGTCTTCTCTTTAAATATCCATGATTCACTGCTATACAAAAGAATAGGGACAGCCATGGTCTTGTAAAAATTGATTTTTTTTTATCTGTTCGTGTTTTATCATTAAGGGTTCTATTTATTATCCCGCATATTGATTGAAATCTATTGGTTTTATTTTAATGTCACTATCGGCGTCATAACTTATTTCACATCCAACATGATTAAAATGCGAAACTTGTTCTACGGGAGTATAATCGATAATTATTTTCGATCGGATGAGGTGTTTTCCATGGTAGACCATGACTTTAGTTTTCTTTTTGGAGATTCTTAGATAATGTCTTTGTTCTCCAAGTTTATGTGGCTTGTTTAAAGCTCTTTGAAGCTAGTATTCAGTTTCTTCTAGAATTATTACGTCATCAGCATATAACAGCAGATTTAAAAGTTAATTTCTACTTAGTTGTATGCCGGAATTGATGTCAAGTTATCACTTCTGTATTTGATCATCTATGATTATATTAAATAATCATGGAGAATAGCAACATCCCTGTTTCAGACCAAGATTCACAATAATTTCGTCAGTTCTTTTCTTTCCTGAGTTTATAACAATTTTTGACCCTTGATACATACTTTTTAGAACTTCAAGTAGGTATTTAGGATAACCGTTATTCTTTATTATGTACCATATTTATATCTGTATCCAATGCTTTTTCTAAGTCAATGAAAGCTAAAAGAATTTCACGATTGACTTCTCGTCTTTTTTCTAATATTCGTTTAATAATAAAAAATGATATCACTGCTTGAACGACCTTTTCGCAATCCAGCTTGTTCTTGCAAACGGACTAGTTCTTTTAATTATTTTTGTATACACTTTGTAAACTGCATTCAGAAGGCCAATACCCCTATAGTTCTGACGTTTGTTTCTCTGGCCCTTTTGAAACAGAGATATGACTTCTGATGTTTTCCAGGTGTTCTGTAATTTTGCAGCTTCGCCAGTGCTCATAGTATAAATGAAATAGTCTGAATTCACTTAGAGAAAGAAGTTCCGCATTGGAAAATTTAAAAGATGTTCTTGTAGCCTAATTTGATACAGTCTTCTAATACTTTGTTGTTCGAGGAGATATACTTTAAATAATTCATGATGTATTTTGTTCGTAGCTCTAAATTGTTTATGTAATTATTATTATTATTATATAATTTGCATCTAAGCTATATTATCTTGTTTATGTAATTAGATGCCATCGGGTTACACCTATTTGCAATTTAAATAAATTAATCTTATCTTAAATAACATTTTCAATATGCAAAAAATGTTCACCACAGATTTCCTGAGTAGCCTATTCGATTTCTTAGCTCATATATTGTAATGTCAGCAGTTGTGAGTAGTATGTAATTTAAGTTTTCTGTGACGCCTATCAGCGCCATTGTAGTAGGTTTGAGCGATTTCGCGATAAATACACATTTCGTTGTAAAGATCAATCCAAACAAGAAGTTTGCAAGCTGAGTTCACTTGAACGAAAGGAAAAAACCTCGATTACATAAGTAACGTAACTAACAGCTTAAGTTGTTCATCGGAACTGGTTTGGAACAAATTTTTTACGTAATGTTTATTTGCTTTCCGGGCATTTTCAAAACATTTTAAGAGCATTTTATTGACAATTTGTAACAATTTTTTAGATTGTCAAAATCCGCCCCCGAATTATAACCTTGTCCAGAGAAGCGTATATGCTTCCAGCGTGCTCTTTGCCCTAACGACGCTGCCTCTTGGTCGGGGGGAAGACGCACTTCGCTCCGTCACGCACTCTGGCGTCGCTCGTCCAAATACCATCGAGACAATATATGACACTACGATATATGATTGATGGTATAACGGTTAGCATATTGGACTGTTATTCCCAAGTTCGCGGGTTCATACCCGATCAAAGCAGAGTATTTTCAATGGCGAACAAATCTTTGGCACGCCTTCCTTAGGAGGGAAAGTAAAGCCGACTGTCCCATGTTAGTAGATTTACTGCATGTAAAAGTTCCTCAAGCCTAAATGAAGCCTCTGAGTTAAATTCAAATTGTCTATTTCGTCGCCTAAGTAATACCTTCTTTCTCTACTAGTTGGTGAAAGGAGCGTAATGAAATTTGCGTGGTCAGACGGAAGAGCAGTCCTCATGGCCTGAGTCTCGCCACGGAATATAAGACATCAATTCAATTTTTTAACGGGAGACGCTTAAACTAGCAACCCTAGAGACCTGACCTGCGTAACCATTGTAATATCAAGTACGAAGTATGTAAGTTTGAAAGATTATTTAGTTTACTTAAAATTATATTTTGCAGAGTGATTAAAATATTTTCTTTTGGACGTAAGTAACTTTTATAAATGGTTTGGAAGATGTGAGCTGCATTTAATTGCACAAATTATGAAATTTAGAAGAATCGGTTCCATAATTTCCGTATAATGAGAAGTTGTAAGTCAATAATTCTTTAAAGCTCGGTATGCACGGTACAGTTTTCGTGCAGATTATCATACAGTTTTTGTTCAGAAACTTCAAGATCCCAAACTGGAAGTATAAAAGCCAAACGTCGCGCATACACGGTCTGTACGTTTTCTGCATGAATTCTGTATGAATCACCACAAGACGCCGCTAAGGATCCACAGGGTAACAACTGAATTGTGCCGTCCGTGTACGGTCAATGTCGGTATTTCCGTGAGCGCCCGACTGGTTACCCGACCTTTGTGGGAATGCAGTGCATTAGTAGTAAAGTGTACTTATGTGATAATGTAATTGTTATGTAGTGTACGTATGTGTGTGTGTGTGTGTGTGTGTGTGTGAGTAGTGGGAGATAATAGAACAAACAGAACGTCTTCGCCCCGGCGTTCGCCTGCTATTGGTCGGAGAAACCACGGAAAACTACCGATTCGAACAGCCAACCGGTAGACATTGGGTGGTATGAATAAAAATGAGCAATTACTCTTTGCTCAGAGTTTCGGAGATCCTTCTCAATTTCGTATGAATAAAGTGGGTGAGCAATTGCTCAGCCTCTGAGCACTTGCTCCGTCTCTGAGCGTACTCTCAACTGGCGAGCAAATGCTCGGAATTGGTATGAATAAAGTTTAGCGTTTACTCAGTAGATTGAGCACTTGCTTCAAAATTTCGGAGGGACATCTGTAGCAGACTCACGTTTGAGAAGTAAGGTTAAAATGGCCGTGCATATACCGTGTGCTCACATGCAAATGCAGCGGAATAAAAAAAATTACAAGATTCGGCGAAATTCTTGTGACATGAATTACAAGAAACTTTACCGATTCGAAAAAGACAATGTTGTATGGTTGACACAACATTTTCTCGGCGTTCGAGAAGAAACAAGAGGCGGAGCTCTAACCAATGAGCAAAAAATGAAATTTTTTCTTCGCTACGTGGCCGATCCTGGTTTTCGGGTAGGAGTGGCAGAAGACGTTGGCGTGGATCAGTCCACAGTGAGCAAGACTTTTAGTTTTGTCATGGAGAAAATAAAAGAAAAAAAAACAGTATTGGATACAGTTCCCAAGAACTGTAATATATCTCCAGCATGCAAGAGATCTGTGGCAGGAAAGGTACATTTTCCCTAATGCAATTGGTGCTCTTGACTGTACACATATTCTGATTAAGAAGCCACTTACTCATGCTGATGAATACATAAATAGGAAAGGCCTTCATTCTATAAATATTCAAGCAACATGCAATGCTAAAGAAGAATTTACTAGCATGGATGCTTCTTGGCCTGGATCAGTGCACGATTCTCGCATTTGGAAGCATTCCCATCCACATAGATTTTTATCAGGCCAAAGCGACATATTGCTACTTGGCGATTCAGGCTATGGAATTGCCCCATGGCTATAAAAACCCTGTAATGCCAGAGCATTTCTCTTTTAATAGATGTTTGAAAAAGGAGCGTGTTACCATTGAACGATGTTTTGGGCAACTGAAACAACGCTTTCCAATTTTACAAAGCAAAGTGAGACTTGCTACAGAAAAGGTACCATCTGTTGTTTTGTGCTGTTTTATTTTGCACAATGTAGCAAAATACTTACATGATGATGATTTTGCAACGGACATCATTGAACCTGAGCAAGAATTACAACCCCCAGAAGAAGGAACAGCTGCTGACAGATTGAGAGGACAACGTAGGAGGGATGAACTGTCAAGAATAATACACAGATTTTAATTTGTGAGTATAATTTTCTTTATTCATTTTCGAAAACAACATATTCACTTTCCCTTATCCTTTTTTCCCACATGTACTTTTCCTTTTTTAGTCTTAGTACTTGCAATTCCTCTAATAAAACAAGTCTTGTTAATTCAAGATTTGACACAGACTTCGTTTCATTGCTTTCTAAATCCACTAGTTTTCTTTTTCTTTCAGGAAGAGATAGCACCCTTGCAGGAGTCCCGCTGCTGCTCTCCGCCCGTATTTCTTCATCTGAAACGCATCCTGCTGTTGCTTCATTGCTGGTTCCCGCTGAAGATACTGCTCCTGAAATTGATATAAAATATAATGTAAATGCTTGTGAATATATTCATTTAACATAATGAAATAAAATGAACACATGTTCTCTTACACAAATTATAATGTACATGCTTGCGAATATATTCATTTAACATAATGAAATAAAATGAACACATGTTCTCTTACACATTATAATGTAAATACTTGTGAATATATTCAGTTAACATAATGAAATAAAATGGTATATCCGAAGTTCATGGTGTCGTTCACTGAACCGGTTCACTAAAGGGGAATCGACTCACTGAACCGAATCCTTGTTTATTGTTCGCATGTTGTAATGGTCACTATGTTATCGCAAGAATTATAATTTCTATTTAACACTCACATGCTACTTAAACTATCATTACTACTCAAAGCCAAAATTTAATTACCAAAAAAAGCATCTTATCTACTTAACACTTTTTTATACGCTCTAGAATGCGCAATAAAATAATAAAAACTCACATATTTGTAGATTTTTAAATATAAATTTTTCTATTTAACACTCACATACTACTTAAACTATCATTACTACTCAAAGCCAAAATTTAATTACCAAAAAAGCATCTTTTCTACTTACAACTTTTTTATATGCTCTAGAATTCGCAGTATATTTCACTAACACTTTCTATTTAAACATTTTTATTATTGGGGGGCTATCGCCCCCCAAACACCCCATTTTAATAATATAAAATCAACCAGACTATTTTTTTCAAACAAATACTATATGTCAAAGATAGCAGTATTTTATTAGAAAAAATATAAAAAATAAACTCACATAATCGCTGAAATTATAGAATTTTTAGAGTATTAAAAATACTATGGTAGTAAAATGAGTGTAACATATCTGCACTAATTACGTAGAACATCCTTATAACACGAAAAACTTCAATGATTCATCAACGTATCACCAAATCTGCTTATATCTGAAAAAATACACACTCTTTACTTCTTATGAACTAAAGTTCAGTAAATTAATAAGTCTCCTCTCAAACCAAGAATCCTTACGTACAGACATTTTCACACAATGACCATTCTGGCCTCTGACTCTACAAATCCACTCAAAACCATCTGTTCTATCCTTTCTCTCAATAAATTTCATTTCATTCTTGCATACATTACATACACGTCGAGACGCAAGCAAACCCACTTTCTGACACCACTGAATCACATTCAAACGTCCCTTTCGGCACAAATCATAAAAAAATTCTGAATTTATACCTTCCATCTCGGTAGACACACAAAACAATTAAAAAGAAACTTGAAATGGCAATGAAACACGCAAATCCACGCCACAAAATTCTTCGCTATTTGACGATTCATAAAATTATGAAGTAAATAATTTTGTAGTCATAGTAACAACTAAATGTGTTGTTAGGAGGCTGTTTTATTAATATATCAAGTCTATTTCAAACAGGCAAGCTAAAGTCTTAATTTTGTGATTTAAAAGAGTGTTGTGAAGTGAAATTTTAGAAGTGAATTGAAATTTAAAATGTATCGTCATGAAGAAAAAATGTTTCATAATTGGAAAAATGTATAACTTAATTTGGAAAAGCGACATAGTTAAATTGTGATCAACCAAATTGTGTATATATTTATGCTTTGAATCAATGCCATCAAGATTTTTCTCCAGTGATAGAAGTGAACCGTGAAACTATAAACTTGTGAATCACGAGATTAGTGAACCGAATCAGTGAACCAAAGGAACCGAAGGTCAGTGAACGACACCATGAACACCATATTCATTTAACATAATGAAATAAAATGAACACATGTTCTCTTACACATTATAATGTAAATACTTGTGAATATATTCAGTTAACATAATGAAATAAAATGAACACATGTTCTCTTACACAAATTACAATGTACATACTTGTGAATATATTCATTTAACATAATGAAATAAAATGAACACATGTTCTCTTACACAAATGATAATGTAAATACTTGTGAATATATTCAGTTAACATAATGAAATAAAATGAACACATGTTCTCTTACACAAATTATAATGTACATGCTTGTGAATATATTCAGTTAACATTTAATTAGGTTAACTGAATACGTTCACTATCATTCACATTATAATTTATGTAAGAATACGTGTTGATGATTAAAATGAACATAGGTTTTCTTAGATAAATTATAATGTAAATGATTGTGAGTATAATCATATTGTGAGTTCATCATGAAATAAAAATAATACAATAGTTTTCTTACCTTTTATTTGGGTCACTGTTGGATTACTGTCCCCGTTCATCAATTCATAAATTGTTCTTTCCCAGGCCTTCAATTTGATTTTTTTGTTGCCAGTACGATTTTCATCTGTTTTTGCTTTCAATCGTGATTTTATATTGCATACTTTTTTCGTCAATTGTTCATCAGTTATAAGAACTCCGAATTTTTCGGAGTATTGAGTTTTTAAATTTTGAAGAGCTTCTTTCCGGCGTCTTCGCATCTCCGGAAGCTGGCTCTTCTCAAACACTACTCGATTTTCGCTGAGCGTCTCAGCGAAAATTTGTTGCGACTCCGGCGCCTTCTGCTCCTCGTCACTGCTGCTACTCATTTCGTATTGAATATATCAACGATATTCGGGAAACACGAGCACGACCTCACTACGCTTACAACTTCCTACTACTGCACGTGTTCCAACACAACCAAACTCGAACTTCCTCACAAATTAACCACGGAAAAAACAAATGATGTGCGCCGCGTGCGTAAAGTATGTAATCTCTTTGTTACTCAGGAATCCCATTTTTAAAACTCTTTGCCCATACTATCGCTTGTTCACAGCGAGCAAATGCTCGCGAGACATGAGCAAGTTCTCCGGAGACATACGAAGTTTTTATTCATACGAAATGGAGCTATTGCTCAGTGCCGCGTAATAGACTCACTTTGCTCCGGAGCAACTACTCCTGAGCAAGTGCTCATTTTTATTCATACCACCCATTGGCTCGTCAGGGGATCCAGCTATGTAGCTGAGTTCGAAACTCCGCCCCCTTTGGAATCGAACTCTAAGACTTCCTGGTCACAGTCCCTGCAGCGACAGCAGCAGTATTGATTCTCAGCTAAATTCAGCCGGTCGGGCTCCATTGGTGTTGTCAGTGGGGGTTGTTTGGGGGTCATTTGGGGGTTGTCAGTGAGATTTCATTTAAAGGTCCGTACAAGTCACTATGCATAGTATGTCGCTTCAAAAGGAAGAACGAAATATAATGTCTCTTTTAAAAACGTCTTAGTTTTCTTTTTGGGGGCGGATTTCATTTCTGGTAAAAGTAGGTCCGATGACAAGAGAAGCCTATCCATCACATGCACGTTAGATGACTCCCTACCATGCTTCCTTGAGTAAAATTACCTGTATGACCAGAAGTGCTTGCTACGTGCTTCTGCTGTTTCTTCGGTTTGTCCATTAGCCAAAATGCGATTTTTCTATGAATGAGAACTTTGACCTTCGTTAAACGCATTGGATGTCATGAATATTGTTCAATACACTTTTGATATGATCGTAGAATATGTAGAAATTTTGTATTCATTTTGTGTCCAGATGACATCGCTGCAAAAATTATTTTTAAACGTAACATTAGCTGAACTTTTAGTTCGGTAAATTGAGCAAACGTATAGGGTTCTGCAAAAAAAAACCCTATTTGTATTTCCATAATTTATCATCAAAGCCAGCGGTTTGTAAGACTATAATATATCTAATCTCTCCTCAAATTCTTTAAAAATCAAAGCTTTTATCCTCCTGCCTGATACAGTGAAAAGATAATCATTTATATTAAATTTGCTATTTTTGTGTGTAATATAATCTAGACGCTTAACGCTGGGTTAATAACACTGTAGTTCACAATTCATGGATTGGCAAGGGAACCGGGGTACAAATACAAGAATGTGTATACCAATATACTGTACCATATTGTTGCAACATCCGGGAAGACGTTTTGTTAAAATATGTAATTTACTGTAGTGTTATTGTGGTATCCCCGCAGTAAACAGAGACGCTCCTTTGAAGGGTGAGGAACAGACGAAGGGGCATAACTTTCCCTATCTACCCGCCTCGCTGAGTAAGCTAGGGCCATTAGCAGAGAGGGCAGTCCCCGATACGACGCCGCGCTGGTGCACAAGCCCTACAGACGTGCGCGTCACTTTCCATGCACCGTGGTGCCGCACCGCCAGCTGTTATGCTCTGGCCAGTGCGCATGCAGCCGCCCGTCCTATCTCGCCCGGCTCGTCGTCCGACCGTCACTCGACCGCCGCGCACGTGCACCCTTCACAGCTTTCATCACGTCGGAAGGGTCAAAGAGCGGTCTCCCAGTGCCGCCGCGACAACGCAGGCGCGATGGCCTCCCGGACCCTGAGTTTCACGGCGGGACTCCCCTTAGCTTCAAGGTGGGGGCAGTGCTCCGTGTTGGCGGTCTCTGTCCGGTAACCCACCAGTTGGGCGTCTGGCGCGTCCACCTTTGGGCAGGATTGGGCGAAGGGCGTTTTTGGGAATATTTCGCATCCATCCTACATATAGAAGTCCGACAGGGTCCATCTGGCTAAAGAGGAGGGATATTCTCCCGGCTCATGTGAATAGCGCATTGTTTAGGCATTGTTTAGGTGCATTGTTTAGCGTGGATAGCTAGTTCCGGACTAAACCGCTGATACTAGTTCCGCCGACAGACTTGAATCCGAATAACTGCGTTATACATACATACATACATACACACACACACACACACACACACACACACACACACACACACACACACACAATATATATATATATATATATATATATATATATATATATATATATATATAATGTGTGTGTGTGTAATTTATATTTTTAGCAATTTTAATTTTCTTTCATCTCTGTTAGCATCAGTTTTTGATATCTTCTCAATGTGGTTAATACATGAGAAATCGCTCTTTTTTCAGAAACAAATCTTTCAAGGAATGCCATTTTTACTACTTCTTCAAATAATCCTGTATATTAGAGAATTATATCAAATGTCATTTGAGAAGCGTTCCCACAACTACCATTCATTTGACTGATAATTGCAACCACGTCAACTACTAGTGTTATTAGTCTCATAAGTGTAGAACGTTATATTGCGGGAGGTGGCCATGTTTCTTCCCTGTTAGATCATGAGATCCTTTTATCCAATTTACAAGTTGACCTCCGGGAGATTTTCCTCACCAGGTATCTCTACCAGCCGAACATCGCTCCAGTTGGGATAAACTCTAGATTTCAGACTTGTGTGAAAGTAGTGCTTGTAAGGGAGTGAGTGTGTAAGAGGATGAGACTAGGATAAAGAATAAAAAAAGCTTTCGCGGCTCGCAACGGCATTCACCTGGTATTTATCGGAGAATCCACGGAAAACTACAGATCAGAGCAATTTTCCTCCTTATTGAATTTGTCCTGCCTAGTGAGTATCGAAAATCCACCATGACCGGGACTCGAACCTCAGGACTTCCCGGTGGGCCTCGCTTGAGCCAACCCATTTCGTTCACTGGTGTTGCGAGGAGGTATGCTGGGGCGCACCGGCAGGCAGGGCCTGCCCGCTCCCTCGCGTGCCTGCTGCCGGAGGGGGCGGGGGGGGGGTGGCGGCGGCGTTGGGGCCGTCGGCCGCTGAGCGGTGTTGGAGGTGCGGGGGGGGGGGGGAGGCGTAGCCCGCGTCCTTCTCAAGGAGACTGCCATTCATTCCCCTGCCCCCGCCCCGCCCTCGCCCTCGCCCCACCGCCGTGCCAGGCGGAGCGGTCATTCCCACTGCCTCAAAAGAATCATGGGGTCTTATCCCCTATCGGAACGAATCGCCTCAGTCTCCGACGTCGCGAAATCGGTGAACGAAAGCGCTGAGCGAGAGGCGGGATCGAGGGCATTCTGTGTCGTAGATCCAATGTGAATGGCGCGTTTTAATTCTGTAAAAATGTAAATGCCAATAACACACGTCGCCAAAAATTATGCGTTGGACAGGATTAAGGACGTTTGATGTTAATCACGCAGGGCAAAAGCCAATGCCCCGTCATAAAATTGGAAATGCAGAGGAAATTTTCAAAAAGTCCTTGACGGTTTGAGGTAATAAATACGATATTCCGCACGCGGGTCCATGTTGTCGTTTGCCGCATTCTCTCGAAAGTGAGATACTTACTTCACGTTCGTTACGATGAAGAACAAAATGATTGGATTTCGATTCCCAGAAGGCCGTGTGTCGTCCACAGCAAACTGCAGAGAGGGAGGCAAATACATTTTTGGGCCCCCTTTCCTACTACTCCAACATTTTATTTATATTTTACTAATAAATAAATGAAACCCCCTACACTTGTAATTAAATTATATCTTTATAAAATCTTTAATGATGGAATTAATAAATATATTTGATTTTATGTTGAACCACTTGCAGCCTACGTCGTTGATACTCCTTGCTAGCTATATTCGTAATTGAACTTAACATAGTATAAGACCTCGGGTAGGGGTCCCAGAACTCACGAAAAGATGCACAGATTACACTTCTCCCCCTAGTAGTTCACAGTTTTCAAATAATTTTTACGTTAAATAAACAAACAAATAAATAAATATCAAATACATAATAAATAAATAAAAACATAATAAATACATAAATAAATGACTTGTGGAACTATTTCCCCAAATGGCATATTAAAAGGGGGAAATCAGAGATTTGACAAAATTAAAGAAATAAAATATTTTATTACATAAGGACAAGAGAGGTGATGCCCCCCCCCGGCATGCGCACGACTCTGATGATTATTATTTTCATTAAAAAAAGACATTATTGGACTTCGCGACTGTATGATATCACATGGTGTCTTAAATGAATTCAGTAGCAGCTGGTGGGCTAAGAGGGAGATGAAGTGCTATCCCAAAATGTAAATCTTAGACCTATTTTCGATTCTTCAAACACAAAGATTCTAAAACCTTTTAGATGCTTTGATTTGCAATTCTCTATGTTAGCTTCATGTTTATTCTGTAAAAGAACATTTTACATAATTGGTCTCTCTTACATATCAGCTTCTAGGCCTCTTTAAAGATATTTGCTGAAATGATCTAAAAGCGGTATTTTTTGTGGCATGGAGGGTGCCTATTGATAGTGCAACTAAACTAATGGAAGTTTAAAGTACTAGTAAACTCTTCGTCGGGTATGTAAACAACATTAATATTATTGTTCAATGAAAACAATTTTGCTTTATTTAACACCGGTGTCTAAAGAGAAGAAGTGTAACTGCTCAATTAAGTTTTCGGACATATAAAAAAATCACAAATTTTATCTCTCATTGAATTTTATTATTAATTTTTCCAATGTGTGTATAAAAAAGCAATCAATCTTCAGAAATGAAATTTTACTATTAATTTGCACTAGCTCAACCCGTGCGATTACATCTCACAGAAGTAAGTTCTGTAGGAAAATTAGGACAGGAATTACAGCAAATCCATATTCATTATGGTTTGTATTTACCTTGATCTTTAAGACGGGTAAATATACACAGTAAAGTTTTCGCGCAGATTGGGCGTACAGAAGACGTGCAGCCCAGACTGCACGATTTCTGCCTGAAAACTTTTGAGCATCTTCATAATTTTTAATACAGAAAGCTGAGTTTGACTCAAGTGCCTCTAGCGGAAAAATCAATTTTTTTTACGGATTACGAACGGATTTATTTACACGACGCGACGGTAAGTGGCCATTTCAATTTTGTGGTTATGTGTGTCAAGGTGCGATTGTGTCGAGTGATATTGTGATAAACTACCTTTTTCCCTATTCCCACTTTTCAATTTTTCTTCTCTTTGCTCATGATTAATTAATACTTTATAAAGATCACAGCAAGAACGCACACACAGAAATACTGTAACTGGAAATACTCGAACGGCGCAATTCAGTTGTTTCCAGGAAGACCTAGCAAAATCTTATGGCGATATATATATATATATATATATATATATATATATATATATATATATATATATATATATATAAAATCAGAAAATCCTCACCTCTTTTATGTTTTCTGTAGATATCATAAGGAAGACTGTTAATGCATTTCTTGCGCGTCATGCGCAAGTTGCGCATGACGCTATCTTCCCGTTTCCATTTTAGCCGCGCATTTCAAACAACGCAAATTTCGTAGCTTTTTATAAATAAAGAAAAGTAGCAATCTATGAAATATACATCCATGTCTAATATTTTTTACATTTTTTTGGCACCTCACTTATCTAAAACCGTTCATTGGGAGCCGATTAGGAGAGACATCAAAATCGGGCTCTTTACAGCTTTTATATCTAGGAAAATTTTAAACGTTCTTCAAACCGTCTGCTAGCCATGTGTAGAAAAAATCTCCCTTTACCATTCTACACAATTTTACATCTTGGTAGAATAGAAAATACCCCTGAAACTGAAGAAACTTATGTACTTCCAACATTTAATTAAAATAATGCCCAAGCTATATATATATATATATATATATATATATATATATAATAAAACATTGAATGTTTTTACACATGTAAAATGGTAATGCAAAAGTAGGCTATTTAGTATATTTTTATCTTTTGCACTTATTTTTGTACAATTTCTGATGGCAAAATATGAGTTTTGATTTTTTACATATTTTCATATTTAATTATTAATACTATGACATGAATCAATATCTCTCAAAGGTTATCTTAATATGAGTATTAAAAAAGTGTTTTCTTCAATATCTCACTAATGAACTTTTTGTCCTACTGACCAGTTTAGCTCCACTGTCGTCATATCATTCACTTACATCATACACATTGAAGCTAGACTTTTTTCTTAATCAAATATATTTGTAAACAATGGTTCTGTCATTATTTTTATTTACAGTGCTCTCATCATGTCTCTCTTTCATCATGTCTATTATCTCAGGAGTACACACACCTTTTGCGGCTCTCGCACGCAACCAATCTCTATAAATGAGGTCTCTAAAGAAACAGTAAATTATTTTTATACATTTTTTTAATTTCCTTATGCAGATAACTGAAACTACATGTGAAGTAGAAGTTTTGAACAATTTTTAAGGAAAGAAATTATTTAAATCAAATGATGGGTAATGACGCAGGGCGCCTGCGAGTCACTGCGAAAGCCCAAAGAAAACGAGTCAAATCTCACACTCAATTCATTCAGACTGGTAGCAATGGTTTATGCCATTCGGCCTGTGGTGTTTCGCAGGGTAAGGTTGTCGAAGACAAACGAAAACGGCTCTTACACGCGATCAAAGGGGGGTCGTTTTTTACAAAACTATAGCTCTTCGCAGAGCAATAGATGTGTTTACGTAGGTAGGTTGTACAGATACTTTAAGCTACTTAAGAAACAAGTGCACATACGTACTCGCATTATTTTTAACATTATCAATTTTCGAAAATTCAGAGAGATCAATGAAAATGAGACCTGCGCCATTTTTGGGCGTCCCTTGTTCTATTCGAGGATATAATTAAAGGAATAAATTCGAAGCTGTTTCTGAATAAATGTTTTTTTTTTTTTTTTGTTTTTTTTTTACTTTCTCACGCTTAAGAAGGAACGTCTTAAGAAGAACATTGTTCAATATATGTTTTCAAAACATTGTTCATAATATTTTTTTAAAGACAGGATTTTTAGAACATATTTTATATCAGACAAAAATCTCTATCTTAAAATTTGTAGTTTTGAAATGTTAACTCTGCAAATTTCGAAAATACAAGAGTTCGATAATCGAGTTCACAGAAAATGGAAGTACCAACAGTCTTTTCCCGTTCTTTCATACACACGAAGAGAAAAAAACATTGGAGCGATTTTTGAGAACATAATTGTCAAAATTACGGAAAAAAGTCCCATATTTCTATGCTCTAGATTGCTGAAATAAAATACATAATTCCAGAAAAGTTGCTATCATTGTACACTGTGCAGGCTTGACTTGAATTATTATGCAGGGTTAATATATATATATATATATATATATATATATATATATATATATATATATATATAGAAAGAGCTTGATTTCTGGCGGAAAGCGACGGATTGGCGTTCCGGTACTTCGGGAATATACGTAGGTAAGTCGATAAGTATATGCAATTTTGCTCTAATTTTCTTTAGGTTGGCTCTATGGGTTAGTATGCTCATCAGGCACTTGGTGGCACCGTTGTCTTTGTCTGTGATAAGTTTCAGCGTTATCAGGTCAGTCCACCGGGCGCTGTTACGACGTGAAGATGGTCGCGCCACTCTCTGTTTGCACAAGAAGAACAGCGTTCCGTAATCCGTTTTTTGTGGTCTGAAGGTGTTCCAGGAGCGTAAATTTATGGAAGACTTACTGCACAGTACTGGGACAATGTTGTATTGTCGTAGCGAAGTGAGTACCAGTGGACTGAACAGTTCAAAATTGGCCGAACGAGCGTGAAGGATGAGGAAAGAACCGGGCGTCCTGCTGCAGCCGTACATGACGACAATGACGACATGGCGTGCATTGATACTCAATAACAGACAAGTTACTCTTGATGAAGTGGCAAACCATATGCACATTAGCCATGGTTCTGCTTATGAAATAATGCACAACAGACTTTATTTTCATAAAATCTGTGCGAGAGGGTTCCGAAAAAAATGAAGAGCACATGCGCAATCGTATGAGAATCTCTCGGCACCTATTGGATCGTCATGCTAACGAAGGTGAAAACATTTCTGAAACGAATCATCACTGGAGATGAAACTTGGGTTCATCACTTCGAACCAGAGAGTAAACGGCAGAGCATGGAGAGGAAGCATCCAGAATCTCCAGTCAAAAAGAAATTCATGATTCAACCTTCTGCAGATAAAGTGATACTCACAGTTTTTTGAGACTCTCAAGGTCCAATTCTGAGACATTACCAGGAAAAGGGGTCAACAGTAAACAGTGAACGTTACAGTGAAATGCTGTTGACAAGTTGAAGCCTGCAATTCGCAATAGGCGTAGAGCTCGATTGCCGGAAGGAGTTCTCTTCTTGCATGACAATGCGCCGCCCACACCGTTCAAACTCTTCAGAAGCTGGGTTTCGAGGTGTTGGAGCATCCCGCGTACAGCCCGATCTCGCCCCATCAGATTACCATCTGTTTGGCCCACTTAAAGATGTTCCAAGAGGCCGTCTATTCTGCTCCTATCAACAGGTAAAGGAAGCGGTGCATACGTGGCTTGCTGCGCAACCAAAAAGGTTTTGCAGAAGTGGAGCTGCGTGATAGCACGCATCTTTCCCGAAACACCTACAACAGCAAGTTTCATGGCATCCTCAGGCCACTCCTCGCATTCAGGTTTCGTCTTCAAGAATAAAAACATATTTTATTCTTGCAACCCATTTACCCGATTTTGGCTTGACCATGCTATCCTACCGGCAAAAGCATGAAGTCGATTTTCGATGGTTAAAGATCTTGAGGTGCAAGGTTCACGACGAATAGTACTCGAAGCTAAATAACAACCCTCGTTAACTCATGTCTGTTTTCTCAATCAAAAAGCGTGGCAATTAATTAGCAACAAATTATTTGGATTTCCGTCTAGTTACGATTCGAATTTAACTTATGCGTGCTAAGCGTCGCGTCAAGCCATCTGACACCTGTTTTCTCCACGAAAATACGTACCAACAAATTTGTTATTGTGACAATTAATTTGTAATCAATTATTTGACAGTTTTTATTCGGGTGTGCTGTCATGACTGTTCCATCTTGACACACCTTATTCTACCCCTCCCCTCTACATACTCGAACGTTTTCTGTCGAAATCAATGTAATCGCTTTCCTTAATTGACGTGAGGCTCACTAAGAAAATTCGAACTGAAACCGGTAAAGAGGACACCGACTAAGGAAGCATGCGACACGCTCTTACGCACGAGTAATGTAAACACATGATTAAAAAACGTTTAATAATTCTGAGTTCAGTCGTCAGTCCTTCGATGTATTAATATTCTTTGTACCCAGTTGGATTTACGAACGCAAAACTCGTCCATTTTTATTTAACCCGCTTCAGATCATTTCTCTCTCCCCAACTGGGCGCAAGCTACGGAGTTTCCGATGTGCAGTGGATAAAGACCTTCGTCAATTAGATTTCTACCAGAACGCGTAATTAGTTCAGTATTCCGCCACACCTTACAGAACGCACTGAAATCTGGGAAGCACTAGCGTGTGTCAGCTGTTCGGCGCGGGGGAACAATCTGGGCGGTTGGGAGTGTGGTTTGGGGCGAAGTGCGCGAATCAGGTTACTTGAAAATACGCAGAATGATCGAACGTGAAAGAATCGACACACATCCAATAGAACATGACGAACGACAACACAGAAGTCTCAAGAACTTTTTTACCTTTTTTTATGTGCTAGTCAAACTCTAACCTTCGATATTCATTTGCACACGTATAATTCGACCAAAAACCTGTCATTAGTAGCAAGCATGTGCGAAAAAAGACAGAAATGCACTGATAATCTTGTTTATGTGAAGCAAAAATAGATGTTTTAAAAATTCTTAGTTCTCATAAATAATTTTTTTTATAATATTTTATTTTGCAATTTGCTTGGGTTGGCCAAATTACATAAATTTTTAATAACAAGAGAGGAGTAAGGTCCATTGACCGTACTCCTAATATTACTTTTTTTTCAGATTAACACACACTAAACATATTTGATAACTAAACTAACATACTAAAAATATAAGATGATAAGCATATATAATAATAAAACAGAAAATAATATAACAATTTATAGTCGATATGTCAGGTCTAAAGTATGATATCGTTTAAGTCGTCTGGTAGTGTCACTATTGTCTAGTAAGTTAATGGCAAAAATATTTTGATGGTTATGTAGTCGTTGTAAGTATTTTGTGCTGGTCTTGTTAATTTCATCTTTTATTGTTGTCATTTGTAAGTATCGATGTATTGTGGCGTTCGTTACGTACCAAGGAGCATTTACAAACTTTCTTAAGCTTTTATATTGGAAACGTAATATTTCAATATTTGAATTTTGAGCTGCTCCCCAAAGTTGTATTCCATATGTCCAGACAGGTTTTAGTAATGCTATATACAGAAGAATTTTGTTTGCGATGCTTAAGGATAAGTTTTTTCCTAATAGCCAGTTTAATCTGATAATTTTGAGATCTAATTCGTTTCTTTTATTCTTTATATGTGTTTTCCATGTAAGTCTTCTGTCCAGTGTAATTCCAAGATATTTTGCTGAGTCGTTTTGAGGAATAGGTTGTGATCCGTTTTTTTATAGGAGGGCATGTTTCGTGCTTCAGAGTGAAGGTAACTTGGGCAGACTTCTTGTCATTTGTCTTGAGGCGCCAGCGTTTCTGCCACTTGTGAATGGATTGCAGATGTTCTTCTACGAGACGTGATGCTTCTGCTGGATCTTTGTGTCGAGCTAAGATGGCTGTGTCATCCGCGTAGGTTGCTGTCAATGCGTTTTCTGATGTTGGAATGTCGGCAGTGTATAATGAGTAAAGGAAAGGTGCAAGCACACTTCCTTGAGGCACCCCCGAATTTATAGGGATAAGTTCTGAAGTTACACCGTTAAATTTTATTTGAAAATATCTCTCCGTGAGGTACGATTTAAGTAAGAGATAGTAAGGATATTGTAAGTTTTACTTAATTTTATACAATAAACCTGGGTGCCAGACCTTATCGAAAGCCTGGCTTATGTCGAGAAACACAGCAGAGCAATATCTTTATTTTCTAGCGATTCACTAATTTCGTTTACTATTCGATGGATTTGTTCTATAGTCGAATGGCTTTGTCTGAACCCAAATTGATGATGGGGTATTATTTCTTTTTCTTGTAGAAGTAAATTCAAACGTGACAGATGTAGTTTCTAAAAAACTTTGGATAGTGTTGGTAGAAGACTAATAGGTCTGTATGATACTACTTCATGCATTGGTTTGCCCGGTTTAGGGATGACTATTACTTGGGCTATTTTCCATTGCTCGGGGAAGTGTCCTAATCTTAGAATGGCATTGAAAATGGAAGTAATTAAGGCTATCAATTTTCTTGGTAGATGGCGTAGAATTGTTACAGAAATCATATCATATCCGGGAGCTTTTCTTCTTGGTAAAATTTTGATTAATGTTTCAACTTCACGACCACTTACGGGCTTGATTTGGGGTGCTAGTTGCAACGGTGAATCTAGGAAGTTGTAAATTTCTTTCTCTTCTGCTGCAGATATTTGTGGAGGAAATGGTTGAAAGACGTTAGAGAAATGGGAGGCAAAGCATTCAGTTTTCTCTTCGTCGCTTTTAGCCCATGTACCATCAGTTTTTCTGATCGGAGGAATAGGTTGTATTGGTCTCTTCAAGCATTTGGTGGTTTTTCAAAGAGAGTACTCTGAATTTGAATTTGGAGTCAATCTTATAAGTTTATCTTGTAGAGCGTTGTTTCGGTGTTCTCGAAGTAATCGTTTCAGGTTATGTGAAGAGTTTAGTCTTCTTTTAGTTGCTGAATCTTTAGTGATTTGCCATTGTTTTTTTTTAATTTGCGGTTTGCTATCACCTTTTCCCTTATTAATTGTGGGATATTTGTTGTTCTATATTGCTTAATTTCTGGTGTAGAATACCATGCAGCTTCATGAAGTTGTCTTGTTACGTATTCTATTGCTTCATTTACATCGAGAGCACTTTTCAATGGTAGATTAGCGGTGCTGTTATTAATTATCCATTCTGAGAAGTATTTCCAATCTGTTTTATTGTTATGAATTGAGCTTTGCTTGTTGTCTTCAATAATGAATGAGCTGATGATTAGTAGAACTGGTGAATGGTCAGATGATAGATCTTGTGACCAGTAGGTGCGAATGTAACTTTGGTTTACTCCCTTTACAATAAAGAAATCTAAAACATCAGGAATTTTGTTAATGTCAGACGGCCAATAAGTGGGTTGTCCAGAAGAGTAAGTGGATAATCTTTCGTTTATTATAGATTCATAGAGAGATTTCCCTTTTGGAGATGTTAGTCTGGAGCCCCACAAAGGATGATTAGAATTGTAGTCACCGCCAGAAATAAATCTTGGTCCAAGTGTTTTGAAGAAACTTGTGAACTGTGAATTCTGAATTTTGTGTTTTGGAGGGCAGTATATAGCTGCAATATTCAATGTTCCGAATGCATCGCTTACTTGAATGGATGTTGCCTGCAAATACATGGTACTATATTGAGAATGTAAATGATGTTTAATTTTTTCCCGAACAATTATGGCTGTTCCTCCATGTGCTGTACCATCTGGATGGTTTGTGTAATATATGGTGTATCCTTGAAGCGAGAAAAAGCTTTTATTAGTGAAATGAGTTTCTGAAATGAGCATTATGTCTGTATTTGTTAACTGAAGAAAACACTTAACTTCATCTCTGTGATGTAACAAGCCATTGGCGTTCCATGCTGCTATTTTATATGATTTGTTCATAATTTAGTTAGCAGTTTTGATACAAGATTTAAAATTGCATTTATCTGTTCTGCTTATCTGCTTAGTAAAGTTTCAAATCTTTCGAAAGACTGCTGTATTATTGAGAATAATTGATTATTAGACTCCATGTTTAATGCATTATTGTTTAAGCTATTCTTCTGTTGTGAGCTGTTCAGTGCTTGTGCATAAGTACCACGCTGATGTAAATTATTTGTTGAAGTAGCTCTCAGTTGTGAGACGTTTTCTTGATCTGTATTCACTTTAGTTTGTAAAGCAATATAGTTTGAATGTTGAAGAGTTTTTGTTGCCTGTGGATATTTTTTATTACGTATTTTTTGATAAATTTCACATCCTTTATAACTCGCCGTATGTGGACCATCACAAAGAGCACATTTTGGGAGAATCGTCTTGTTTTTCTTTTTATCACAGTTTTTGCTATAGTGATTCTCACCGCACACTACACACCGATAAGGATGATTGCAGTAGTGCTTCGTGTGCTCCCAGCTTTGGCAGCGATGGCACTGCACAAGATCTCTGAATTCTCGGCTATCCGGAAGACGCCGCGTCGTTGGCTGGGGTGCCGACGTTTCGCCTGACATATCGCAGGCTTCCTCAGGGCAGTGACAGGAGGAAGCCTGCGATATGTCAGGCGAAACGTCGGCACCCCAGCCAACGACGCGGCGTCTTCCGGATAGCCGAGAATTCATGGATTCAAGCCGCGGAAGCTTACGTATACATCTGCACAAGATCTCGCTTTACTCTTGGAGCTTCAATTATTATTTTGGTATTTTGAAGGTACTGCAATTTATAAACGTCTTTGTTATTATCTTTTGGTTCTAAATCAATAAAAAATACCGGTAGGGGAATTTTTGTTACACGGTGTTTGCAGTTGTGGATATTTCTTACAGTATGACCGTTTTCTCCTATTTCTGTTTTCAATTCATCAATATTTACTGTAGGGTGGATATTTTTTAATACTATTCTAAATGCCCTTTCTTGTTTTAGCTGATAACTGTGAAACTCAATTTCCTCTTTAATAAGGTATTTAGTAAGTGATCGATAAGCTTCTGGTGTTGCCGGTAAAATTTTAAAAGTATCTTGGCCCACAAGCTTGCAGCAATACTCTTCTTTATTCACGGCATTTTGTAAAGTTTCTGTCATTGCGTGGAAGTCATTTACCCCAGGGAGAAATATTGGCGGTGGCTTTTGCACCTTTTGAATGTTGTTAGATTTGTGATTGTCATTGGATGTTTTGTTATTGGGTTCATCGTCATCAATTAGTTCGAGATCTGAAAATCTATTGTCTGTTGGTATGATAGTTACGTTTGCACTTTGACGTTTCGGTTGTTTTTGATTTTCAGGTCTGTTTGCTTTACTTCTCTTGCGTTTGCTTACAACAACCTGCCATTTATGGGTGTTGTTATCACTACTTAAATTACTGTCAGATCGATTAAGTTCTGGATTTATTACATCGGTTGAACTTGAACTTGACGACTGTACTGCAGAAGGGAATAATGGCAAAGTACTGCTTCTTGATAGCGGAAACTGTGATTGCTGCGTGAGGAGTTGCTGTAGTTGATCTAGTTGTAGCTGTTGTGACTGCAGTTGTTGTTGCTGTTCTTGCAATTGTTGCTGTTGTTGTGCAATAACATTTTGTTGATATTCACATAAACTGTTTGGTATAGGCGAGGTTCCGTTCACTACTTCCATTGCTGCTGCTATGCTCTGTCCGAGGTCAGATCATGTTATTTGACTTTCACTGATGTTTTAGAGAACACTGCACTCATTCACAAATTTGAAATAATTAGGTTTAATTTACGTGCACTTTCTGAAGCCTACACTGTAATTCTTCACACGCACACTGAATAAAGTAACTAACTAGTACGCTAATACACTTCGTTCACTCGGAGTTCGCTTATCTTCTGCGCGTAGCGACAGGAATAAGGTAAGCACTGCGGAGCAGCGGCCACGACCGTTCACCTCCGCTGCCAGGCGAGAACTAAATAATTTTTTTTAAGGTCTTTCTTTAAAAGAGTTTTTTAATTCCTAATATTAATTTATTTGTATCATTTGATGATCAATTATTTAGGATAAAGAAAGCAAATATAAAATACTTCTTGAATTTATATATTTTGTTAAATATATCGAATACAAAACAACATGCGCGTAACATTGCTGCTCGCATGGCCTTCCTCTGCCAACGCGAATGGCCATCCGCGAGGCGAGGCGCCCTCTAGAGCCTGGAACCGCAGCGGACGCACACGCCGCTGTCCGCGCACACGGGGCCCCCGCACAGCCGGCACTCGGTCGTGGCGCTGCGCAGAGCAACCCCTCCCTATCACCCCTCCCTCCCTTGCTCACTCACCCACTTCTTCCCCCCTTTTCCCCAACCTCTCCCCCATTTTCACTCCCTTTCAAACTGCGTTTCTGTCCGGCGCTGCGCAGAGCAACCCCTCCCTCTCACCCCTCCCTATCACCCCTCCCTATTACCCCTCCCTATATCCCCTCCCGCCCTTGCTCATTCACCCACTCCTTCCCCCTTTCCCCCAACCACTCCTCCATTTTCACTCCCTCCCAAACTCCGTTTCTATCCAGCGCTGCGCAGAGCAACCTCTCCCTATCACCCCTCCCTCCCCTGCTCACTCACCCACTCCTTCCCCCCTTTCCCCCAACCACTCCCCCCTTTTCACTCCCTCCCAAACTCCGTTTCTGTCCGGCGCTGCGCAGAGCAACCCCTTCCTATCACCCCTGCCGCCCTTGCTCACTCACCCATTCTTTCCCCCTTTTCCCCAACCTCACCCCCATTTTCACTCCCTCCCAAACTCCGTTTCTGTCCGGCGCTGCGCAGAGCAACCCCTTCCTATCACCCCTGCCGCCCTTGCTCACTCACCCATTCTTTCCCCCTTTTCCCCAACCTCTCCCCCATTTTCACTCCCTCCCAAACTGCGTTTCTGTCCGGCGCTACGCAGAGCAACCCCTCCCTATCACCCCTCCCGCCCTTGCTCACTCACTCACTCCTTCCCCCCTTTCCCCCAACCACTCCCCCCTTTTCACTCCCTCCCAAACTCCGTTTCTGTCCGGCGCTGCGCAGAGCAACCCCTTCCTATCACCCCTGCCGCCCTTGCTCACTCACCCATTCTTTCCCCCTTTTCCCCAACCTCTCCCCCATTTTCACTCCCTCACAAACTCCGTTTCTGTCCGGCGCTGCGCAGAGCAACCCCTTCCTATCACCCCTGCCGCCCTTGCTCACTCACCCATTCTTTCCCCCTTTTCCCCAACCTCTCCCCCATTTTCACTCCCTCCCAAACTCCGTTTCTGTCCGGCGGTGCGCAGAGTAACCACTCCCTATCACCCCTCCCTCCCTTGCTCACTCGCCCACTGCTTCCCCCTTTTCCCCCCAACCTCTCCCCCATTTTACTCTCTCCCAAACTCCGTTTCTGTCCGGCGCTGCGCAGAGCAACCCCTTCCTATCACCCCTGCCGCCCTTGCTCCCTCCCTTATTCCCTACCATCCACTCCTCCCTTTCCCCGCCTCATACTCTAGCATTTTTGCTCCGGATCTAGTTGGAAATTCTTTGCTCCCGATGTTTTGAGCAGACTTGATTTAGGCGAAGAACAAGAGAGAAAGGATAACCAACAGAAAAGGATTTAAACTACATTTCGCCACGCAGCCTCTCCCTGCGCAACCCAGAGGAAATCCTTCCCTTTCCAAATGAAATGTGTTGGCAGTAGGAAAACGTATATTACGTAAGTCGGTAAAGTGCGTAATTGTGAGTTAGAGTGTTCCATAGGTTTAAGTTACGCATATTGAAAAAAACATTACAATTATTTCTATAAATATATCAAGAAACAGCTCATGATAAGACAAAAAATCTTATTTCGGGGACTGCAAAGAGAAAATGGAGAACTAGAAATGTAGAAAATTGGTGAAGCCGATCACTCACCGCTCCGCCGAAGGTTCATCAGGAGGGTTCCGATGGCTCGAGACGGCCGGCGGGCAGCGATTCTGCGCACGCAGCAACTGGCGTCGCCGCTCCGCTCTGCGCACCTCTTGCGCCACTCGCTGCGCACGCGCCAGTGGCGCCCCCTCCACTGCGTCCCCCGGCCCCACACTGCGCAACCCACAACCCCCTCGCGGTCCACACACACCCCTCCTAGACCAACACTGCGTCCCCTCTTAGTGCTTGAAACGCCTCGCTAGACCTCCGCTCCGTCCTCCGGCCCTCATTTCGCAGAACGACAGTCACCTTTTCCCTCCAGAGAGACCCCTCCTTTGCCAACACAGCGCATCCTCTTAGCTCTTCAAAGTCAAAATCAAAAAGGAATGGATAAAACAATTTTTCATAGGTGGTTGCCACAATATCCACGAGGACCTAGGCGAATAGCCGAAGACTAAATCATCGAATGAATTCATCTGTTCGTACAACAATTGAAGAAAATAATATTTTGTTTACTTTTTATGGAGTTTTTGTCTCATTAGACTTACAGCATTTTCCATTCATTGCACTGAAACCATCCTATTGCAGGGCAAAACGTTATCGCACCGCAACAGTGCTTTCCCACACGCGTGAAGGGCAGCTACGAATTGAACGGTTTACGGAAATGAGTGCGTCTGCGCTGCGCTGCGTCGTGAGATTATAGACAACCATTCTTCGTCTGTCATACTGATAGAATACGAAAAATAAGACTTTTGAATTATGATTATTGTTATAATTTTTATAGTAATTGTTATTATTTTTAACAGAACTTGTATGAAGTCTTTTGGTAATTTTTATCCTTAATCCATAACTTTCACGTGTCAGATTTTTATTTCAAAACTAGAGATAACTTCAAACGTGCATCTGTCGAAATTTCAAGATTTTCGAAAACACAAACTGATTCACCAAACTTGGGGTAAGTCACAAAATTATTTTAAGACATTTCTTCCTAAAACACGATATTACTTCATCATTCGAAGTGTTCGTGCGTGACAGAAGATCAATTGCTTTTACAATTTCGAACGAACGAACGAACCACGAATACAAATCAACATTCATAACATCTGTATCTAACCTCAAAATGGCCCGGCGCAATGGACTGCACTGCCGACCTCTTCAGTGCACGTTAGGACGCCCGATTGCGCCCAGGTTCCGTGACATTGTACGAATGGAACGTGAGCTTCTTTGCATTGATGCACCCTAGCAGTCAAATGAAACCGAAAACTGCCCTAAGCGTCCACCAGAGCGGAGAATGGAAAACGTTATTAGTGTTGCGTTTCTGTAAGCCATTTTCTATGTCTCTCCCGGGACGTCTTCGTTTGTTTGAAATGTTTTAAGGCGGAATAAACCACTCATACAAACCTATTTCATCTTTGAACGATGGCGTTTTCTGAACTGACTGTTTTTAGTGCAAACGTGAATAAACCGTAAACCTGTAAAAGGCGGAAGAAAATGTTGGATCCAAACGATTCCGGCTAAAGCAGGTTTTTCTGTAATTCTGTTTTTCTGTAATGTAAGATAGACGCAACGCCTACCCGAACGAGGGAGCGTCCGGGGGCGCGCAGGCGGGCACGTCGGGCATGCCGTGGGGCGTGGCAGTGGGCGGGGGGCCCTGCGGGCAGCGGCAGGCCGGCGGCACGACGCGCTGCGCCAGGCGCAGCTCGCGCTGGTGGCCGCGCAGCGCGCGCGCCAGCAGCCGCCTCTCGTGCGTCGTGAGGCGCGCCGCGCTCAGCCCCAGGCGGCGCTGCACGCCCTGCAGGCCCAGCTCGACGGGCTCGGCCACGAAGCGCACGCCCTTGGCGGCGTCGCTGCGCACCAGCGCGCACTCCACCACGCGCGCGCGGCCGCGCATGGCGCGCAGCACGGCGCCCAGGAAGCGCGCGGCGGGCACGGCGGCGCACAGCGAGCGCACGCCGCCCTCGCCCTCGCCCGCCCACTCCTCCGCCGCCCACAGCTCCGCCGCCAGCGCCCGCCGCTCGCCCTGCGCCACGCACCGCTCACTGCGCTATGAGACCTTCAATAGCGACACGCGTATGGTAGCGGCCTTTTTGCACTAAGGAGCGCCTTTCCACGACGCGACGGCGGCGCGCTTCCGTCAAGCAGCAGAGCCCTTCCGACGCCGCCACCGCTGCAGCCACGGCCGCACCGCCGCCCGCACCGCCGTGGAGGGGGCTGGGTTCTGCAGGGGTAGATTTCGCCGATCCTCCGGCGACGTCGAACAAAGGGTAAAACGCAGCGACCGGCGGCACAGAGGGAAGGCTACCATTTAAAGCTGTGTACTACCAGCCGTGGCGAGTATGCTCTCCTCCGCTTCGCGTAGCGAGAGTTCACCGCTGCTTGCCGCAGCAGCGCCCGCCCGCTGCACGTGGGAAGGTCTCCATTCAAACCAATGTTCCGCTACGAGACGCGGCGCTCGGAAGCGCACCACCGTCGCGACGTGGGAAGGGGCCCTAAGTCACGAGACGGACCTTCAAGCCTTAATGCCATACCTTAGGCCAAGCAATCCAGACTAACAGCACACGCCTGTAGGGTTTGTACGATAGCCACACAAACGGCAAAATGGCCTCCTAAAAAAAAGGTTGAGTTTTTCCAAGTCTGATAAACCGATTCTCGTATGTAGGGCAGTTACAATTATTCCTTACCAACTCCACAATGTTGGCAAAAATTAAAGGAAAACCTTGGAAAGGTGACAGGTAAGAAATTCACTTAAAAATAGTTGAAATCATATCTTCGGGTTAGGTTATTCTTTCGATCATAACGCGATATTTTATGATATACACATACATTCTTAATACATACATAAATTCATAATACATAAATTCTTCATACATAAATTCTTAAGAAAAGCCGATTCAAAATTCCAGACTGCATACTTGTCGCGGAAGACTGCCATAAAATCTAAAACTCAGCTTGCGCAATGTAGATTTGTTATACTTTTGACTACTTTAAATGTCTCACCACTAGCCTACAATCTTTGATATATTGTGCAACTTCTTTGTTCAATGTGTCAAATGCTTCTACTTTTATAATGCATAATGCAATGTCGCGTGCTAAAACTCTTTTGAATGTTGTTCATTACGATCGTATAAAGTCGTTAATCACATGGTCTCAAGAGTTAAAGGATGTCTCCTTACGCCTGGCGATAAAAATCCCTAACACCAAACATTAAGTCGTAATGAACCACCCAATTGTATAATCACGTCCTCTTGATGATTGATATGAAGTCATTCTACTTGAATAGAGGTACAAGCATCGCCTGCGGTGAGGGCTATGAAGGCGTGCGGGGAGTCGAGAGGAGGGGGTGACTTCTATCAGAAGGACGTGAGGCTGCGTAGAGGTCATGCTGATCTCTCTGAGGGTGAGAATTATCTACAGGAATTGCATGAGGCTGGCTAGGGGTCACTCTGAGGTACACATGTGCACCGCCTTAGGGTGCCTTCATATGGAGTCACACGCCTCCACCGCCGTCGCCACCGAAAAGCGCCAGAGCCATTCAGTCACAGCCACCGGCGCTCGCCGCGAGAGAGGAAGGTTTCGTGAGTCACACTGCTGTGGACTTAGGTGGACGACAATGACCGGTGACGGCGTCCAAAAGCTGGCGGCAGGGAAAGACCGGTTCAGTGGCGCGGCTAGTGTGAACTGTGCCATGTACAACTGTGTTCTGCTAGCGATGGTTCGGACTCGCTTCTGCGTTGCTGGTGGCGGGAGATCGCCGCCGACCGCTCAGAAGCGCGACTACTTCACTCGTGTGGACACCTCCATTTAAACCAACGCTTTGCTATTAGACGCACCCCACGGCAGCGCTGCCGGGAGGGGCTCACCTCGCTGATCTGCGCGTGGGGGCCGGCCTGCGAGAAGAGCGGCACGGCGAGTCGCCCGGCGCCGCCCACCACGGGCACGCGCGCGTGCGCCGGGGGCAGCCCCAGGCGGCAGGCGAGCAGCGACGCGGCGCGCCACGCGTCCAGCGCCGTCACGCCCAGCACGCGCCGCCGCACGGCCTCCTCGCCGCCGCCCTCCGCCACCGTCAGCGCCTCCGCCGCCAGCGCCGTGCAGGCCCCCACCGGCGTCGTCAGCACCGCCACCACCGCCTGCGCACCGCCACACACCGCCGCTGCTTTACACGGGCGAGTGATTAGTGATGCCGAGGCATGACAACTGCTAAAGCCATTGGTCCAATAAGTGTAGTGCATCGCGTAAGGGAACGGTGATCTTCGCCTGGTGGATGGCGTTAGTCGGCGCCGACCTATGGCTGCTTGTCGGGAGTTTCCCCAACCAGCTTGTCGGGATTTTCCCCAACCAGGTATCATCCTCCTGCGGGGCACCGCCCCAGCCGGGACGAGTTCTGAGCTCGCTTGCGACTGGTCTCCCAACAACTGTGTTACAGTAGTGCATGTCAGTGTAAGTGTTTATAAGTAAGGGGTGACGATAAAACAAGAAACAGAACGGAAATATTGCGTCCAATTCCCGATCTCAGTTTGGGTTCAGTAGATTCGTAACAAGTGCTAAGTAGTTAAACAAAAAGCAAAGGTTGTTAGTCAAGGAAGGCGTTAAATTGTTGCTGGACGAGGAGTTGACTAGAGTAAAAAAATCTCCCAGAGATTAACGCAGGAGAGGTTGATAATCGCCCACGAAGTGTGCTGGGATGGACAGAATAAAACAATTAGCAGAGCGTCATTGCTATTGGATAGGGATAAGCGCAGACATTTATTAAAGAGTGCTGCTTGTCATGTGAATCAGTCCAACTATCCCAATCAGATAGAGTTGAAGACAACCACGTATGCCGCGATCATTGAAACGTAAGAGATACGCTCCCTGGGAAATTTCTATCGAATAATGACATTCAATGCACATCTCAGGAGTTTTCAGATTCTGCATGGTGAATGGTACCCAGTGCTTCTTCACAGCCAAAAGGCTAGGAGAAAGACAACAATCCTTCGCCAGGCGAACGGAGCGGGATCAGCCCTGGGAAGACGCAGATGAGGGGCCTGGCCACGTACTGGACGTTGACACGCAAGAGCCCGATGGACACTTACCTGCAGACCGCCTCGCCCAATGCTGACGCTGTGCAGCTAGAAGAAGAGTACGTCTCAAAGGGACCTTCGAAATTAAGGCAGGAAATCCTGTTTATTGTAGTACGTCGTTTAAGTACCCCCCAGCCTGGTTTCTAGAATAATTCTGGAAGAGGAAGCAGATTGTTTAGCCATGATACAGAGTAAAGTAGTTACGAGGCATCGGGGCAAATTGAGGGGCAGGTATTCCAGATCCAAAGTAGATTATCAAAGTCGGGGATCGACGCACGGGTGCAAGGGCATAAACGGTGTGTGGGGCGGTCCCAGGAGGAAGGCAGCCTCTCCAGCTACACAAGCTGCGGTTCAGCAGTCAGCGGACGACTGCCAGAGAGAATCTTCCAGAGGAGAAGCGAGATGGCGATGGCAGCAAAGTGCACGGGAAACTTCACCTCTGGCGGGGCAGCATCGCAGCATCCCAGTTGCGTCGGAGGGGGCGATTTGCGCCGGACGCAGTCGGGCGCGGAGAGAGTCGTGGTCAAAGGAGATCTTTGAAACCCTTTAACTCCTTAGCATTTGTTACGAATCTACCGTCACAAAGTTCCTGCAACAGCGTAAGCACACATCACGATCGTTTGTACCGCCGGTAAATAATTTAGCTGCAGCTCTATTGTCACTTATCAAAAGTCGGTGTCTGCTGGCCGCTCTTGAGATAACGTAAATAAAAACACGTTAAGTCAAACACCTAGCAAAAATTTTATTGGTGATTTAATATAACCTGAATCAACCCTCTCCTCTTCAACGGATATCTTGCACATTACTTAATAACCACTGATTAATTTACTGAAGTATCTTCTCCGAGGTTTTGTTTGCCAAACCTCCAGTATCCTGCAATTCGGCTATTCTGGACAGCGCGGGAAGGTGGCGCTGATGACAGCCTCGTGGCTGCGGGGGGGGGGGGAAGGGGCGCTCCAACCGAGATGCGATTTGACCTATTTTCTCCGCCGCAGAAGTCATCGCCGAAGTTATAACGACAACAATATTTCTCCGCCGTCTGGGTGTATGTTGAGAGACAAGTAGTGTGTTGTCCCACGAGACTATATACAATAAAAGATAGATTTGAGGACTTGGGATGACTGGGACTGGTAGTTGAGGTATTTACGAAGTAGTGTTTGTGACAAAACTCTTTGGTTTAGCGGCGACCCCGCATTGTATACAGAAAATCTCTTCGCAATCTGAAAAATTGGTACACTTAATGAATGGTATACATTTTTAACTGAACATTATACCTTGTATTTTTAAAGTCATTTATGGGAATTGTGTACTGCAAAACATGTTATTTAGATTTGTTTAAAAATGCTTTCTAGTTCTCTCGGACACCCAAATACATAAATATTAAAATACTTTGCCATCAAATTGTTACTCTACATTGTTAGAAAGAGAATGAATAGGTTTATTTTACCACACTAAATAAGATTTCCAATAATATCTACATCACATCTTCCTCCAGATTACTACGGTACGGCGAAGTAATAAGAGTAACACAGTATGTCAAACCGAATAGCTCAAAAAACGACATTTTTCATAATGGCTCAAACACTGTATTTTCGACCATAACCCTCAGTTCTGTATTGTTGTAATTTCAAACGTGTACGAAAGCAAGAAAGAAAAAGCAAGAGGTATTAGATGTGGGGTGAGCATTGTAGTCGAAGTGCTCGTTGAGGCGAATGTACCTGCGGCGCGTGCTGCGCGGCGGCGGCGCACAGCTCAGAGATAATAGGGGCGTTGCGGGCGAAGTGCGCCTCCACAGTGTCTGTGCGCGCCGGCCGCGCCCCTGCCGCCACCACCACCAGGCGCGCGCCCTGCGCACGAGCACAAACAGGGAGCTCGCATAGCCACGACTCATGCTTACACCCCACCACGCAGCCTGAAACAACATGGTTTCGCCCTGCCACCCAACACATTGAAACACGCCTCCCCATACCTTTACATTTAGCTCTGCCACCCCATACTTTTAGCATGCGCCCAACACAGAATCACAAACAAGGAGCTCGCAGGACCGCGATATATGCATAATCCCCACCACACAGCCAGAAACATGGTTTCGCGCTGCCACCCAACACATTAAAACGCGCTTCAACAACCAACAGGCGCGCCCCCTGCCACAAGTTCCCTTCAGCACACGCCCACCACAAAATCAGTAATGGTGCTACTATCAGGACGTATTACACGCGCAAGTTTTCTTGATACACCAACACCCTAGTCCTCAACCAGCGCTGAATAGCACGGCACCTTGAGATACTTAGGTTCGACTCGGAACGGCACGTACCAATTTACAATGCTGGCAACAACCACCTCGTACTTTCAAAACAATCGTAGCATTTCTCGTGGCATACTTTGGTGCGTGAAGTTCATGCCCACAGTTGGTGCGCCCTCTTAAGCCGTGACGTGGCCAGAGCCCTCCTCTTCCCGCGCCCCACCCCCCTCCGCTGTGGATTATCAAGAATGATAAAGAATGAGGAAGATGCGCGAACAGTACTTTCTCATGCATGTTTGTGTAATATTAATTATACCTCTATTTCTCTCTGAATTATCACATCTCAGTCACCATTTCTGTTAAACTCATTACATATCGTAGAACATTTGGTGTGAAAACTAAATATATTCAATCAAATATCAACACAAATTTGACTATGATAACAGCTTTTCATGCAGCTAAATCATGTCACAACAATTCACAAAACTACAGTTGCCGTCTCGCGGCGCGGAATGCCATTGATATTCTCTGAAGGCTAACCATTTTTCTTTCATATTACATTTAATCGTATTTTTAAGAAACAAAACCTATTTGAGGTAATTTTAATAAAGTTGTGTGGATGCCTTGAAAGAATATACATCAATACATTGAGAATGAAAATGCATTACTCGCAGCACGGACGAAAAATATATATTATTAAATAGGTTTTAAATTATTTCTAAAAGCTGAATTTGTATAACAAAAGCTCAAACGTAAGAAACGAACAGAGAAATATGAAATAATATTCAAATTCTAACTTACGTGGTAATCAACTACCAGGAATCACTTTTTATATTACGTTCACGAGTGCAGAAAATTCGAAGCGGGTGACTATGTTTGACGCCAAATTACATAATAAATACTCATATTTTCGAAAAATTGAAATGACCTTACTTGAAGATATGTTTCTGAGAAACACTTTTCATTAAGAAAATAATTCTCAATTGCAGTAGAAGGAAGACGTCGAGAAAATTTATTTTTTGCAATTTTCAAAACCCTGAGTTTCAATACAAATTAGACCTGCACTATTATTTTAAATGACCTTCACACTATTCAAAAACAAAATTTAATCAAAAATGATCGAGTCTTTTTTTTTTATTCATTAAATTTTGCAGATGTCCAAGAAGCTTAATGAATAGTTCCCCCAAAAGTAAAATGTCGGTTTCAATTTCAAGGGGTCGCGACATCAGCCAGATCGCTTGGGAAATATCAGTTTTGGAGAAAATCGACTGAACGGTTTAGCCGATAGGTTTATTACACGCGGACGGACAGATTGCCGTCAATTGATTTTTACTTTCCCGTATACGTACGTTTTTTTTTTTTTTTTTTTTTTCCTCTTCTTTTTTCTTTTTTTTTTTTTTCCTCCAGAACGTCCACTTGTGAACAACACTAGCGCCTAAACCATTGGTAGGATTTATTTCCAAATTGAAGAAATCCCTGTTTATCTGGCTCGAGTCCAATCAATCCGAGTTTTGAAAAACTTTCATTATAATTTTGGGGTACTTTACATGAAGCCCTCCGGACAAATTTTCTCGAAAACGGCTCCACATTTTTTCTTTAAATTTCTTATAAGAATAAAGTAAAATACACGTATAAAGGCGGCATATGTCGGATTTTGTTCTCTATAGTACGTTCTTTCATAAAAGTCATACACATTTTTTTAAAAAACTTTAGTTTTTTCACGCAAAATCGCGTGCAATATTTGCAGTTCCACAAAATAACGAAAATAAGATATTATCAAAAAAGATTCAAACGTTTTCTTTAAACTTTTGGTAGGGAGGGTGCTAAATGTACTCTGTGAGATGATATAAACATCAGTTTGCCTGCATTTTGTTTTTTCCAACGTTACCAAACACCATTTTCTCAAAAATAGCTCCAATTTTTTCTTCGAACTTTTCGAACGGGTAGTTCTAATTGCACTCTTTAATATGGCATAAAGTTCATTTCGTGGAACTTTTTTGTTTTTTCAAAAATTACACCAATGTATTACGCCAATCTCTCGCGCCGTTATTATGCTCGTTTCCAGCAATTTGTAAATACTATTTTATTTATGAATACGTTTGAAATAACTTCTAAGGACTTTTTCGAAAACTCAAAAATATTCTGTGAAAAAGAGCTTCAAATTCCTAATTTTCAATAGCGCTTAAGTGCCATTTTCTTAAAAACGGCTCAAAATGTTTCATAGGAAATTATCATTTAGAACGAGTTTTTACTGTTCTTTAATATTTCTAAAATAATATTTCCGTTCTATTATTAGAAAACCATACTTTGGGCGGCTATAGATGGCAGCTGGCAGGAATATGTGGCAAGTTCGTGTAGTAAGCCGAGACCAAAGCTAATACGGAAAAGTCCGTGCCATCCTGTAGCACCACTAGTTCGTTTTCAAAGACCCACCAAACATGGATTCTGGGTACATAATCTGTTAAAGGATTTCCCCCCTAAATTTAGCAAATAGATCAAATAGATTTATCCACTTTTTCGTTACCAAGGCCCGGCTATAAAGAATTATTTTTGTCGAAAATTCGCCGTTTTTTTCTCGCAGCCGTATATGTCGTTCTTTCTATTGCGAATGCGGTAGCGAGAAAGTAAAAACTGGTCTTTAAAAAGGTCATCTACAATTGTTTTGAAAAAACGAATAGTATTTTTCAAGTTATGCTCGAAATTAAATTAAATCTGCAGGTGTTGCACCACCTAATGGCCACGAGGAAAAATATCGCAAAACAGGAATAGATCAAAAGAATTTAAAAATATTAATGTTCTTTTAATTATAATTTACTATTGAAAATATAATTATTAATTCGAATTATACTCTATTCAACAATTTGTAATTCTTAATGTGTTGATGTATTTTCATTAAACCAATCGTCAAATTTTAATTGAAATTAACCCCAATTAGGTTTTTTCTGTTACTAATACGATAAAAAAAATATGAGAAAAAAATTGAAAAAAGGTTGTGTACTATAATTTAGTACGAATTTTTATTTAATTTACAATAATTTGGTATTTAATTGTAAGGGATTTCTGGCCTAAACAAAAATAGCCATAAAATATGTTAAACAATTTATTTCAAAGTAAGAATAACATTCTATTTGTGCATGATCATTTGCATGATTTTTATTTTTACATCAGTGAAATTTAGTAGTGTTCCGTATTTATTTCTCCGTCAATGAATTCTGTGCAAAATTTAATAAAATTATTTTCAGTTCACTCTCTATTACACAATAACTGGAAAAATAAGGACACCTGGAAGGCGTCTTCCAAGTTCTCAACATTAAGATAAGGATATTAATAATAAGTGTTATTGTTGTTTGATTGGTGTCTCAACACGTGTCAACTGTTATAGTCAGATGTCCCATACGTGTTCTGCATATAATGTCTCGGGAAATTGCGGCGTTTCTTTCCTCTGGAACGTGATATCCGGCGCCGATCGGCTTGTGGGGCTTGTCCCCCTCTCCCCTAGGCACCGCCCCGGAGTGGCGGGGATAAACTCCACGGGGCCGACTCTTTTCACAATGCACAATTCACCGAGACAATGCTTGGTAGAGGGATGCAAGAAAAGTGTGTGTGTGTGTGTGTGTGTGTGTGTGTGTCGGTCCGTTGTCTGTTCATTAAAGTAGTGCACCGGTATTGACCTGGAATTGATCGGAGAAATAGCGGTGAACTACCGGTTAGAGCAGCCGGTGGATAGAATTCTCCTCCGGATAGCTGCAGAATTGGTCCTAGCTACGTAGCTATTATCGACAATCCGGCCCCGTCTGGATTCGAATACTAGAACCTCCCGGATCCAGTCGCTGCGGAGACAACAATTCTTGCCCTGAACTAACTCAGCCCGTAAGAATATACAATCACTTTTTTCTACACGAGTTTCCTCTCAGCAATACAAACATATGATCAAGCCATAGCCACTTGTATAACGTGGCGGTGCGATTGCCATTATGTTACTGAGAGCGTGGAGCCTGCCTTCAGCGCGTGTGGCAGCGCCAGGCGTCGGTCGAAGTGGCGCACGCTGCCACCTCCTGCCGACCGCGCCAGATCGCGTTGCAGGTCTCGCAACGGCCGCACGTCGTACAGCACAAGCTCGTCCACCAACCCGCCAGAGCGCAGCAGAAGCGCGAGCGCGCGGCCGAGCGACCCGCCAGCGCCAAGCAGCGTCACCTGCAGCCATTGCTCATCCGCTCCAAATTCCATTCTGCACCCTTCAAGAGGAACGTCTCCAAACATACAGTTAATTGGGGTATTACCACAGTGTACGTATTTATTCAGTAGCGCAACTCAGCCCGTGTTTAGGCTCGTTCGGGATGCGCGCGTTTACAGCTAGCGATCCTGGCGGAAGTCAAGTAAAAGTACTGATAGCTGCTACTGAAGTATACTGCCAATGCCACCTAGACAGTAGTTTAAGCCTCGCGTTTGATGCTGTGTCGTCACATTGCGTCATTGCGGCAAATTCAAAAGAGATGAACGATTTTAAAATTAAAGTATTGCCATATTTTAAAATACTGTGCTTCTCAAAGTGGCACATAACTTTGAGGCAACTAAATTATTATGAATGCATTACACATTTTCAATATCAGGAAAATTTATTTCTTGGTTATCTTGATTTAACCAGTTGTTTCTTAAACATTTCAAGAGGTACATACTGTCAAAACAAAAAAAGGATTTTTCTTTAGAATATGCATAGTCGTTGATAAGTTATTTTCGAGGATCGGAAAACAATGACATGGCTTTTCTGTTAACAGAATTGTTGTCAGAAAACATTCTAAAACCAATATTTTGAAGCCCAACTTCACGTAACCCAAACTTCTAACCGTTTATACAAATTGTTACAAGTACTTTTCTTATTCAAGGTTGCTTCGTACAAATATGTTCTGTTGACACAAATTTAAATCATAAATATTAATACACCATAAAATGGATAAAAACACTGTTCTCAAGAATTTCTATACATTACTTTCACAGTTCACACTGATTTACACGTAGACTTTTGCCACGATGTTATGATATGACTACAAGTGGTGAATTCAAAACCAAATGGCCGTCTCCCAATAGGCCTGATGTGTTTGATGGCGTTGATACAGCTGATATAAGGATTTCTTTGTGAAATTACATTTATTAAGACCTTTAAAAACTTAAAAGAAAATTTGTAGAGTTATGTTTCTAAGATTTCAAGTCATTAAATAACACTAAAATTACATCGAACCAACATTTTAACCTTTCTTTTGACAATTATCGCAACATATTTGATATGCACAGTTTTCCAGTTACATTAATAACAATGCGTGTTTCGAAAGCGGGGCAGAATTCTGCAATTATATGCAGCAATAAAGAAGGGAACAATCCTGAGTTTCGTTGTTTTTACTTGTCTAATAAACCTAGAAAGAAAAGAAGGGAACTTGTTATTATTACCTTGTAACAGAAATGAGTACGTGCAAATAACATGTCCATCAAATCAGATTTTACAGAAACAACGAATAACTTATTATTGACAAGTTATCCATAGAGTAGAGATATATCTCATAGAGTAGAGTTGTATCTCTCCTCTATGAAATTATCGCCTTTTCAAACAATGTAATACACAGTACTGCTTACTAGTATTCTTACAATAGTCTACCAATATTGATATCAAATCAGTTATTTATAATTATGACGATATATTAGGTTAAAATTTTATATTTCGTGAAAAAAATTGTCCAAAGCACCTGCGGGTATATTATTTGATTTCGCATGAAATAAGTGAAATTTTCATCACATTTCATTGGGATAAATTATTTTACTACAGTTTGTAAGCAAATATTTTATTTTTCCACAAAGATAAAACTACTATAACAATTAATGTAGCTAATGTAACCCTTTTTTGCTACTAAGGAAATTACAAAGAACTAAAAACAAATTAAAATCTGTATCTCTTCTGAGCATCATCAATCGGATCATCTTCTGAGCAATTACAATTATCTTTCAGTTCATAGCTAACCATTACAGTTCGATTTTCAGCTATTGGTCCATCAAGAACAAAGGAATACCATTCCAGCCCAGGAGTATTTAAAGAATTCTTTCCATTTATCTCCTAAAAATTCAGTAAATAGGCCTGTTACATCGGAAATCTTTGCCAATGATGTACCCATTTCTGCTCAAGGCTAAATTGTACAATACTTGTTAATGAAAAGCTACGTTTACAAAGGGACAAAGCAGAAACTTCATTACAAATTAAAATATTGCTGTGGGATAACGTTGAGTGTATGAATCTTCTTCCCTTTCATTGTTTTCTAAATAATGATTGACATCACAGCTCTGATGTTCTGAGCGTTCTTGCACATACTACTAAAAGTTTTTGTCCCTGAGATCCCAATCATCTAATAAATAAAATAGGACGCTGTTGTAGACTTCACAGACCGCGACGGAATGAATCACACGGCTCTTTAACCTCTTTGACGTTGCCAGAAGTTTGGGTATGAGAGTCACCCTAACCATACAGACCCACAGAGGTTATTTTAGACAGCGCGAGGGGAGAAATACTGATCTCAGTAGGGGGCAGTGTCCCTAGCGCCTCCCTGCCGCAGCCGCCACTGCCTATTCAGATTGCTTCTTAATGTCAATATCATATTTTCTAATCGCTTTTTACATCTTGGTATATCTCTGATTCGGGGTGGTTTAGAAACGAGAATTTAATCAGGTATTTTTGCTCCATTTTCCTTCGCACTTACTAGAGCTGTAGAATATATTAAGAAATGGAAATCATCGAAATGATTTATCCATTTCAGGAGCGTGGACATAATGGCATTTACATTATCTACTAGTACTACTGGTCTGATTGACGTACTTTGCTTAGGTATACGCGATCTCTGAGTTGGATATGTTTCTTGATAATGAGAGAAGGCAGAATTCAATTTCTCTGCCGTCTTGTCTTCTGTGAACGTCATTTTCGTATCCAGAGTACTTTGAGGGATTTGTGGTAGGATTATGGGGTTGTCAGCAGTTGAATTTAAAGAAAGATGGCTACCGCCTTTTATTTCATATTCTACTTGCCTTTTATCAGTGGCGGCTGCGGCAGGGAGGCGCTAGGGACACTGCCCCCCCCCCGCCTACGAAGATCAGTATTTCTTCTCTTGCGCTGTCTAAAATAATCTCTGTGGGTCTGTATGGTTGTTTTCGAATCAAACACGTCTTTAGATTTCAAACTCCCGCTCTTGTTCCGTAGAACGATTTTCATTGGCTGCAGACACTCGCCTCTGTGTCCTAAACGCAGTGTTGTTACGGAACTTACAGACATAGAAATCGCTGCCAATGAGTGTTGAAATGGCAACATGGGTTCGGCAAATGGCGTCTTATGACGGCCGCCGCCCAAAAGCCTGACAGGGGAGGTAGCAACCTCGTTGCCCGGCGCTATCTATTGATCAATTTTTAAATTTACAATATTCCTTTCGCTTGATTTACGTGCAGGACAGTGCTATCTGCTGGTGTTCTGTTTAACTGATCTCCCCTATCACAAGCATTCAGTGCAGTAGTGTGCAATTGGCATCATCTTTCCGATCCGTAGTCAAACTATGTGAATGCTGTATTCCGATCTTTGCGTCCAGTTCGTATTGTGCATTGAGATTGAGAATGGTTTGCAATTCTTTAACATGCCTGAAAACTGTCAATGTGGTTATGATACAAGGCTGTGCATGAAGAGAATTGGGCCACCTCGGCCTGATATAAAAAAAAATTACAATCTGATAGAAATGGCAATCGTTCTTTTGTACGGAAATTTCAAAGGGGTGAATGGCCATATTAATTTTAGGGTGAATTTAGCCATGTCTTTTCTCTTTGATTGTAAAACGTTCCAACAATATCAAGAAAAGGTCCCCCTACAAAAGG
Organism: Gryllus longicercus; assembly: GCA_038098605.1. NCBI lineage: Eukaryota > Metazoa > Arthropoda > Insecta > Orthoptera > Gryllidae > Gryllus > Gryllus longicercus. The sequence continues at coordinate 4,082,333 of JAZDUA010000011.1, read as the reverse complement.
TTGATCGCGTTTCACAGTACTCTCCGTTCGTGAGCTAGCAAACTGAAATCTGAGCTGAATGTGCTATATAAAAGAATCCGAGAGAGCCTTTTCACTTTGAAAAGATTATAGACAATTTTAAGAAATACCATGTCGGAAGAGAGATTGAATGGACTTTGTATGTTTTCATTATAAAGAGTTTTGTTACGAGATTCATTTAATTTTGAAGAATTAGTAATAGATTTACAGAATGTAACAACAGAAGACTCAATTTAATTTATAGATCATGTGTTTAGCCTGTCTTCCGGGGAGATAATTCGCTTGTAAATATTACATATGTGACTTAAACAATCCAAATATAACTATTTTTCAAATGCCTAACATTGTTTAATCCTGTAACTTTGTGTGCCCTCCCTGTTGCCTAATCCCAGAGCCGCCACTGCCTTTTATTTACTGAATAATGGGTGGAGGAAGAATGTTTCGTTTTATTATAATTGTTCTTTGATCATCCACGCGTTCTGTGACGTCTATATGCCGATTTTCGAACGAAAAAAGCTCATGCAGTTTTGCTCGGTATGGGGTCATTTCGTATTCTAGACAGGTTCCTTTGTTGTAGTAGCGCATGATGCTTTTATTCATTTCGGTGGTCCATTCCACTCGCTGCCTGGGTCTATCCTCCTGGTGGAGGATTGCTCCAGTAAAGCAATGCTGGCAGGGTTCCTAAATCTGTTGCCGGGTCTATTACGATGATCTTCGCCAATGGGCTCCGCACAGGTACAGCTCTACTTCCTGATGCATCCGGGGCTCGATTCTTTGCATTTATCTCCATGTTGCCGCGGCTTATGCATTTTTTACCTTCTGTCAGGTAATGAAGGAAAGGAACAGATAAGAACTAACTGTGGTGCGGGTGACGAAAGACGATAAATTACTCAATCCACTCATCGAGTTTCGGGGGTTGAAAAGGGGGGGAAGGGCATGTGTGTAAACAAGGACATAATTTCTTAACAAGGAACAGCGTTAAGCTTTTACTTACAGCTAATGAATTTAGTACAATTATTTTTAATTTCATTTTGTCGAAATTACTACTTGTTAATACTGCCAATTAAACTATGTTGAATAGTAAGAGTTGCAATTATCAGAACAGAAATTCTACACTAACGAGTACTCTACTGCATTTATCTACGGGAAATGACATTCAAATTGAGCAGAAGTTTCTAGGAAAGGGACAGACTTCAATGGAGTGTGACTTCACGCATTCGAACATAGACAGGACTCTGAAGAATCAGAAAATAAATGTATCAGCGGATTACACATCAATGTGTGAAAACGCTCGAAAAGAACCCCTCGCGCTTACGATGTGCAATACTTGAATCAGCATTCTTCAGGAATTTTGAAGACTTAAAATGTATAGTAGTATTCCTCCTGTAAAGAAGGTTGAGAATCTATACATCATTGATATTACGGATTTGGTAACCCCCAGGGACAGATTTCTTACAAATTAAGATGTTCAAGTAAGTCATCTCTCTCTATTAGATGCAAGGAAACGGAAGCCATACTTCCAAGTAGTAGACTTCCCAAAATTATTTTCGGAAAAACTTAATATTTCAAAAGGGAAATGTGAACAGGCAGCCGCACAGAATTTTATGTTAGAGTAAAATCATGGGCACTGAATCTTTGTAATAGTGCAGAGTGTCCCAGAATAAATATTACAACCTTTAAGCGCATGTCGAGGGGTAAAAAATAGTTACTTTTTGCCAATGAACACAGTGAAAACTTATTTCCTTTACAATACTTAGTGAAAAATTTCATATAATGAATTACATATATATTTGCCCCGGACTGTTAGGTAACTTCTCAAGCGTTGATGGTATTTAGGTCACGATCTGAAGCAGTCAAGGAGATTTCATGCACGTGCCTGCCCCTTGTGCATACGCAGTTGCCAAATAATCAGGTAGCCATGTCATATGCGTAACTCAGTTTGTTGTAATTTATCACTACACATTCATTGGCAAAATCACAAAAAACACTTTTCGCATTTATTTGGGTGACGCCGCGTCTATGGCAAAGGTGCCGACGTTTCGGTCGCCATTCTGCGACCGAATGCCATAGCCTAATGCCATAGCATTACGCCCTGAGGAAGGAAGCAGAATGGCGACCGAAATGTCGACACCTTTGCCATGGACGCGGCGTCACCCTGTGAGCCAAGTACATACTGATTCCGGCCGCGGAAGCCTACGCTCTCACATCACTTTTCGCGTTACCACCTTTTAGTTCCGAGCCCTTCCTAAATATTTGCAAAACCAGCTTGAGGTCGGTGAAGGCGTCGTGTGTTGCTCACCTTAAGGGCGCCCGGGGCGGTGGTGGCGCGGGCGGGGGGCGGTCCGGGCCCCGCGTCCCCCGCGCCCTCCGCTCCGCCCACGCGCCACGCCGCCGGCAGAGGGCAGCCTCGCCCGCCCGCGCTCGCGGCCCCTGCGCCCAACACTTAGGGCATTAGCCCTTTGACTGCTACGGCCGTCATGCGATGAGCGCATGTGTGGCCGTCGGCGCCGCTGTGTGCTGAACGAAGCCGGCTGTCCCATGTAAGTAGATTTAATTGCATGTAAAAGATCCTCAAGCCTAAATGACACCTCTGAGCTAAATTCAAATGGCCTGTTTCTCGCCTAAGAAATACCTTCTTTCTCTGCTAGTTGGTGAAAGGAGCGTAGCGAAATTTGCGTGGTTAGACAGAAGAGCAGGCCTCATGGCCTGAGTCTCGCCACGTAAAATAAGGCATTAATTTCGATTCAATTCAATACTAATCTGAGTGATTATCAAAAAAAGAGTCGCTGATTTAGGTCGCCCAGATTTAATATTTTTTGACAATAGTAAATTCTCTGGTTAGTTAGTGGTTTGTTCGTTAGTGTGTTAGTAGTCTGTAATACATCCCCGTCAGAAGTGCATCTATAACAGAGTGAAAGACACTGATGATTTTCCAGAATAAAAATTTCTCAGAGTCAGTAAGTGAATGGGCGATAATACTTTTCTGGAAGAAGTATTTCTCAGTGTCAGTGTGTGAATGCGCTCTAATGTTTTTCCAGCAAAAAAGATTCTCAGTATCTGTCAAAGAATTGACTCTAATGCTTTTCCTGAAGAGCTCCACCGTGTCTGTGAGTGAGAGGCCTCTAGAAGTTTCTCAGCAAAAACGCTTCTCAATGACTTAAAAAGAATGGGCTGTAATACATTTCCAGCACTATTGATTTTAATAACTGAGAGTGAATGGCCTTTAATGATTTTCAAGAACTTCCTAGTCTGTGATTGAGTGAGCTCTAATGCTTTTAGAGCAAATGAGATTCTAAATTTGTGACAGAGAATAGTTAGAAAATCTTGTTATTAAATTAAGCTTTAATTAAGAAATTAAGCTTTATTACTTTTTCAGAAGATAAAAGTTTCAGTGACTGAATGTGTTTAAATGCTTTTCCAGCTCAAGCGATTCTCAGTGACTGTGAGTGAATGGGCTCTAATGCATTTCCAGCAGAAGCACCTTCCATTGACTGTGAATTTATGTGCTGCAAAGTTTTTTCTAGATGAAGCGCTTGTCAGTGTTTGAGATCAAGTGAGTTCCATTGTTCTTCTTGCACAAGTGGCTTCAATGATAGAGAATGAAAATTCTGTAATGCTTGTCCAGGAGAACCGCATCGTTGCCTTAGTGAAGGAAGTCTACTTTTTCCATAGGAAACTTTTCTCAGTGTCAGTATAAATGGAATCCAGTGCTTCTCAACAGAAGAGCTTCTCAGTGTGTGAGCGAATGAGCTCCAATGCTTTTCCAGCTCAAGAGCTTGTCAGTGTCTGTCAATGACTGTTCTCTGATGCACATCCAAAAGCATAGTTTCTCAGGTTGTGTGAGTGAATGTGCCCTAGTGCTTTTCTAAGAGAAAATTCTCATTGTCTATGAGCTAAAGGGATCTAATGACAAGCAGAAGGGCTTCTCAGTCTCTGTGAGTGAATTGGATCTAATTTTTGTGTATCTGTGAGGTGACAGAACTTCTCGGTGAATGAATACATTTTCAGCAGAAAAGCTTCTCAATGTCAGTGAGAAAAGGCTCCTTTTCCAGAAGAAGAGATTCTCAATCATAGTGAGGGAATTGACTGAAACTTTTGTCCAACAGAATATATTTTCAGCCTTTGTCAATGAATGGACAAATGCCTTGTGCGGCAAAATATATTATTAGTTTCTGAATGTTTTGTCTCTAATGCTTTCCAATAGAACTTGTCAATGTATGTGAGTGAATTGACTGTAATGCTTGTCCAGAAGAAGATATTTTCAGTATCAGTACGAAAATGGACATACGGAAATGACTTATGCTTATTCAGCAGAAGAGCATATCAATGTCTGTGAGTGAAAGGGCTTTTCCTTTTCCCAAAAGAACAGATTCTCCCAATAACTGTCAGTGATTTGGCTGTAATGCTTGTACCGCGAGTTTTTCAGTCATGGTGAGTGAATTAGAATTATTGCTTTTCCAGTAGAAGCACTTTTAATTGATGGTGAGTGAACGCATTATATTACTTTCACAGCAGAAGCGCTTGCCAAAGCCTATGCGTGAATGTTCTCTTTAGTTTTTTTCTGCAGAAGCGCTTCTGTGGTCATGAGAGAAGTAGCAAAATGGACCGAAACTTTACCATGAGAAACTGTTCCACCCTGGGCAGTTTAGGCGAAGTCCGAGAAGACCCTTCTGATCCTGTAATATACCACAGTTGCATTTAGGTTCCTCGCGAAAATGGCGCCACGTGCAAGTTTTAGTTTGGTGCTCACCGTGCTGCGCGCGGGCGAGGGCGGGGGCGGGTGGTTGGTGGGGGCGGAGGGGGGCGGGCGCCGGGGTGGCGCTCCCCAGCGCGCGCGCCCACTGCCGCTGCCCGTCGCGGCGCCCAGGCCACGCCCTTCGGCAAACGCCCCACCGCCTCAACACATCTGGGTGCGTCAGGAGCATTGAAATAGGGGTATTTCGGGATACTCTTCACCCGTGGCGTCTGCCCCTTAAGGGCTCTAGGGCGGCGCTCTCCCCAGAAAAACCAACCTCGGGAAAAGTTCAACTTGCAATAATCAACACGTTTGATTTGTGCATACTATCAGGGCAATTTTTGCGGGGGGAATTTAGTTGTACGTCCCGGCTTAAGCGAAAGTCAAATACTTTTAAAATGGCTAGCATCGTGGACTTCCGCGAGTCCGTCTGTAGTTGGTACATGCAAGGCAATGGAAGCTTGAGGAAGAGGGGGGTACTGCAAGTTGGGTGGGGGCAGAGTGCTGCTATTAGGGGTTTGTTCGGTACAGACCGCGCCTTTGAGCTGAAGCTAAGAATACCGACCCTTTCATTTAATTTAATAAATTACTGTTTGGTTTGCCGAAAATGTATTTTTTTAAATCTATTCTCGCGTGAGCATCTTTCGCTATCAACGTAAAAGTTATCTCAGACAATGATTAAAATCGCGATCCGGGCAAAACCGTTGAACACTATATGCTATTGTTTTCTCGTTCAAGAAATATTTCGAAGAGGTAAAATGTGTATGATAGTTCGGACATTCCCCCCCTCCTAATTCGCAACCCACCGGCCACCGCTGCTCTTCACATCCCTCTCGCTGGAGATAGTTCCTTTGCAGCGTACTCTGTCCTTAGGTCGATAAACGTTTTTTTTTGGTACCGCTCGAGGCACAGAGCCAGCTAAGGAACTCGACTTCCGAGGCATGCGCATCGTTTTGCGTTAATGCCACACTGCGCCCTAGCGAGTCATCGGCGGACGGAGTAGGAGGTTGACAACGTTTGGTGGGAGGGACGCAGCCTGCTCTGGTCCGATGTGAACGACGCTACGTACATTGAATTCGTAGGCGTACAATAAAAATGATCCATGGAATGACATTATTTTTGCCTATTCATTTAGACTGAGCTATGCGATTACTCCATTACTATTATACAGATTACTACACACGTCGTAGAAATCATATGCACCAGGTGTCAGTATCAAGAGCTCAACACATGAAACCACATGCCGTAAAATACATGTACTTTGCTCTAAAACATAACCGAAATCCATTAAACAATAAAAACCGTTATTCAATATTAAAGGCCAAGTAAAAAAAATTCTACTGCATTACTGTTACTAGTTTATAATTAGAGAACATCACCAATTAATTAAATAAAATTGCTGATCAATACTTTTAAAAGATCAATAATGTCTTGAAGTAATGCACTTCAGCGTTTGGGTCTCATCAGTTTATCATGTCATCAAGCTTCCCAGATCAATTGAACAAATGCTGAGTGACCCCTTGAAGAATACTTCTGGACAATCACTATGCGCACGTTTGTTGAGCTCTCATTTCGCTGTGGTAAGGGAAGAGGCGGAGTTTGCCATTTGGTTAGCAATACAAAATAAACACTGTAGTTGTTTACGCAAATTAGTTTTCTGAACCTCGGAAGCAAAAATTTATATTATTCAAATGTTGCTAACTCGCTTTGTTTATACAAAGTTGTTTGTACTTTCATTCATCATTCAACTTGGGGAAGGGAAAAGGTTTCTGAAGTTCAAGAAAACGTGCTTAGGTTATATTTCTCCCCCATACGTCATGAATTTCTACTTTTTACTAAAATAAATCAAAATAAAAAACAAAAGTTACTGCATTCATTGGAAACACGTACATTTGTTGGATACAGTTAGTACATATAGAAAAGTTATGTAATTCTACAGAAGTCGATATCAGGAGGGCTCCCGATTCCGAAGATGTTGTTTCCGAAACGTCTCCTTCGGTTCGCCTCGCTGAACGGCTGTTTTCTCGTTTATGGACAACAGTGGGGCCAAAACTGTGTAAAGGATTTTCTCCAAAATGGATATTACCGGATCGATTTGGCCGTTCACAAGACCCTGCGAAATAGAAACGGATATTTTTATTTTTGGAAGTATTTTACATTAAGCCTTAATATTTTCAAAATGTTCTCAAAACTAACGCACTTAAAATCAATATTAGCAGAAACTTGATTGGTACTTGAAGAAATTTTGAAATCTTTTATTTATGAAAAATGTATTATTTGAATTGATTCATAAATTTGTAAAAAATATTAAGTATTTTTATTTTTAAAGAAGTATGAAGTGTAAGTACCATGTTAATAGTCCAATGTAATAAACCCCTTTTTTATGGTGGATTGGGGTGAGTGGAGTGAGGTAGAATACACCACGAGATTCTTTGCCTTAAGAATACAAATATTCCATGCATCGTAAGTGCACTGTGCATTGGAAATTGTGAAAACATGCTTGCCCTATGGATTACGAAAGAATTAAGTGTATTATAAAAAATTAAGGAAATCAGAAGCGTGCGGCCAGAAAATTATAAAATAAAACAGCCTAGCCTAGCCACGAAATTGAGCTGAACAAATCATAGATAATTTTATATACGAAATTACAATACAGAATGTGACGTAATAAGATCCCCAAAAATTCACACATGTAAAAACTAGTCATGTTAAAACAGCACGTACTTTTTCGGCCGTATTTTCATGGAAAATTACGCAAAAAATATTCAAATTTTCAAAAAAATGTACATGACCTTTATTTAAAACATCTCATTAAAGAACAAATTCATTAAGGTAAAAACCCCTTTCATAATTAAAGTTGCAGAAAGACACCGAAAAAATTTTGAACTTTTGTAATTTTCCAAAAATCAGGGTTTTCAAAGAATATGGGACCTGCACCATTTCTTTAAACGTCGTCCATACTATCCAACAGCAAAATTGAATAAGTAACAATGGAGCCATTTTTTTGAAAATTTTGAAAATTCATGGGGCTTACCATTGGCTTCATGTAAAGAACCCCCGAGATTAGAATATCGGTTTCAAATTCAAGGAACCGCGACATCAGCCAGATCGATCGGGGAATATCAATTTCGGAGAAATTAGGCTGAACGGTTTAGCTGCTAGCGTTGTTCACAGACTGACGGTCAGTGGTTTTGTCATCATTCGATTTTTGGGTATCAAGGAGCCATAAAACATGGATTCTGGCTACACCACGTGATAGAGGATTTTGTTATAAATTTAGCAAGTTGATTTATCCATTTTTTCTTCGCCAGGGACGTGTAATATATTTTCTGCCGAAAATTGTGTAAAATATTTTCTGTCGAAAATTCGCCGTTTTTTCGCACACCATTACATAACTTTCTTTCTACTCCATATCAAGGAAGTAAAATACTCATACTACAGTGAAAGTGATATTAAGTATTCTGGTTGTGGAATTAAATTATTCTGATATTTCGATAAATTACAGGAATAGATTGAAAGAAAGTATTCCATAGAAAAGGGCTGTATTTAGAGATAGTGTAAAATAATTTTCTACGTTTCGTGGCGAGCGCCGGCTGACTGGGCGAGTGTATAAGCAACACCACCTAGATTAATAGGCGGTGTTGGTATAAAGCACGGGATGCAAGGGCTGCTACCCTAACACTAGCATATACTTCGGCATGTTGCTACGAGCTACCCAATCTTCTGACATTACCAAGATCGAAATCCCATAAAATTTTGGATACGCGTAATAGAGCGTAGTAGGCTAACTAGCAAACATTAACATCATCACATTCAAAACAAAAACAACTAATGGTACTGCAATAGCACATACTATCTCGCATTATTAATAAGTTCGCAATTTGCAAAAATTGGAGAGATAAATGGAAACGAGACCTATGCCATTCTTTTAAGCGATGCGTGCAATGGAAATGTAAGTCGAACTTAAGAACGTTCATTCATTCTCTAGCATTACAGTTTGTTTTCTCCGTATTCACTTGAAACGTTTTCTTAATTTTTTTCACGAATAAAGAAGGAACATGTGAAAGACTGGCGCAAGTCTCATTTTCGTTGAACACAACTTTACAAAAACTTTCAATTTGGAAACAAATAGAAGATAGAGATTTTTGTCTTGAATAAAATCTGTTCCAAAACATCAGGTCATTGAAAAATATCATGTACATTTCTGTGAAAAAATAGTTGTTTTTGCATAATTTCTGCCTAAAATTAATGAAATATATGCAGCGATCCCGCCAACTACCTATCCTTGGAGAACAGGAATGAATAAAAAAAATATGAAAAATAATTAATTTAATTTTAATTATAATTTGCAATGGAAATCCCAATGTTTATTCGATTTTTACTCTATTCCACAATTTGTATTCTCAATGTACTGATGCATTTTCTTTCAAGCAATCTGCAAATCTTAATTGAAATTAGCCCAATTAGGTTTTCTCTCTTAAAATAGGATATAAATGTAGTATGAAAGAAAAATTGAAAACTCGAGTACCACAATTTTGTACGAACTTTTATTTAACTTTAAATTAGCAGCAATTATTCCCCGAAAAAAATGCAAATTTACAAATAATGCGAGAAATTATGTTCCGTTAGCACCACAAGTTCTTGTTTCTTTTTGTAAATTTCAGTGCAACTAGCACTCCGTTGCCCGTGGTTTTTGTATCAGCTTGGCTTTCCTCGGAATATACGTATCAGATTTCGTCTCAAAAAGGTAGTTTTCCGGATCTGTAAAATGAATTCAAATGTCACTTACTAAGTAACGTTTCTTAACTGAAACATATAAATGAAAAATGTGGAGTACAAACGTTGATATGTCAACATTTTCGTGAAATAATAATAAACATAGTTTCAATACTGAATATTTTGGTTATAACGATGTAGGCAGTGCATTTTACATCTTTTTTTGGCATACGCGAACATAATTGTTTCATTTACTTTGACTATTTTACTAGTGAAATTAAAATCAATAGTATTTAACTGTACATCAAATGCCCCGACAGGGCGAAGTATCTCAAAAAATTTATCGGTTTTTCTCTCCGAATTTTCTTACCACCCCTCCTTATTGACTAATACTAAGCTACGATTCATCTATCGTAGAAGGCGGTATGTATCGATCATTATGAAGATGATGTACCTACGATCGTTATGAAGATGATGAAACTGAAGAGCCTATGTCCCATGGAGCTATGAATACATAGATACCATAACATAACCTCTTTGATTTTATCATACTTTCAGTTCTTTTCAATATTTGGAGCATTTTGGAATTCTGTTGGACGTAATTTCTTTCGTGAAATAGTTTAATACCACTCGCGCTTGGCAAATTTTCAGATATATACCATTCTCGCTTCGAAAGCACGACTGGGTTTACCTACGAAAATATTCTTACATTGATGCCAATGTTGAAAATCTTGGTATTCTTTCTCAAATCTTGTCTTGGTTTTTTACGAGTAACAAGTCGAAACTTGCACCAGTTGCAATTTCCCAAATATCGTCTGGAATATCCTCCGTCTTAAAAAGGGAACATAGATGTTTAAATGTGTATAGAAACAAAACTACCGCGTCTCAAGCAACAATAGAATCAAAATGAAAGACTGTCGCGTCTGAAGCAACAATCGAATCGAATTGAAATGGAAGGTGGTGTTGAACTCTCACGTATTAAAGCAAAGGTATTTCTTATTTAAATTATTTTTCTTTCAGAAAGATGATGTACTAAAAGTATTGACCGACACACGGCCGGTAACACATTTGGTTGATTATAATTGAACTTGGTTGGATATACACCTCGGATAGCGCCTCGGTCTGTAAACTTCAACTGCATCTGTTATTTTGTGTTTATCGGCGTATTATTAACTATAACACGTTCTTAAGGAACGGTAGTAACAAATGAGTTGTAGCTTAAGTTGGCGGACACGTAGTCCGAGAAAAGGTATTTCTTATTTGTATTACCTTATTGTTTCTTATTAGAAGTTGACATTACGAAAAGAATTGAACGACTCACGGTAACACGAATAACACCGATAACACGAATGGAATCGGTTGTCGCCTTGGCCGTTATCTGTTTATCGGCTGAATGGCATTAATACCTCCCAGGGGGTTGAGCTCTCCGTGCGCTGGATGCAGTGTACCTTGGCAAGACGCGTAGCGCCCCCAGTTCGCACAGCGTCTCCCACCTCCCCGCTCGCGCCATCGCCCACCCCGCCCCGTCCCGCGCGGCGCGTCGTCGCCCGGCGCCCACCCGCGACAATGGGGCCCACAGCACGTCAAAGGGCCAAGCGAAGAGGCCACAGCAAGCTATTCTCACAATGTCTACCATGCAGTGTTGCCAGATGTGTTTAGAGGGATTCCACCAGGTTCGTTTCAGTTTCCGCCGAAAATGCGCTGAACTGGTTTTAAATTTCCCGCCGAAATCCGCTAAACGTAAAATAAATTATTTTATCATATTTAAATGTTGTATTAATTTATTCTATTAACAAATATGATTGCGAAATATAGTGGCTTTATTGAACCTGAAATTAGATAATATAGAATGCATTACCTGGGCGAAAATTTGCAAAATAATAATTGATTTCAGGTATTATATAATTTATTATATTAGTATTACATTGTTTATTCTTGATAGTAACATGGATTTAGAAATTTTAAAAATACACATCTGTGCAAAACAATTTATTAATAAAGGTTAACGAAAACTGATGCTTTACTAACTTTATTAATTTCCGCCGTTTATTCCGGTGTCCGCAATACTATTTTTTTTTTCGTCGTACGAGTTCAAAATCCGCTGAAACGGCGGGAATTTCGTCGATATGGCAACACTGCTACCATGTCAACTTCACATGGTATGTGGAAGAGCAGGCCTTGCGGGCCCATGAAGTGGGCCCGCAAATACAGTCTCAGACTGTGGCAGCTAATGGAAGAAAAGACGTCCAGTAACAGAGAACTGATCACCAAATTCATTCCAGTTGCTCCGTCAGCTCGCTAAATATCACCGCCACTTCCAGGGCGTTCAGAATGTGATTTGTTTGTTTCCTGCTACAGTAGGCTTAATTGTGTTATGGGCGTGTGGGGAATATATATGGCGCGAGAACGGCGAGGCGGCTGCGCGCCTATCACGAGAAAAGTGAGCATGAAATAGTTCTCCTATACCGAAGTTATCTATGGCGAGTGAGCCTTTCGCTTTAGAGTCATTCTTCGCCTGAGGGGAATATATCTGACGAGGGGATGGCAAGGCGAAAATAAGTTTATAGCTTGAGTTAGTAACAGACCGAGATTGATTAATGCCTACAACGGACTATGTCCAGAACTTTAGGATGTTGGGTGAACGCCAATTGTGACATCTACTTAATATGACGGTGCAACGGACTTGCTTGATTTTTTACTACGTAAATTGTAAACTAGCCTGAATTTGGTACGAGTTGGATTTTGATTTTGTTAACTGTGAACAAATAAACAATAGTTATCAATTACTTCCGTTAATTTTTGAACATCAATTGTTGTGTTTCCGATGAAATAAAGGTACTAATGAACTTTAATTTTACTAATAGTTTTGGCGATTGTTGTGTATTATGACTTGTACGTCAAGCAAAGGGTCCGGCAGACTCCTCAGAAGTTAGGAAAGGTAAAGAAGCAAGAAATAGTTAAGACTTTCGCGAATATTTTAAGAGCCAAAAAAATTAATTCACGGCCAAGTGCTAACGTTACACTGATGTCAGGTGGAATCTCGCTTATCTGATTTCATCGTAACAAGTAATCATGAAGTAAAAATTATTCTTTTTTTCGGTTTGTGTAGTTGTGTTGCAGTTTGCACGCATTTCGCGTTTTACTGATACGTGTAAGTGGCCGGTGTGGGTTCGTCGAAAATGTCGTAATTGTAGTCGAAACTTCTTCAACTGTACAATGTGTATGTGTGTTGGCGCTGTCGTCCGTTTCCTCCTCATCTGCCGCTCTGTAGTGTTAACAAACCACTCTTCAAGCATGTCGGCAAAGAATTCTGCCTTGGCTTCATCTGAGAAGAGGTATGTTTGTTACCCTCCGCATTGTCATGGCCACGTATGGCGGTTTCGGTATTAGGTACTGACCTGAGCGCTTTTTGGAGTTTGAAAAGGCCATTTCGAGAATGATCAGAACCGATCTATCTCAACCGCCTTTCCCACTCTGCTGCGTGGTGGTTTGCGAGCGCCGTTTTCAGGCGTTTTTCGCATTCCCGCAGCCGTGTTCTAAACTAAAGGCATCTAAACTGCTGCCAGAGTCGCCTAGCTTTGCATTTTTCACGCAGAAGCTCTTCGACATCTGGAGGAAGTGTATGTGAGCCCTCTTTTGGCAGGCGCCAGAAAATCGGCATTGCCTTTCTGTGGGCTGTTTGCATATGTTTTGAGAGTGCGTAAGCTCGCATCAATAGATTTTGGCGCATCCATTGACAGCAAGGTTTGTGCTTGTGTGTAGTGCTGCGAGTTGATTGCGAAACTCATCCCAGTCAGTGGGTTGTGGGACCCACTGCCTAGGGCCGCAGAAAGCGCGAATGAAATGGATCATAAACCTGAGAATGAAAATTTACTAATAATTAACCTTTTAACTATTTCACCTCACACTTTAGCCAGTCAATATCTATAAGCGAATAACATTTTTTTGTTGACTGCCAAGTCTTCAATGTTTGATTTTTTCGACGAAAATGACAAGACTATGCTCCAACAGTACAAATTTAAAATTTTGGGGTAATTTCGCGAAGTCGCCTCTATAGAGAAAACCGAAATATTATATTGATTTGGGAACCTGGCTCTCTTTAATTCTTTATTCTGTCATTGTTTTTTTTTACCTACTAAAATATACACACAGAGTTTTAACAATGCTGTCAATATGATCAGCAATTACTGATTCGTAAACAATATTCCGAAATGCTACTCGGCAAATTCTGCTCTCCTCTGTACATACACCCGCTTTCTACTGTACAAAACATAACACGAAATATAAATTTACCCTTTGAATATACCAACACAACATATATTTAAAGAAAATAAATCTAAATAACATTCACTTTTTCATACATATTTAATCTACATTTCATTCACGCGAGTGCACTCTTTTTGAGAATTGATTCTAATGGCCATTTACTAAATAATTAATTACAACTCTTGGCCTTGTTACAAAATCATTTGGCAAAATTGCATCTCCTCCCTGGTTGCTGGTCCCCGTAATGGCGCCGTCTCCGACCGCTGTAAATATCTGCGTCCTCTCGTCGCTGTTACCATCTTTTCCTTTTTTTTTAAAACAAAATTCCCAGTTGAACTACTAGCGAATTAATAACATCCACTAGGAGCATCACTTTACGAAATTCTACCTTCAAAAGAAATTTCTACATGAAAATCAAAGATTCGACTTCCGCCACAATGATATCACTCAAGATCGCACACCCGTCTGTCTGTATGCATTGTTGCCCTGTTCTTCTTCACCGCGCAGTTTCAAAGGACAGCTCTTCTCTCATGTCAAACCTGCTATACATTTTTACATTCCAATTTTTAGATGTCGTTAATTTCTTCCTCCAATCAATGGTCCGTTTGTTAGGGTACTGCTCCGGCATTCGCCCGATATTGATCGGAGAAACTACGTAAAACTTCTGTTCAGAGCAGCCACCAGCTAAAATTCCCCTCCGGTCAGCGACTGAATTCGACCTAACTATTTAGTATCCTACTAGTACCTACTACTAGTAACCTACTAGTATCGGAATACCGCAAATGTTGGAACTCGAACCCTAGGACCTTCCGGAAACAAACAATAACAGACGACAGCTGTTTCCCTGAGCTATCTCAGGCTGTGGCCTCGACCAGCGAAACGCATCCTCGGGGCGCATTTTTATCCATGCGCAGCCCCTGCACACCTCATAGAAAAGGGGGTTTTCAATCATAAATGGTTTTTTCTATGCGAGAGAGATACTAGATCAGAACACACACAACTTTAAGGGCAAAATAAATTCCTACTGCAACAACTATATATATATATATATATATATATATATATATATATATGTTAATTATATGTATTATAGTTAATTATATGTATATATGTTAATTGGCATTAACGAACAAGGAAAATTGCCAAGAGTTGGCTAAAAACGTCTCACAACTTTTGAATTGTCCGGAACCTACAAGGAGATTCCCAAAGAAACAACCTGACCACACAAATGAAGACTCGTCACCACCAAGTCAAGACGAAATCCACTCCCACATCAAAAGACTCAAAAACAACAAGGCATCAGGTGAAGATGGAATTACAGCAGAATTGCTCAAAAACCTTGGACCCAACTCACTCAAAGAAATCACACAGATCGTCCAAGAAATCTGGCAAACAGAACAAATCCCGGACGATTGGAAAACCGCACTCATTCACCCACTACATAAAAAGGGAGAAAAGTCAGATGTAAACAATTACAGAGGAATTTCCCTCCTTCCAGTTATTTACAAAATTCTCTCGGCCTGTCTTCTGAAACGAACACAAGAACAACTCGAACCAAAATTATCAGATTTTCAAGCAGGATTCAGACCAAACCGATCCTGTCCCGAACAAATCTTCAACCTAAAAACATTAATCAAAATGCGAGCAATTCGAAACAAACCAGTAACATGTACATTTGTCGACTTCAAAAAGGCCTACGACTCTATCGATCAACCATCACTATTCCAAATCCTAGAAGAAAGAGGACTAGACCACAAAACACGGAAACTTATCGAGCAAACACTTACAAAAACAAATTCTAAAGTGAAATTCATGGGAGAAATCTCAGAACCTTTCGAAATTCGGACAGGCGTGAGACAAGGAGATGGCCTCTCTCCTCTCCTGTTCAACCTAGTCTTGGACAAAGTAATGGAAGAATGGGAAAAAGAACTTCAAAGACAAGATGCTTGGAAACCTATCACTCTCGGCATACCCAAAAATAACCTCTGCATACCATACCTTGCATTTGCCGACGATATAGCGATACTGTCTGAAAACCAAGAGACCGCTATCAAACAATTAGAAACACTCAAAGAATGTGCAGAAAGGGTAGGATTACAGATCTCTTTCGAGAAAATTCAAGTCCTATCCCACAAAGGTGACAACATGCACACAAGGTATGGAACGGTCAAAACAGTACCACATTTCAAATACCTGGGTGAGTTCATCGAACCAACCGGATCCGAAAGAATTTCACAACAAACCCGCCTCCAGAAAATCAAGAAAGCATTCGGACTAATCCAAAACCTGTACAACAAAAAATGCATGTCTAAGAAAACCAAAATTCGACATTATAATACTGTCATCAAACCGGCAGCTCTTTACGCTAGCGAAACACTCACGCTCAGCAAGAAATATGAACTGGAAAAAATCAAAAAAGAAGAAAGAAAAATCATTAGAAAAATACTCGGTGCGAGACTCACTCCCGATGGATACAGATTACAATCTATTGAGACAACTGAAAAGTACTCGAACATACAAGTCGACATCAGGAAAAGACGACTGAAATTCTTCGGACACATAGACAGGCTACCAAATACTCGACTAACTAAAAGAATACTAAACTATATATCCTCACTTAAAAGTACAACACCATGGATGAAAGAAACAAAAAAAGACATGCGACACGCCGACATAACTGACACCTCAGACAAAAACACCTTCCGTAACAAAGTGAACAAATGGGAAGTCAAACCAGAACCAAAAT
This sequence comes from Gryllus longicercus, assembly GCA_038098605.1. Taxonomy (NCBI): domain Eukaryota; kingdom Metazoa; phylum Arthropoda; class Insecta; order Orthoptera; family Gryllidae; genus Gryllus; species Gryllus longicercus. Next base: position 4,065,852 of record JAZDUA010000011.1, on the reverse strand, counting down.
CAAAACCCTACAGACCGAAATGGTCTGAAGAAAGAAAACTGGCATTCTCCAACATAATGAAAGAATATTGGAAAATTAAGAACAACTCCAAAAAAACTAATTAGAACTCCACAAAAACGAGTCAATTTTTGCTTAACGTTTTCCATTATTGGGAAAATACGCTAATAATATATATATATATATATATATATATATATATCTATATATATATATATATATATATATATATATATATATATATATATATATATAGATATATATATATATATATATAGTTCAATCAGTTTAAACAAATTACAGAGCCATACCGACAACAATATAGAAAACGTGTCCTAAAGACGGAAGTAGCCATGAAATCAAACATATTAGTCCATCAGAAAAATAATTGCCCTTGCAGGAGTAGCAGCACCGCCGCAAAACAAACGCAATGAGCAGTTCTGTTTCGGATACTAGTTGACATTTACTGTGTGCCTATCAATTGCTTTCAATACGAACTTTCTTGAAGGACCGAATAGAAAAACTGGCGTGTTTATTGTTCACTTTTCAGATGCATCTATGTTTGTTCTCAAATGCGCTGTTCGAACGTTAGTGAAATAATATTTTTGTGTTCCAGAATTATTAACGAGCTTTCCTATTGTCTCGTTCCTAACGCCACTCGTTTTTAAATCATGTACTCATGGAATAAAGCTTAACATTATAAACCAATTGAATAAACTACTATTATATGGAAAATCACAATGATACGAAACAGTCTACACCTGATGTAAACAAATATCGTTAGTTCGGGAATGGACTGGGACATTAATTTTTCTGGACGATTAATTATACCAAATTATACCAAACCTAAAACCTGCAACCGCCCATATTTTTCCGTATTATTTGTAACTGTTACGTAATAAACTTTGAAATCTTGAGTGTTTTCAATCTGGAAAAAAAAAAAAAAAAAAAAAAAAAAAAAAAAAAAAAAAAAATCATAGGTTTGGGATGCGAACTGCGGTTCCGCAGGGAGCGTATTATGTGTGGGTACAATTACTTCGTTTTATTTAATTGTTTTTAATAAAAATCGGTTCTGCGCAATTTTTATAAACGACCTATACCATTTTCGTGCAAGAAATGTATAGAAAAAAAAGGTGGGTCATTTTTTAGAGAATTTCGAACATATCATTGGGGCGTCGTGTAAAGTATCCGCCCCCAATTAACTTGGGGGCGGATACTTTAAGTTAATTTTTATAACTTTATATTTCAGTGCAAAAGACTGCGTCATAAATCTGATTGATAGAGAAATATCAAACTTGGTGAAAACTCTATCAACGGTTTACGTGCAAGCGGTGATCTCAGACACGGACGGACAGACGATTGTTGAAAACGTTTTTGGTATCATGGTAACTTTTTTGGTATCAAAACATATACTACCCACGAGAAATTATTTAGCTACATAAAGGAACGAGGAAAATAATGTTTTCATTAAGAGTACGCACAAATCGAATCACTCACTCACGAGTGTTTTGTGGTAGATTGTCATGTAATCAGTTATGGAAGTTGGATATGACGAAGGGTTGTTGTTTATTTTATAAAAGCTTTGTTTTCGTCTATTGCCCGAAAGATCCTTTCCCGGAACGATGTATATTTTGTAATAAGTGACAATCTGTTTAATAATAAATCAGTTATGAGAAAAACATGTTAAGTTGCCTTAACATTTTTTGAAGCATAATGTATCCGCATGCTTCGCAATTATAATAATATACTAGAAATGAAAGAACGAAGGCGGAAGGCAGGGCGAGGCAAGGCATGCGTTTATTGCGCGGCGCGGGTCAGCGCATGGGCGTGTTCGGGGAGGGCGGCGCGTACACGGGCGTGAGGTCGTCGTTGAAGTAGAGGCCCACCGCCGACTGGTACGTGTCGGCCGGCAGCCCCACGTCCAGGAAGCGGTCGCGCTCGTCCGAGAGGCCGTTCTCCTCCAGCGTCTTCTCCAGGTCCAGCACGCGGCCCTCGAACTTGCACGTGTAGCTCTTCACGTGCGAGTTCCACATGTGCTCGCGCTTCTTCAGGATGGTGCGCATCGACTCCTCCGCGCACACCATCAGGGAGTGCTCCTGCGCACGCCACGCGACCCACGCATTGGTTAGGGATTCCTGGCGCGTCAACTGCTAAGGGCATTACTCCCGTTAATGTAGTGTACGTTGGGTGTAGCTGTGATCTTCCCCTACTGAATGGTGAGACCCACGTCACCTTGCGGGGATTTTACCCAACCAGGTATCTCCCACCACCAAACACGGACCCAGCTAGGACAGGCCCTAAACTACCAACTTGTCTGCCGTTATGTGTGGAAGCGGAAAGATCCCGCCCGGTCTATGGCCCGTTTGTTATGATCGGAGGATTCACGAAAAACTATCGATCAGAGCAGCCGTCCGCTACAATTCTCCTCCAGGCAGCGGCTGAATTCGACCTAACTTTGTAGCAAGTGACAAAAATCCTACCAATGTCGGGCCTCGAATCCCGGTGAGTGGCACTGGAGCGACATCAGCCAATACCCTGAGCGACCATTGCTGGTCCAATGCGAACAAGAGAGTAGCTATAGATACACGTTCCTTGCTGCCCTTCAAGTGCTCTCGTGTGAAGGAAGTGATTGATTGGTAGAGCACTTTAACTACTCCGGCCATTCCTCCCATTACATCACAATAAGAAAATTCATGAAAATACTTTTCTACAAAAGTGGTGTCACTAAGTAAATTATTAATACAAATTTTCCAAGAAAGAATTCTAGTATAAAAGTGTGAGATGTATATTATTTTCAAGTCGACTTTGTGAGTAAAAATAGAAAATGGTCACAGAATACATTTCTTTATGTGTCAGGTCATGATAACTTCAATTTCAAACTGCATTCCTTTAATCTTATTGAGTAACCTCTATGTTTTTGTGAAGAAGCTGATGATACCACTTATCAGTTGATTGATTAATTGATTGATTGTTCTTTTCAACTAATGTTACGATTCTTCTCTCCAATATTTTTATTACTGATCAGTTTTCATCATTCACCCCAACAATGACGATGAAGATAGCGCAACAATGAGTCGTTGGAATTTCATAACAAGAGAGCTTCGCCCAAACGTCTTACCAAATAATAATGATATTATGACAATTCTCTGTTCGAATTAATTTGTTATTTCTTGTAATTTCCTTTTAAGTGCGTCTTTATATTTTCTTTAAAATATTTGTAATTATTAAACACTGGAACTTCACGCACTGAAAAAGTTAAAAATATTCATGCAACCATGCTCTTAAAATAGTCAATATACAGTATGCGCTTAAGACTAAGAATATGCGTGAAACAAAAAATGTATTTAAAAACAATTGACATTTCTTTATACGTAATCTTCATTTTACACTGTGATACAAAACAGTTCTTTCGCACGATTACAGTTTTATGAAGTAAATCGATTGGAGTGAAAGCAATCTTATTAGAAGACTATCGGAAATATTATGTTGGTATTGTAACTGGCATGGTTTAATTCACTCTCCTTTTCAAAGGGAAATATATTTTAAATAATTTCTAAAAAATGAATGTGTAAATGTATTACAAAAAGGCGAATGTAAGAAACGAACGAAGAAATATGAAGTAATATACAAATTCTTACGTGGCTGCTTAATGCGGCCATTTCATTTTGTGGCTAAATTACAAAAAAACGCAATTTATAAAAAAAATATTTGTTAAATTTACTTTACAACGAAAACAATAAGTACAAACAATTTATGCGGTTTCTTTCACAATCTACGGGGGGTGACATCTTATTGGCGGAATACCAACATTTCAACCTGGCAACATTGAGATCAAGACAGGTTCGAATACATAGATATTATTTAAAACCTATTTGTAATATATGAAATAAAAATTTCTAATAATTAAAAAAATATGTCAGACAAAAATAAATGGAATTTCCTCTTAAAATGACTGATTTTTCAAATAAATTATCAGACAATAAACCCAGACCACTAGATGCCGAATGTACTATAAAACCTACAAAGGAAAATAGTCATGCAAAGTAGTGTTATAACGAATAAACGCTTTTTTTATTCTTCCTCTTCTTCGCCTGTATTTGAAGTATTTTAAGTACGTCTTTTTTTAAATACAATACTTTATGTATTTTAATATAACTCTAAAATATACGCCCTACAAACTCCAAAATTCAGTTTTCAAATACAAAATGTATTTAAAATACGTATTTTAAATAAAAGTATTTAAATGCTACCCAGCCCTGCTCATTATAAATCGTATAACATGTGGTGCTAAAACAAGTGTACTCCTACATCAACTTCATATAATCGTACCTCAATACATTGAGAATACAAATAGTAGAATTAAGTAAACTAAAAGTGCGAGAAAGTAAAAATAGAATTAATATTGGCATTTCAATAGAAAATTATAATTAAAATCAAATTAAATATTTTTCATATCGTTCATTCAATTTTTCTCATGGCCCGTAGTTGCTGTGAAACCTGTATATATTTCATTTATTTTAAGCAGAAATTAAGTAAAACTACTCCTTTCTTCAAAAAATTATACATTACCTTTCTCGAAGAGCTAATTTTGTACAACAGACTTTGTATGTGGCAAAAACCTCTATCTTCAATTTTGTAGTTTTAAAACGTTTTTTTCCATTTTCGAAAAAAACGAGAATATCCGAAAATACGACTAGCACCATTTTTCTTTCTGTTCCTTATTACATATGTGAAAAAAAAATTTAAAAAATTGAAGTGGTTTTTGAGAAATTGTTTTGTATATTTCAATCGCAAAATACGCAAAAACTACTCTATTTTTGTTTTTTGAAGAGATAATTTTGTGCAACAGACTTTGTATGAAGCAAAAATATCTATCTTCGATTTCGTAATTTTAATTTTAAAAAACGAGCAATACCCGAAAATGGGACTAACATACTATTTTTTAATGTCTATTATTATATAAGAGAAGAAATTTTAAAGAAAAAATTTGAAGCCATTTTTGAGAAACTTTTTATTTGTAAATTTCATCGCAAAATACGGAAAAACCACTCGTTTTTCAAAAAATTGTACATGACTTTTTTTAAATACCTAAATTTGTACAACAGACTTTGTCTAAGATAAAAATTTCTCTCTCCAATTTTGAAGTTTTTGACATTGTTTTTCCAATTTTCGAAATGTCGACGATGTCAACAAAATGAAACTACACCATTCACTTAAACATCCTTTCAAGTCCAACCCAACAACTCATCCAACCCATCCAACTCAACAACAAATTTAATCAAAAAATTTGAAGCCATTTTTTGAAAATTTTGAAAATGTCCCAGGGACGTCATGTACAATATCCCCAAAATAAAATATTGGTTTCAAATTCCAGGGTCCGTGACATCAGCTAGAACGATTGGGAAAATATCAATTTTGGAGAAAATCGGCCGAACGGTTTATGCACTAGCGTTGTGCACAGACGGACTGACAGTTCTGCCTTCAATTGAATTTTCGGCATCAAGGGCCCACGAAACATGGATTGAGGCTACATGTGTTAGAGGATTTTTGTCTAAATTTAGCAACTGGATTTTCTGTTGCCAATGTGACGAGATGGTCCAGGGTTGATCAGTGTTTTCTGAATCCTCACTGAACTGCTGTGAGCAGATTTCTGCACTCCAAAATCCAGACCAAATGCTGATTTACCACCCGTTTCTGCACTTTGCAATCGCAGCTCATGGACAACGCACTGACTCATGGTGATGGAGTGTGCGCGGGCTGCGTGAGTAATAGTCGTGGTTGGATTGTGAGCGTGCTGTGTGTGTGTGTGATGGTCGTGATGGAGAGTACGCGCGCTGTGTGTGTGTGTGTGTGTGTGTGTGTGTGTGTGTTGGTCGTGGTGGACTGAGCGCGTGCTGTGTTAATAATGGTCGTGATAGAGAGTAAGCGTACTGTGTGCGTGATGGTCGTGGTGGACTGTGCACGTGCAGTGTGTGTTGGTCGTGGTGGTCTGCGAGTGTGCTGTGTGTGATGGTCGTGATGGAGAGTAAGCGTATTGGGTGTGTGTGGTGGTCGTGGGGTAGAGTGGCCGTGCTGTGTGCGTGATGGTCGTGGTGGACCGTGCACGTGCAGTGTGTGTGTTGGTCGTGGTGGACTGCGAGTGTGCTGTGTGTGAAGGTCGTGATGGAGAGTAAGCATACTGGATGTGTGGTGGTCGTGGGGTAGAGTGCCCGTGCTGTGCGCGTGATGGTGGACTGTGCACGTGCAGAGTGTGGGCTACGAGTGTGCCGTGCGTGAACGTCGTGGTGGCGTGTGCGCGGCGGCGTGCCTGGAAAGTGAGCATGTTGACGACGCGCAGCGGGCGCGCGCGCGCGGTGAGCTGCCCCACGACGAGCCCCTCGCGCCGCCACCAGGGCAGGCGCTTGGGCGGCCGCCAGCGCGTGGTCGGGACGCTGGGCGGGATGTCGGGGAGGCGCGGGAAGAGCGGCAGCGGCACGCGCGCCTGCGAGATGGGGTGGATGCCGTACAGCACCTGTCGACAGACACGCACGCCGCCCTTAGAACGGTCTCACTACACAGGATACTCTCATTTAGAGTGAGATATGTCGCAGTCTGGGGGTGAATTCTCGCGGCTAGCTTCTCTGATGGGATGGTGTTCCGTAGTTACTGCGATCAGTACCAGGCGAATGTCGGAGCAATAACTTCGCCAACGGGCCATGGACCGCACGTGTTATTTTCCAACTCTTCGTTGTCCTATCCCTTCCACACACTTATATTTACGTGCACTACACTCCCAAAGCAGTCGGGAACTCTGACCTTGTCCAGACTAGTTCCGCTGGCGGAGATACCTAGTGGAAGGAAACAGCACTGTGTCATGTAGATTGGCAATGTATATCACATTTTAGAAGGGAAGAACATTTCAACCTCCCATAGAAAAGTTTTCACTCCACCATTTGTACTATCATGTCAATTACAGATGACCTACCCGGAAATACGTCGTAATCAATGCAATGGCAAGCGATCCTATTAAGTGCATTTACAGTCGTCGATGAGGACGCAACTCGCGCAAAAATTTTTCAATTTTTGCAATTTCAAAAACATCAGGGATTTCAACGGAATTGAGACATGCCTCATTGTCTAAGTCCTTTATGCACTCCGAGCTCAAAATTTAATAAACAATTGTTGCTATTTTTTGAAAATTTTGAAAATGTCACTGGGGCTTTATGTAATTTTTCGCCAATATTCCCGAATAATCCCCCAGAAATTAAAATATTGGTTTCAAATTCAAGGGGCCGCGACATCAGGCAAATCGATCCAATTTAGGTGAAAATTCTGCTTACAGTTAAGCCGCTAGTGTTGTTCACAGAGGGACAGACAGACGTTTTGCCGTCAATCGATTCTTCGGTACCAAGGATCCACAAAACATTTATTCTGACTACATAACGTGTGAGAGGAAGTAATTTACTATATGCAGGGAAAAGATTTATCCACTTTTGTGTTTCCAGAGCCCGGCAATAAGAGTTTTTCCGCCGAAAATGCGCCATTTTCCCGCAGCATTACAATACTTTCTCTATACTGCATAAGCAGTACCAAGAGTGTAAAAATTGAGAAAGAATATAACACTAGTGGTGCTGCAACAGCACATACATACCTTTTCGATTTTTCTGTAACGGGTTCGTAGTACTCTTATTGTTATAGTGCAAATTGTATCCTACTAAATCTTCAGCCATTTCGTGGAAAATTTATCTTACGCAAAAGAGCGTGGGATATCCGAATTTGCAATTTTCAAAAGTTCAAATGTTTTAAAGATAATCGGCCTTATACCATTTTTCAAGCGTACATTTCTTTATTAGAGAAAATACTTTTAAGAAAAAAATTTTCTTTGATATTGATGGACTTAACTCTGGCTTGTAAGTTACAAGTCCGAGATCCCAGAGCACGACGCCAAGAAGTTCACCGGCACAAACTTTCTAAATACTTTATTACTACTAAATACTTTGCTCAGAAATTTCAGAAAATGTTCTACAAAGAGATACAAATTTACTCAGCAATTGGAAAAAATAAACATTAAATATTTTAAAGATCTTGTTTTGAGAAACAGACAGTAGCGTAATGAAGTGCTGGAGTGCGGGCCCGCCCGCAAAACTTTTATCCGGGCCCCTCTATAAAAAAATTGCAAACACAAGTAATGTTGGTACCTTAAATAATAAAAATATCCTTTAATGAATTCGAATTCATCAGTCTATGATTAGTAACTAATAGTGTAAAAATTATCCTTTATTATGTAATTTTATGAAATTAAGGCTGTTACAATACCTAAAAGAATTGTTTACTTTTATTGATTTAGAAATAGGATTACATGAACTACCAAAGTGGGAAAAATTGTTCTTCTGGAAGACGCTGTTTTTAATCTCTTAATGTATTAACGATCGCAAAGTATTAGAAAGAAGTATCAAGTATTTAATATTTCGAACAATCGCAAAACCTTCAACCTAGAAGGAGGTTATCTTTTTCCTGGGCCTTCCCGCATCGCGGGCCTCGAGTTACCGAACGTTTCGCCACTGGAAGCAGAATGCCTTGAGATAGAAACAGTAGCTTCAATATGTCGACCAGATTACGTAAGTTACGACCTGTAAGAGAGTTTCTAAAAACACTTCAACTGACGAAAACGAGAACGATTCTTTTAAAATAATGTGAATGTAATGATTGAAAGATCTAATGTTCAGGATTAGGTTGAATTACGTCTTGAAATTGCAAGATTCTATATTAGTGGTGTAACAGAATTTAATAAAATTGAACTTTTGAACTATTTTCAAAATTCTAGAAGTTTAAATGAAAGTTAGAAATATGTCATAATATTAAGAAAGCTTCAATCTATTCGGGAAATAAACTAGAATCCATTTTCTAGAACATTTTATTTTCGCATTTTTTTAAATGACTTTTTACTTTCCGTATACGTACGTATATACGTAGTATTATATTAAGTAAAGAGAAAGTTATGTATTGCTAGGGAAAATCGATTTTGAGATTTCAATGGAAATACACGTTTTGGGATAAATTGTAAATCTCAAAAACGGGTGCAAATTGTTCAAGAAAATTGTCATTTAAAACTATGTATTACTGTTCTTTGATATTCTTAAAATAATATTTCCGTTCCACTATTAAAAAACTGAAAAAGTAAGAAACTTTCAAAACTAGTATTGCTACAGAATGGCACAGACTTTCCCGTATTAGTTTTCTATTTCCTTTGGTTGGACTAGCTATTCAAACTTGCCCCATACACTTGCCAGCTGCCATCTATCGCTGCCCAAAGTTCATTTTTACTTTCCCGTATACAAATGTATACGGGAGTAAAATACATAGAACAGGGAAAGTAATTTTTGAATTTTAAATTTTTTTTTAATAGTAGAAAGGAAATATTATTTTCAGAATATCAAAGAACAGTTAAACCTAGTCCTAAATGACAATTTTCTTGAACAATTTACACCCGTTTTTAAGAAAATGGCGTTTAAGCGCTACTGTACATTCAAAATTTGAACCTCTTTTCACAAAAAAACTATTGTTTTCGAAAAACTTTATTTGATGCCATTTGAAGCACATTAAATCCCAAATACAATAGTGTGTACAAATTGGTGGAAACTTGAGTGAGAGATCTTTCCTAAAGATTGCATGTGTGTAAATTTTGAAAAAACAAAAAAATATTCCGAAATGAACATTAAGTCATATTAAAGAGTGCAATTAGCACTATCCTTTCGAAAAGTTTAAAGAAAATTTGGATCCGTTTTTGAGAAATTTGCGTTTGACCGTTTATGAAAATACGGAATTTTGAGCTAGTTTTCACAGAAAACGGTAGATTTTTCGGGAAACTATGTTTTTGACATTATTCAAAACACGTAAACTAATAAATACACTAAGGTGAACAAATGGCCGCTAATATAAATATAAACGACATAAGAGGCAAGTCAAAAAAAATTACATTTTCATAATTTTTGAAAGAAAAAAAAAAAGAATAGAGCAATATCGCGCTTATGTCATCTTATAGTGAAAATTTAGCTCTATCAATACCAATACTTTGAAGAAGAAAATTGGAGCCATTTTTGAGAAAATCCTGCTTCTGTAATTTTTTAAATGTCACATATTGCACACATTTATTTGAAGGAAACACCTCAATCATTATTTTTGTAGTTGTAGGAAGACGCCCGAAAAAATCTGAAAATTGAAATCTGCAAAAACGGACGGTTGGACAGACATACCAAAACCACGTTTTCGGTATCAGAGGACCCCAAAACGTGTATTTCCGTTGAAATTACGAAATCGATTTTCCGCAGCATTACATAACTATCCCTGGACTACATATATTACTCCTTATATACGTACGTATACGGGAAATAATATACGTACATATACGGATATAATTTGGAACCGGTTTTGACAAAAATATTGTTTTTGTAATTTTTTTAAATTGCAAATTTTCCTTGCAATATTGCTCCAAAACTACTTCAATTTTTTAAAAAATGTACATTACCTTTGATTTGACCTGATGAAAGAACTAATTATGGACAATAAATTTTATGTGAAAGAAAAACCTCTATCTTTAATTTTGTAGTTGTAGGTAGCGGGGAAAATTCAAACTCTTGCAATTTTGAAGTTAACCGTGCAAATCGGTCATATGCCACCTTTATAAGTATTATTCTCTATTTTTACAAAAAACTTGGAGCCATTTTTGATACATTTTTGAAAATGCACCAGAGGCTTCATGTAAAGTACCCCCAAATTTTAAAGAATGTTTTTCAAAATCTCGAAGCTTCGACTCGAGCTAGATGGACAGGGTTGTTTTCAATTTGGAAAACATCCTACGTATGGTTTAGGAAGTAGTAGTGTTCACAGACGGACAGAGTGACCGACAGACGGACGTTTGAAAAAAAACACCTTTTTGGTTCAAGGGAACCCCAAAACGTGTATTTCCGTGAAAATCTCGAAATCGATTTTCCGCAGCATTATATTACTTTTCCTCTATATTACTCCGTACATATGTATGTATACGAGAAAGTAAAAATGAACTTTGGGCGGCGGTAGATGCCAGCAGACAAGAATAGATAGCAGTGGCAAGTTCGAATAGCTAGCCGAAACCAAAGGAAATAGAAAACTAATACGGGAAAGTCTATGCCATTCTGTAGTACCAATCATCAGTTACGTGTCAATACTTTATCTCTTTCAAAATTGTGATTATTATACTGTTTCATTTACAGAAAAAATCGTAAAAACATCGAGCTCTAAACATTGATGTAAAAAAACATCGGTTTTAAAACATCGACATCGATGACGAATCCTAAGTTTCCAAGTCTACTTCCGAGAATACAAATGAATTTTAAGGAAAGTAATAGTTCGGGTAAAAGTAATAAAAAATAATCAGGATATTTTGAAGGCTAGTAACAAAACTAAAGCAATGTGGAATATCGTAAAAAATATGACCACATCTTCTCGATACTTTGTAGACAATTTTGTTTTAAAAGATAATAAAAGAGAAGAAAGTAATCCGGAAAAAGTTGCGAATTACTTCAACCCACACTTTTCCAGAATTGCGGCTAATCGCGGGAAGGGACTAAAACCACAAAATTCAACATCATACGCTTCATCCCCCAAAAATTTGACACGATGTTCATTTCCGAAACTTCAAATTCTCAGAATAGTCAGTAAACTAAAAAATAAATATTTATCTGGCTTGAATAAATTTCGGGATTGTTTATTAAAAACTCGTGCTCCTGTCTTTATACATCCGTTAACTCATATTTTCAATGATTCTTTATGCACAGGAATATTTCCAGATATTTTCAAAACAGCAAACATTAAGCCACTTTTTAAAAAAAGGGAACAAAAATGAAATTCAAAATTACCGGCCAATTTCTCATTTGTCCGTTTTCTCAAAAATAGAGACTTTTCTATATGCGAATGGAAACGTTTCTCGGGAAAAATGAAGCGTTTTCAGACTCGCAACACGGGTTTAGAAAATCAAAATCTACGGAAACTGACATTTTTCTTTTCTTAAAGATGATGCTTCATCAATGAACCAAAGTGAAGTACTCATTGGAATCTTTTTAGATCTTTCGAAAGCTTTTGACGTTATTGACCATCACATACAGCTCTCAAAATTATCTTTATATGGAATTCGTGGTATTGCCCTAAACTGGTTAACTCGTACCTTAAGAATCGATCTCAAAGAGTATAAATACCATACTGGCAAGAAAGGACATTATTTACTTATATTTCCAATTTTCTACCAATTGAGCATGGGGTCCCGCAAGGTTCGATCTTAGGTTCTATCCTTTTTATGTTTTACGTAAACGATACGCCTTCGTCAATTAAAACTGGAAGAACAGTTCTGTTTGCCGGTGACACGAATGTTCTTTGCAAAAAAAGAAACAATAAACAATACGTTTTCAGAAGTTTCAAATTAGTTTCGTAACAAAAAATTACTAGTTAACGAAGGAAAAACAGTTTCAATTCACTTTTACATTTGAAATCGGCAATCGTACGCTCTATTGAAAATGAACAAAAAGTGCCATCTATTAAAGTGAACATAAATAAACGATCGAAAAAAAATGTATTTAAGGTTTAAAGCTTGTCCTAGCAAAATAACTTTCAACCTTGGCCATGCAGCTTATGCACACTCCAGGATATTGTCACGCTTACCAAAATATATCGTAAAGCCGCCATTAATTGCTGGTAAAAAGGTTATAAACTATATATGTTACTGTAATAACTGAATATATGTTTAATTCACAAGTATGGTATTTTTACCCGATGTTATATTTTTCTATTAAATGTAAATAGGAACTATATATAGATTAAAACATAGGTAAGCTCAAGTAAGTGGACTTGTGCCCTCATGTAACTGGAAGAGACTATTATGTTCTTCATGTAATATATATTTTATAAATAATAACCCCTGAAAGGCCTAAACAGCCGAATGGGTAGGAAATTAATTTTTATTTTTAAATTTAAATGTTTCAAACGAACAATTTCATTACTATATGTAGTGATATTTACTTACATCACCGGTACATTTGTCGAACAAATGGCTTATATCTTTTCCGGCAAGAGCCAAAAGAAAGCGAGTGCTTGAATCTGCTTTGTGTTCTTTGATGACAGATGTCAAGTCAAATACTTTTCCCCATATAGAAACCCAAATATCATTTTCCTTATTATGAAGAGCTACTTCTCCGGGGGTGAAGAATGGTAAATTACTTTTCGGCATTTTTTGAAAAAAATTCTTTTGCCGTTTTTTAATACAGGTAGAGCAACGTAGCCTTAACGTTATTTGGTTGTCATCAACTAATTAATGCAAACAAGAGGCAGTTATTGTGGTAGCTGCATTGTTTTATAAAAAAATGAAGTTCGCGCTTTAAATAATTCTTTGTAATAACAAAGAATATAGTAGTCATTTGGTTTACCAAAAATAATTTTTAATATTTAGAAAGTGGCATTGAAACCTCTTGGTCGCAATTTTTAAACAGAAAGCATTAAAATAGCCAGAGTGTCTCGTCTGATTTGTGCCAGGTTTCACCCACACTTCCGGTAAGTTGCACGTTTCAAGAAAAGGAAGGGACGAGGAAACCCAACTCCGGAAACATTGGGCTCTGCCGAATATTTAAGGTTTAGTAGAATTTTGCTAGTAATATGGCAGATGGAGCACCAAAAAAGGTAAGTAATTACCATTTCTTCGTAAGAGTCTATGTCTTTGATGAGAAGAGTTAATGAGAGGTGCATTGCGTCGTTAGTGAATTGTTTAGGGGTTAGGAACGTTGTGCGGTGAGGTAGGTTTATTGTTTGCGACTATCATTTCATCATAAAGGGAACAATATTATCGATTGATAGGTAGTTGTAATTACTTGGAAATGTAAAAGTCTTCCTTAATTTTGGTGTGAAGAAGGGAAATATTATTTGTTGGGCTTGACAAATGCTGTATTCTATGCTAAAAGTGGTTGACACAGTGACAAACATTAGAGAACTATTCGTGTGAAGCCCATTTCAGTGCTCATTGATTAGTTGTATCATTCACTTTTGTTTCAGGTTCAGGAGTACAAAGATTCTTTAAAAACCAAGGTGAGAAATCCAAATTTTAGGACATAGCATGACAGTATTTCATTACAACATATAATGTTTTTGTGTCGGTAGTGAGTTCAATTATAAGGCATGACATAATTGCAGAGTAATAATGTTGAATTATATTTTAGTAATTGCTTAGAAAATTTTGAGCACTGGTGATGTAACACAAGTAGATTTGGAAAGCAAGCATGATTACTTCTTGTGAACCATTGAAACAGCTTGTTGATAGGAAGCAACAATTGGATGTGTATATAATTATATAATTTCTGCAGAGTGTGCTAACAGTGGTGTTGGTTGATAGCTTGATTGTAATGTTAAAATAACCTAAAGTAAATAAATTGTCTCATCTTGTACCTACAAAATTAGTGGCATTGTTTTCTGATACTGCACAACAACCATAGTTTTCTTTGTGATTTTTATTATGAAAATATATTCTAAATAGTTTATTTTCCTTAAATTTTTGATGTTTTGGTTTTGTGAGGTGCGCAAGTTTCCCAGAATTTGTTAAAAGATTTATAAGTATCATTATTGATAGTCATTTAGTTTCACAGATGTTTATTTGCTATTGCTAATATAATATTTGCTAATATAATATTGATTACATTATAAATATCCTTAAACTGGCATTATTGATAAGTTGTACAGTAGCATATTAATTTGTGTCAAATGTCAAATTTTAATTTCAGAGTTAAAAGTTAAAGTAGTTATCAAAAATTATTAAAAATAAGTTCTTGCTAGAGTTTTACTAGAAACTATTATTTAAAACTATTTTCTGTAAATTCCAAAGGAATAATTTCAGACTTAGAATCTAATTCCTGTAAATATGAAAATAAAAACAGCCATGAAGAAAAGGAAGTAATCCTATCATTGAGCTTTCATCTGTTAATATGGTTGTGCTCCGTAGCAAAATTTTATTGGGCAACAATACTGTTCTTTACCCTTGAGTACATAAAAGAAATTGAATGTTCTTTAAAATGCATCTGAGTACTTAATATGAAGTTCCTTAGGAATTATTTTTCCTTTTGAAGTAACTTTTATGGGTTGGGTTTGCTTGCATACAAGAGAAAGTTCTTTACCTGGAATTTCGGGATACGTCTTGTCTTTTTCCTTTCCCTCATTTACTTATGCAAATTTGTAACAGGATTGTGAGTGAAGACAGAATTAGTTGTATTTGAAATGTAATTGTATTTGTTTATTATCCAGGTCTAATTTATTTTTATGAATGTGAATTTGGGAATTTTTGATTTTTTTGTAAGTGCTGTTTGCTAATGTTGTTTGAGAAAGGACTTTTAAGATGTAGATTTTTCTTCGCATTTTGTGTATCATATTTGGAAGCTGTTAGTAGAAGTTCTCATTGTAAGTATCCACTAATTCCAAAAAAGAATACGTGAATAAATTGAATTGTCTAATAGAGATATTGAAGAGTTTTTGAGAGATTCAGTGAAAACAACAACAAAGGGTGGTGGTTTTTTTTTTCTCCAAGGAAAAGAAAATTTTTTTTAGCCATACTTTTATATCATTTATGAAATAAAACTACTTGAAGTGGATAAGAACTTTCTCAGAAATGTGTTTTCCTTGGCAGACAATTTTAGTAATTAAAGGTATTATTAATTAGAAGTTTAGTTAATTTCATATAACATTAATTTTAAAAAAATTATAAACTAGGCTTAAAATTAATAAAGTTATTATTCCAAAAATCCAAACTATAAATACAATTTCTCCCCTTTTACAATGATATATAAAATAAAGTTATCAAATTTTCTTTTAGTTGAGTCAGCTAGTCTTCACAATGCATGAAAATTCACGTCTTTATTTGTCCATTATACTGAATTTTTGTTTTAAGGTTGTTCTCTCTGAGAAATCTATTCTTGCAGAGTGTAATTAGCAATTAAAAATATGCAAGGAAACATTTTAATAATAGCTAAAAGATATTTCTAATTACAATATTCAGATGATTCGAAAATTAAATGGATTGTACTAGGATTTTATAAATGACTTAACATTAATTATTAAATTATATAATCGGTAATATGAAGTAAAAATTGATTTTATCAGTGTAATAATTTATATTTTATAATAACAACAGTAATAATATAATAATTGGTCTTTATTAATAGAGAGATTCAGGCTGTTAGACTTACTCTTCCACATAATCTTGTTCAACATTTGTATTATATTTTATGCTCTTAACTTTAACTCTCGTGACTCCAAGCAAGGTACCATTGTGACATACTCTTTTTAGCAATTAGGATGGGGGCTGATGGCCAAGAACATTGACAAAATTGAAAACCTTAATACTTGTAAAGAAAAACAATGATAATGGTAAAATGAAATTATTTACAATATACAGATGTTACAGACTTGTTCTACTTCTACAGACTTTGTCAAATTATTGGCAAAATTATTCTTTATACCCTAAATTATGACTTTTAAGGGTAAAAGCGTACTAGTTGATTGGGGAAAATCATATTTCTGTAATGTGTTATGTACACATTCGGAAGTGCAGCCCTTGATTCAAAAGTTTATGTAAGCGAATATGGTTTTATAACACTTATATCCACTGTAATGACAATCATGATAGCAATATTTTTATGTTTTTGGAGGTGGTGTAATATTTTTCTCAGCCCTTGCCCATTTCCATTCATCAATCCACGTTTGGGAGATCCACAGATGTGGGTGCTTGGGGTGTGCAGCAGGTATTGGTGTGGCTCACAGCATGAGAGTCCATGAAAGTGTGAAGATGGGCAAGGCAACAGACATGTCTCCACGAAAACATGCCGGAATTAAGTGTTACTACAATTCAGTAATAATACCATGACGGAAAAAAGTCATAGTCATATTGTAGGAGTTAGTGTGGCGTGTGTCATTTGTGAAAAAGTAAAAGGAAGAAAAGTGGACCACTCTTCAGAGAAATGGAAAAAGTGGACAAACGAGCAGTACAACTGAAGTTTCGGTCGGTCTTTTGCTAAGAAAAGCATCCATAAATAGACAACTTCAAAGGATTGTCCAAGAGGATGGTGTACAAATTCTCCAAGTACTGTTCACTGCAGTGTTTGAAGGTGGCTTAAAGGCATGGCAATCTTGCAATAAACAAAAATTGACTGCTTCCATGAACAACTTCAACAAGCTAAGTTGCACCAGAGGTGGACAATACAGCAGTGGGAGAAGTTATGGTCACTTATACAATTCATAAATAGAACTTTGGTCTTCCCTGATTTTGGAATATTTGTGATGGAAATAAGGAGGGTGCCTACTGTTTTAATGTACAGATAAAATATTATACTCAATTTGCTTCAGGTGTATTCAGTAATGAAACCATCATCTGTGCTATGGATGTTAGCCCCAATATGTTTGAAAATGACTTGGGGAAGCAGGCAATTTTAGTGTCAAATTTCAGTAGTTGCACCACACATTCTTTCTTAAAGAAAAAATGTGTGGTGCAACTAGTGAAATTTGCCATTTAAATGAGGATTTATGGGGTTATTTCAGTGTATCGGCAGGACAAAATTCACGTACTAGAAGGCAGTATGAGTAGTGAACAATATAAAAAGGTCATCAAAGTCTACAATGGATGAGAGTGGTTTCCAACTGGTGGGATATTCTTGCATGATGATGATGATGATCCTCGTCACTGATCAAATCTATGAATAGCGAATAGGATTCCAGTGATATTTGTCTTCTGAACTAGACAGGAAATATAAATCCAATAGAATCACTAAAGAGTGTTCTTAAAATGAAAGTGAAGGCAAAGCATACAATAAGGAAACAATTGGAGTACAGCATACCATGAAAATGTCTAAATTGCTGAATTATGCAAAAAACGTGTTCAAGGTATGCTCAAATGAATTAATGCGTTTATTCATGCTAAAGGTGCTCACACCAAATGTAAAT
This sequence comes from Gryllus longicercus, assembly GCA_038098605.1. Taxonomy (NCBI): domain Eukaryota; kingdom Metazoa; phylum Arthropoda; class Insecta; order Orthoptera; family Gryllidae; genus Gryllus; species Gryllus longicercus. The sequence continues at coordinate 4,047,879 of JAZDUA010000011.1, read as the reverse complement.
AAATTTGTAGGTTCTTCGATTTTTAGTTTAGTTCTAATGTTTTAAGTCAATAAAGAGGTTGTTTTATATTTTTTTTAATACCAGTTTGTTAGTAATTGTCCATGTCTGTAGATCTAATGATGTTTTCAATCAATTATATTAAAGAATATAACATCACAATCAGTGCAGATTAAGGTTTGAGTTTTGTAACCATGAGGCAAAATGTTAAATGTGAGACTTATATACCTTGGAAAGTAATAGAGAAAGGCTGTGCTTAATGTTATTTAGGAGGTAATTTCAAGCTCTCGTTACACTTACAGTGAATGATTTGGTTTAGTATGTAGTGTTGTTTTGGTATTTGTAGTAATAATGATTTGTTGACTCTAGTTGATAACATGAGGCCTAAACCAATTTGTTATGCGTGGAAGATGTTTTGCTTTTAGATTTTTGAATAGAAGAGAGAGAATGCAATATCTGCTTGTCGCTTAGCTTCAAGAATAGATTACATTTAAAATACAATAGTTGTTTACGTGATAGTATTGTGTTTAGACTGTAAATAAAGAAAATTATAGAAATTTACTTTCACAAATCAGTCATTGTGTATCAGGATTAAAAAGTTCATTACAATGCTTGTTGCCCAATTTAAAATAATCTTGATGAATTTTCTAATTTACAGGCAGGTACTAATGTGCATGTGTGTGTGTGCCTTGCCTTGTATAGAAGCCCTGGGTCATGATAGCATCCATATTTCATTTACAGTTATACTTTTGACAGCATTATTTTGGAATTAGCACTTGGAAGCTATTTTCCTCATATTTGAATAATGATAAAGGAAGATATTCAAAGTTTTTGGTTGATGTTTAACCCTTTATCTGTCAGTTCAGCAGGGCATAAAATTTGGAGAAAATAAGTGCGAAATCTTTTCATTTGGACCCAGATGAACACAAAATAACAGCTGGTTTGTCATTTTATAGACAGTTTTTAAAAACTATTGTGGTAAGTATGCTTACCAGAGAACATTAATTCATTTGGTCAGACTGGGGTGTTCTGTCGAAAGTATGCTTACCACTTTCGTTTACAAAATTATAGCAAAATAAATTTGGCTGGTAAACCTGTACTAACAGGACCTGTCAATAACATAGGACTATTATTTTATTGCAAAAATATACGCACTGAAAGTCAAAACTTTGGCATAATAAACAGTTTGGACAAGATCACTAATGTTTCCGCGGCTTAGATGGATGCTGGTAACCATGGTTCTCACTTTTTTAACTTCATGTTGCAAACATGCTAAATTTAAAAAAATTGTAAGTATATTTACTAGAGAACAGTTACAGACAGGCTTCAGGTAAATAATGCTCACTTAGAATGGTAATTCCTAAACTGAGTGACCCTAAATGGCATGTAGTAATAATATAAATTAGAGAACTATAAAGGGTGCCCATTTTGTTGATCCTTCATGAAATTGAGAGAGAAAATGAGTCAAAAGTGTCATTTTAATTTAGCTTTTTTCTCTACAAAACACTGCATCTGAATTCTATGGTAGAATAAATAAATGGATCTCGCCAAAACCATACAATGTGTATTGGGATCATTGACCAACTGTTAAATTGACCTACTCAATCAAGAGATTGAGTAATGGTATGGATTTATGGTAGATAAAACTTGGGTTATTTTTCTTAGACACACTTGTTTTCAAGGAAAAGCAAAACCCATAAAAGAACGAGAAACGTTGAGGAGACTCAAATTCCAGGAATCTGAATTTCTGTTTTCACTAATCAAATGACTAGACAAAATGAGACTTAGCAATATCAATGATGCGGAAATATCAAAAAAGGCTTTTCAAGTTTCACTTTCATATGCAGTCTAAATATAGACTCAGAAGGATTTTCCAGCAAAGAGGATTGAGGATATGAAAAGTTTTCTACCTAACAATTAGAAACTCCTTTTTTTAATGACTGAAGATGTCTTTTGGCTTTATAAATCAAATTCTCGTCTAATGAAACACACATTCTTTTAGTTTGTCCGGTGCAGCAATAAAAAGGGCTCATGGTGTTCAACAGGTACTGAATAAGGGTTGATTTTGTCAAAAAAAATTAATATTGAGTCTGAGAATGTGAAATGTTGGAATGAGTAATGACTTCCAATTTTCAAAAAACAAATTGAACGTTATAACCATTCTCTGCTCAGGGGGGGTACGTACTGAGAAGGAAGTTCTTGTGTGTAGAAAAGCAATGAAAGTATATTACTGATGTGTTTAAAATGTCTGTTATAATGTGGCTCATCTTCAGAATTTGGGTTCTTCTTTCCCTCTAAAAATTGCTGGGAATTTGGTGTTAATTTTAATGTACTCAACCTAAGCCACATTTTCATAAAATACATTCCAATTTGATTAAAATTTTGAAAATACTTTTCTTATGTTAAATTATGGAATAGATTTGTCATCAAAGTAAGAATAGAATGTTCTTGGTACACATTAAACCCATAAATATTTAAACATTTATTGCTAGTTAACAATGAATGGTCAATAGTATGGGCATTGAGAAGATTTTTGAAGTGTGGTCTTGAAATTGTTTAACTGCATGGAGCTTGTTTGCCAGTTTTGCATCTTATTTTATTGTACATAGATTGGGTGTAGTCCTCTAATCTGACACCTGAAAATGTCAGTTGTGTTCTTGCATTTTTCAGATGTAAATTATTGTTGATTTGGTTAGTGTAGTTGACAATTTTTATGTTACAAGTAATTATTGGTGTTGGACCTTGTGGGGTTTTGGCAAGAAAGAAAACTAGTATCTGAATTAGTGTTGTTTTGCCCCAAAATTTGTATAATTCACCTTGGATTACAAATTCAAAATTTCAAATGGTAATTTTTATTTAAAATTTTACTTTACCGCAATATTGTTGAAAGTTGAATTTCACTTGTTACTGTGTGAATCTTCTTTGTTCAGTACTGCAAATGTATACAGTATTTAGTGAGGAGGAGGGGCGGGCAGTGGATTAATAAAATATCTTTTGTTGGCTCTGGGCCAGCTGATTTCATGCTCATTGTTTTGATTGACCTCAATGGCTTTAAACAGGAAGACTTTTTTTTATTTGCTGTTGATAGGTATAGTACTTGGAGAAAGTTATTGGTAACTTGACAGTTATATTAAGTCTTAATGTGTTTCAATCATCTTGAAGGGAGATCATTTGCTCTTGATATTTTACGAGACTAGTACTAGAGATGATTGTAGTAAAAATACTATTATATCCAATTTATTAGATGTAGGAAATTTGTATGTGCTAACAGTGAGAATTTGTTGCAGAATTTTATATATTTTTTGCTGTAAAGCTTATCAATGATTTGTGCTATTTAAATGACTAAAGTGTGTTATCTGTGGTTGTTGTGTAGAAAGCAAAAATGTCATTCATCTTTTTTTCTGCATCCACTCCAAAATTGAAGTTTAAAATAAATGGGATGGAAAATGTAGTGATATCAAATTGTGGTATTGAGAATGCTGTGGAAAATGTTTATTATTTGACATTATAGACTAATTTTCAATGAAGACAATAAAAATACAATGTAATAAAACTTAATATACTACATGATACTAGCTTATGAGTAACATAAATAGGAACAACAAATAACAAAATTAAAAATTCTAACAATTTGTATTCTATTTAAATACGAGGATTCTTGCAATTTATATTTCCTAAGACTTCATATGTTCTAATTATAGGATTATTTTTAATCGTATGGTGATAATAGTACTTCTGTCTCCTTTTGTATATAAAAGTAGTTTTTGTTCTCCCCGCACATGTTTAACCCCTCGTATGTTTAACCCCGCTTATGTCATGTAACATTTCAACATTTTTTTAATGATACTATGTGAATAAAAAAGTGTATTGTTGCAAAAGGAATACATTTTCTTGAATTTCATGTAGGAATTTGGATTCAAGTTCATATGGATAATTTTTGCATTAATTGCTTTCAAAAACAATTATAATTCATTATTATGTTCAAGACGTTAATGCAGGTAATTACATTATTGTTAAAATGTCAACATAATCATGACTAATGTTGGACTGACACACCCTAACGTCATGATAGCAATTTGTAATATTGTTATTTCTGTTTACTACATCAGTTCACAAAGAAATTATAATGAGCTGTCCAGCTTCGAGCTCAAAATTTTTTCTTTACATTTTTTTCCATATGTAATAGGGACTGTAAAAAATTTGGTGCGAGTCTCATTTTCGGCTCTCTCTCACTCCGGTTTTACCAAAATTGAAAATTGAGATTTTGCCTCAGAGAAAACCTGTTGTAAAATATCAGCTTTTTGAAAAAGTTCATGGACAAATTTTTATGAGAAATAATAACCAGTAGTTTTCACAGAATTTTCGCTTAATTTTCCTTTTTTTTCTTCTTCTTCAATTTTAAAAACTATTCCAAATTTTTTTTGTGCGTAGAATAGGCATGTAAAATAATGGCGCAAGTCTCATCTTCGTTGAACTTTCCTAAGTTTTGGAAATCACAAAATCTTAACATTGGGAAACCACAAAATGGAAGGTAAAGATTTTTGTCTTAAAATCTTTTCTTAAAAGATTTTTGTCTTAAAATCAGCTCATTAAAAACGGTCATGTACATTTGTTTCAAAAAACTAGTGGTTTTCGTGAAATGTCTGCTTGAAATTAATGAAATATATACAGTTGACCCACCAAGTACTGGCCATGAGAAAAATATTTGGAGGACAGAATAGATCAAAAGGATATGAAAAACAATTAATTTAATTTTATATACAATTAACTATTGAAAATTCTAATATTAATTCGATTTTTACTCAATTCTAAAATTTGTATTCTCAGTGCATTGAAGTATTTTTTAAAGCAATCTGCAAATCTTAATTGAAATTAGCCGAATTAGGATTTCTCATTTAAAAATATGATTTAAATGTAATCCGAAAGAAAAATGGGTATTATAATTTTGTATTATTATGTTAATTTTATATTACCACCATATAATATCCATCGCTGCATTGTGCAACAGTGCAGATGAGGTGGTTTTATTTACTTAAGGTTAGTGTTACAACGCTCTCTATGTTTAATAAAATGGTAAAATCAATTTCATTAAAGTTGAAAATCTGACATTTTCCTTTCCAAGAACTAAAACTCTATCTTTTCCTTGGTCTGCTGGCTTCTCTTCTCCTCAGCTCTATCTCTAGCAATCCTCATGATTCTTTTCCCCTTCATTCTCTCAATACCATTGTTCCATTCCTTTCTTCGGTCCGCTACTCATTCCATAATGGGCTTATCTTTCCACACTTCCCTGATGTTTTTTGTTTCTTTTCTTATCCATTACAGTGTGGTTTGTAATTTTTCTCAGAACATTTTGGCAACCTCAAGTTGTTGTTGGCTACGCTTTGTTTCAATTCTTGTTTATCCTGCATGTGTTAATATTGGTCTAATTATTGATTGATATATTCTAACCTTCCAGTCCTGTTGTAGATATTTATTATACCATAATGAAGTAGTTGAGACCGCCAGAGATCCTATTACCCTTTATTATTTGCTCTTTGATTTCTTTCTCCATTTGTCCTGAGCTTGTTAAAGTTATTCCCAAATACATCTCTAGAACTTGTTCTATTATTTAATTATCCCCTACCAATTTACACCTATTTGGATTCTTAGCAATTGGCATAGCTTTCATCATCTGGGTAGATATTTTTAAATTAAAATTCTTACAAATTTTACTGAATTCATACCACAATTGTTGTAAGTCATCTTCATTTTCCACTATTAACAATATGTCATCTGCGTTACGAATGATATTTATATTATATTTTCCCTTACTATATCCTTTTTTTTTTTCAGTTGTTTTATATTATTATTCATTATTATGGGAAATTACAATGGGCTTAATGAATCCCCTTGTCTTTCTTTTTTTCTTCAATGCAGGTATGGCGGGTATTATTTTGCCCTGGTTTTTAATTTTGCCTTTTCTGCAAATATATCGATTATTAGTTTTAACCCATTAGGGGCTACAGCTCTTTGGGTAGATGAAATTTTGAATGAAGTTTTGAAATTAATAATGCCTGTAGTTTTTGAGAAAAAAGGCATTCCATTTTTGGGACATTGGCCCATGCCGATTCCTATTTACCGGTACTGAAGTGTCTATGTCAATGTCAATACAATTAGTATATCTTTGTACCATATTTTGAAAAGTTTTTGTTTATAAAAGGAAAAGAGTTACAAGAATGCTGTTTCATGTAAAATTGGTATTTACATATAAATCACTAGTGGTGCTACAACAACACTTACTTTCTTGTATCATTGGAAACTGCTATGTGATATTGGAATGTTGCATTGTCTGCTCTAACTCCTTAATTATTACTTGAAAACATCCAATTCAAAGAAAGTGCCTGTGATGCATGTCTGCATTCGTTTGAACAGGAATACGTTTGTCAAATGGGGTGTTTGTTTTAGTGTACATTGGATGTGTTTTACTTCTATGAGGGGGCTGGACTATTCGATTTTGATCTAAAAGTAGATTCTTATTTGTGAGGTGCTCTTTTCTATCGATATCCATTGTCAGTTCCTGTCTTCTTACATCTTGTACTTCTGTTTTGGAAATAATATGTGGAGTTTCTTCTTCAACAGTCAGTTGATCAGGAGGATCAAGGTTGATCAGGAGGTATACAGTGGAGGAGGAGGAAGAATAATGGACATGCTAAAATCATTTTCCTCTTTCCATGAAACAGATCTTTTTTGAGATTGAAAAATCACAAATTTTTTAATCAGTAATGAGAAAAATAGAAATCTAACATCATTTCACTATGTAATCAATATGAATAAAATAGCAAATAAAATGTGAAAAATATATTAAAGAAGTATACATCATTAAATTATTATCTACGGCATAAAATCGCCTAGCATTATGCATTTACGCACTACATGAAATAAGTTATGTTCCTTGTGTGACAGCACGGTGTATTGCGGGTAACCTACTTACATATCTGGCCACTGTCCCAAAACTGGAACGCAATTCTTTATGCTCACTGCAATTTACATCAAACCAAAAATCAGTTGAAATCAACCATGGACTGTTCGTTTATACTTCAAACAAATAAGGCTAGTCACTTCCAAGCTCATACTCTCCCCACCGTGTCACTGAGACATTTTAATTTTACCAACATGGAAACTAAATATTCACTAAGTTAAAAACACACACACACACACACATTTGCGTAAACTAACATTTTTTCATGAAAAGTTGTTACATTCCCTGTTATAATATCTCTTCTATCGTTTTACAAAATTTTCCATTAAGGTAAATTCAAGATATTTAAATACAAGAATGCATCCCAAAAATGTAATATAGGCCAGTAATTGGTTAAGAGGTTAGAGCGTATCTTTTCTTGTTTCAGTATTCAGATTATATCAAATAGTTTTATATTGTCGAATGCTTTGCTTAAATCTGCAAAGAATTGGAAAGTTGGTTTGTTAACTTCTAGAGCTTTTTCCACAGTTTGTCGGGTGGTAAAAATTGCATCAGCGCATGATTTGCCATGTCTAAAACCCTGTTGTTGTTCTTCCCATTCTATCATATTCATGAGAGTGTTTGCTATATACTTTTTGAGGATTTTCAATAAGCTGCTCAGGAGGTTTGTCCCTCTGTAATTATCTGGTTTGTGTTGGTCTCCTTTCTTAAACAGAAGGATAAGAATACTTGATTTCCATTCCTTTGGTATTGTTGCATTATTAGTATGCACTTTTTAAATAATTAAAGTAATAATCACAACTGTTTCTCTTAAATTAACTATTAATTCGGGGTATAGTACTTACATGTTGCTACAATTTACTTACAATGTGGGTATGTGAGTTCTGTCCTTGTCATAAAATTCCACCATGTCAGGAAATTCGGGATTTAATTTGGCGAAAGTTGTCAGGCAAAAAGGCATTTATTTTTATTAAAATGTGTGTAACATTTATTCTAGCTATTAATCGTGATTGCACAGAACCACCATTTGACAAACTCCTATCGAAGATAACATTTTTCAGCTCCACTACTGAAAGTTTTTACTGGCAAAGCTAATATCCGCAAATGTATTTCTTTATTTGTTTCACTCTCTATACTGGTATTATTTTCATTCTTTAAACTGATGTAATTGCCAGCAATCAGTGTTGCATACAGAGATCTTTATGAAGTGGTCGGAGACCATTCTCAAGAGCGGCAAAACCATACATACACCATTCAATGCTATAGCTATAATGTCACCAAAATAAAATGCCATTTGCAATTTATCCTCGCTGTCTTGTATGATTATTTGATCATCAGCAAAAAGCAAGGTATTAATATATCTGTTTGGTCTGATTTCAATTCCTGGTGGTGTTTGGTCTCTTTTCCATTCTCTAATCATATCATCTATATAGATGTTAAATAGAGTTGGTGATATACTACATCCTTGTTTCACTCCTTGATTTGTCTGCATTTCAGATGTCAATACTTTACCAGCATCAATTCTAATTTGGTGTTATTTTACAGACTTTTTTAGACCTGGATCAAATGCTTAGGGAATCCTCTTTTTTCCAATATATGCCTTAGCTTATCTCTTTGGATCCTATCAAATGCTTTCTCAAAGTCCACAAACACTAGATGTGTTTCTAAGTTAAATTATCTCATTTGTATTATTTGTTTTAAAGCAAAAACATCATTGTGCATGATCTTCCCTTGCGGAAGCCTGCTGTTAAAATTGTATCAAAGATATTTCGAGGCCTTTCGTTGACCATTTTACTTTAAAGCATGTAGGCTGAGTTCAGAATACTGATACATCTGTAGTTGTATGTATTTCCTCTTTCTCTCTTCTTAAATATCATCTGGTATTTCATAACTTTCCAAATACATGTTAAAAAGATGAAGCATTCTGAATTCTAAAAGGTTACCTCCATATTTTATCTTTTCAGAATTTATTTAATCCGAACCTGGAGATTATCGATTTTTTATTTTTTTTAAGAGCAATTTTTAATTTATTCAATTTGAGATAATCTACTTCTAGCCATTGCGCCGTATCAGCAATTTCCACAATTTCTGGATTGTACCACAGTTGTTTATAGTGTTTTATCCAGTCTGATGTTGGTATTACATGAAGGATCACAGTATCTCTCTTCTCTCTTTACTTGTTTCATTAGTTTGAATGCTATTTCTTGCCTCCCATGGACATCATGTTCCACTCTGCATATGAACATATCCCATGATGTCGTGTGTGCTGTGCTTACTATTGACTTTGTTTCATTCCTGATTTTATGGTATAGTTCTTTAGCTTCTATTGTTTTCTTTTGTTAATATTCATTCTAAGCTTTGTCTTGGTCTTTAATGGCTTTTTGTGTCTCTTCATTCCAAATTTTCAAACATACGTAAATTTATGAGCATATGAACTACAGAATGGCACATATTTTCCTGTATTAGTTTTCTATTTCTTTTGGTCTTAGCTAGCTATTCAGACTTGCCACATACCAGCTGCCATCTATCGCTGCTGAAAGTACATTTTTTCACATTTCTTAATTTTTCTAATAGAACGGAAGTATAATTTAAAGAAAATTATAGAACAGTAAAATCTCTTCCTAAGTAGCAATTTTCTTTGAAAAACTTGCCATTTTTAAGAAAATGGCTCTTAAGCGCTACTGTAAACTGGAAATTTAAAGCCCTTTTTGACTGAATTTTTTTGAGTTTAAGAAAAATTTCTTTTGAAGTACTTTAACTTACAAATTCAATAGTGTTTACAAATTTATGAACATGTGCGAGAGATACCTTTAAAAAAATTACATTTGTTTAATTTTTGAAGAAAAAAAACAAACGAAAGGAACTTTAGGTCATATTAAAGAGTGCAGTTTGCACTATCCGTTTGGAAAAGTTTGACATGTGTGGTAAATGTTTTCTATTTTAAAGTATTTTGTCATTCATATACCTTATGTGTTCACAAAGTAATTATGTTTATCTAAAACTTGCGCATTTTCACTGAATTTCTCTAGGCAGAAGAACTAATTTTAAAAGGTTTTCCGAAGAAGATCGTGGAGTTGAATGATTTGCTGGAAACAGCTCAATTTGGAAGGACCGATCTCTCTGAAGTCCACCAGCAACTTAACATTCCAGTTCCTGAACCCATTGCTGTCAACAGGTTAGATTGCATCTTTTGATACTTTTGTTATGCTAACGCTTTTTAACATAAATTTTTAAGTTTCCTTAGTTACATCTTATATATATGTATTATAATATTTATATGTATGTAATATGTATTCTGTCGGCACTATGTCTAAAAGTCGAAACGCATTCGAGATTGACGTTTGAACGTAAAAAGTGCAGTACGTTCGTAATGAGAGAAGGGAGCACATTAAATTTGCGCATCGTTTCTGTTTTTTCAAGAATTGTCCTGAATGTGATGAAAGACATTTTCTGAATGTTAGTACAAATGTCCATAAATACCATGAAGACTAGATTATACTAAGGTGGTTAGGGTATGCAAGAAAAAATTCGGCAGCAGTCGACAAAGGTTGTGAACATCTGGGGATTAACATTTTTGGTTCACTACATGCGATGTGAAAATTAAATAGAATTTCTCTACTATGATTAATTTTATTAATATATAAATAATTTTATTAATACAGCAAAATACATTAGCAGCACCAACTGAAAATTTCAATGTCTTTATTTGATCTTAAATCTATTATTTCAATTTATTGCTTCGTACACTTTTCATTAGTAATTTCTCTATATCGTTCTGGAGTTCATGGCCTCCCCATACTTGATTCTGCATTTTTCCACTGTGTCATGGTAATGAAGTCTTGACACCCTTCAACGTCTCTTGCACTGTTGGAGCACCGTCCCACTATCCAAAGGCCCTGTTACACCACTTGTAACTTGAGACCGGAAAAATATGTACGTAAATATGTAATGAAACAGTAAGAATATGTAATAAATATGTAAAATCGGTTATAATATTTAATATGAAAACACTAATTATAAAACACATTTTCATAACACAAAATTACATGTATAAAAAATTTCCTAAACAAATTTTAAAAATAATACAAACGTTTTAAAAATAATTTACAGATCAAAGTTGATGCACGCCATACCACTTTCTGGTCAGTAGTAAAAACTTCAAATATTGCTATTTGTCATCAAATAACTTTATCTATTGCTCTTGCCTTTAATTTTGTTACTTTCTCATATACAGAATAATATATGAAGTATGTATAGAGAAAGTTATTTAATGCTGCGGAAAATCGATTTGGAGATTAACAGAAATACACTTTTTGGGGTCCCCTGATACCATTTTTCTCTCTCTCTCTCTCTGTTCGTCTGTGAACACTTCTACAGTCTAAACCATACATGGGATATTTTTTTTCCAAATTGAACAAACCCGTCCCTCTGGCTCGAGTCGAAACTTTGAGATTTTGAAGACCATTCTTCAAAATTTACATGACGCCCTCCGGACATTTTCAAAATTATCTCAAAAACCGGCTCCGATTTTTTTATTATTTAGTTTTCTTGTCAGAATAGAGTAAAATATAATTATAAACAAGGCGTAGATCCGATTTGCTGTTTTAATTTTCGAAAATTGCAAAAGTTTGAATTTTTCTTCAAATACAATTTTATTGTCCATAATTAGTTCTTTCCTTAAGGTCATGTACATTTTTTGAAAATTGTAGTAGTTTTCACGCAATATTTACAATTTTAATTACAAAATAAAGATTTCCTCAAAAACTGTTCCAAATTTTTTCTTCAAACTTTTCCTATGGATAGTGCTAATTGCACTGTTTAATATGACAAAGTTCATTTTGCTGTATTCTTTTGTTGTTGTTTTTTAATTATACGAATGCTTGTTTAAACATCTCCCACTCCTTTAATATGTACATTTCCAGTCATTTTTAAACATTATTGCATTTGTGACGAAGTGCTTCAAATGACTTCATATGAAGTTTTTCGAAAACTGAATAGTTTCTGTGAAAAGAGCTTCAAATCTCGTATTCACAGTAACACTCAAAAAAACATTTTCTTAAAAACGGTTCCTAATTTTTCAACCAAAAATTGCCTTTTTTCCCTTCATAATCTTAAAGCTTCGTCTCGAGCCAGATGAACAGGGATTTCTTCAATTTGGAAAGCATCCTACGTAAGTGGTGTTCAGAAACGAACGGACAGAAGGAAGTTTAAAAAAACATGCACTTTTTCGGTATCAGGGACTTCAAAACATGTTGCGTTGAAATCTCGAAATCCATATTCCGCAGCGTTACATAACTTCCTCTGTAAGTATAATATTCCGTATATACGTACGCATACGGGAAAGTGAAAAATAACTGTTGTGTCAAGTAATAACATTAACACGTTTTGTACAACTCACAGGCATATTTATTACAAATAGTGATTTTCCATTTCAACAAGAATGTCCAGAAACGAAGCCAACGTAGCGTTATACCAAGAGATATACCAATAGTAGCGCACTTGACAGTGAAACCAATAGTGTCCAAATACAATGACAGATTGAAACTAGTATCCAATCTTAAATGACTCTCGAATACATGCGAGACTTCTCGCCCACATTGCCTGCTGCTCCGGTGGCGGTGCCCGGCTTTATTCCCGGTCCCCACACAGCCTCGCTGCTCGGCTGCCGCTCGTCTCCCATTGGCTGGCGCTTTTGCCGGTACGCCGCCCCGACCAACTTCGGGAAACTGTTCGGAGCCGTTGTCTCGGCGCGCTTTTTGAAATGCCGCAATAATAACAAAAATACGGTTTTCTCAAGAACGGCTCCAATTTTTTTTCTTTAATCTTCTGTTAGGGATAGTACTAAATGCACTTTATAAGACTACATAAATGCCGTATTGCTCTTTTTAATATTTTCATTAGCGGTGATTTGTTTACATTATTGCATTTATGAAGTACGATGTCCTATAGTTTCTTTGGCGGTTGCCTGTTAAATACATGTATTCTTTTATAATTGCTATATTATTATTATTATTATTATTATTATTATTATTATTATTATTAAATTGCCTTATTTATATACATATTCACGTTTCAGTCATGTTGATGCTCCAGCCAATAAGAAATGGAAGTATGACAACAACATGGAAGACGTGGGAGGCACCAAGGTGATGGCTCTTCCAAGTGGGGCAGTGCCCTGCAATAAGCATCTCTGTGACCTGGTGTTGGTTGTGAAGCCACATATTCGGCAACTTGTGGAAGATGCAAATTTGGTAAAATGTGATAGTTTGTTTTGTTTCTAAACTGAACAAAATGTACAGAATTCTGAAGTAATCTTCAGGAATATGAGTTACTGTAATTCGTCTGAGGTTAACAATGAAGTACAGGGCTTTATGAACTTTTCCTGTAAGGAAACATCTCCCGTTTTTAGATTTTTAACCCTTTTGAAATCCTCATTAACATAATTTTTCACAACAACTATTACATTTGTAAAATAATACCTCAAATACATTATATATTTACAACATCCCATGGTGACCTAAATGTATGATGAACAAAGGATACTGTGCTTTGTTCAACTTTTTCGAGTCCCTGTCATCGTATCCTATCATTGTTTTACAAATAAATAACATTGAACTTAAACTATACCATCCAATAACCATAAATAAAATATTTGTATATCAACATTTACGTCCTTTTCTCCATGAAATGCGACAGAGCTGCCATTTGTGGTTAGGCGGAAGAGCAGGCCCTATGGCCTGAGCCTCGCCATTAATAAAGACATTATTATTATTATTATTATTATTATAAGCTGTTTTAACGTATTGGGTGTTGGTGCTTGTTATAGATTCTGTGCTCTGTGGTGTTAATACTATAAAAATATACTTATATTCTGTTGTGTTTATATTTTGAGTAGGAAGCCTTGTTTTTTGACATAGTAATTATAAGTTCAAAGTGTTTGTTGCAAGGTTAAAAGCAAACCAGTTTTAATTCTTCAGGGAGATTTCATCATTCATGAAATACTTCTGGTATAAAAGTGGAAAAGACAGTAACGATAATGACATAGGCTTCTTGTGTGATTATGAAAGTGGTGGGAGATGACAATGATTGCAGTAGTACTTATTTTGTCAATAGTATTTTTTTCTTGAAGAAAAAACATTATTATATTAAAACATTTTATATGAAGTGACCTCCTTTTTATAAGAAATGTTCTCTTTTTCCATAACGGAATATGGTAACCCTAACGCAAGGAAGAAAATACTTTCTTAAAATTGGAAAGGTTCAAGATAAACTAATTTAGCACTAAAATAACGCTCCACCATATTGCAAGTTTTGTCATCACCATCGAGCGTGTAACTTTCAATTCATACAGCAGAGAAACGAAATGTTTGGCATAACTGTCAACATAAGAGAGAGTACTTCATTGTTAACCTCGGATTCTGCAAACGCTGGCCTCTGGATAAGGCAGCAAACATGACAGCAGTGCACCCTTCTGAACCCTGTTTTGCTCTCGGTAATCAAAACCCATTTTGCTGTTGTTTTCATTTTAATTAAAACATACAATATATTACAGACTAATGCTCTTAGTTGTTAATAGGAGGTTTAAAAAAAATGAGGACTCGGCAAATATGTTGTGAAAATGACAGACTTCTGCTGTTTGTATTTTACAACAGGCCATTGTGTATTAGAACACTGTTCTAATAATTTGTATTACAAAACTGATGGTAGACGATAATAGGAGGCCATGAAATACGAGTATAATTGCATTCTAATAACACTTATTACAATACTGATCTCATTTTTAAGTTTCGCTGTAGATAATCAAACCAAATAAAATAGTTATTTTGGGTTTGGGTTACAAAAAACACTTGGGGGAACATCCTCTGTTTTTTATCACTGGTCAATCATTAGAACCAGTTTACGCCTTTCACACTCACTTGAGAGAGAAAGAGCGTATTATTATTATTATTATTATTACTTAATTTTATTGATTCAGGTTTATTATGTGTTAACCCTTTGCGGTCCATTCACTTCTCCATTTTCTTCTTCTTCTGACGGTCCTGTGCCCTACATCACAGGACGTTCTCTTTTCCTAGTTCTGGCCCTTTGCCCCGGCAGGACTTATATTTAACTCTGTATTATTTCACTAAGGTAGATGGCACCGGTTACCAGTACAGTTTGCTTCAGCAAAGTTTAGACAGTAATTTCCTTCATTATAGCCAGATTTTGCCCATTTTTGTTAGTTTGAAATCAGTTCATTTTGTACGCTGCAGATGTTCTTATGACATCGAGAAGTAAGCGTTCAAGATAGCCACATCCTGAACTATGTGAGTCAGTAAATAATTCTGAGTGTGAACAATTTTCAGAAAACTAAGAATTTGATTTGTTTTTGCTCGGGTGACTGAAGAATATGAAGAAAGAAGCAGTAATAACTTGAAATCTGTTGATTAAATACAATCTACAGGTATTGTTGGTAATTGTGTGAAGCTCTCTTCACCAAACTTTAACTTATATTTATATATTATGAACTAGGCAAATAAATAAAAATATTTATTTTGTAATAATACAAAAAATAGTTTGGGATTTGAGATCAGTTTCTTATGCTGTGGGATGCTGGGGCAGTGTAGCCAGGTTGGAACTTGAGGATTTAAAGGGTTTGCAATGTGGAAAACGCTGCATCAATCCACATGGAGCAAAGGACCGCAAAAGGTTACTTAAATTGGTTTGTCTCTTTATATTTCTTTCTCACAATTCCCTTTTATCACTTCCTCCATAAGATAACATGTAGTATCATTCAACTTAATTAATGTTTTTCCCATAACCATGATCCTCGCAATGCAGGGAAATTATGCATAATACATCGAGCTTTGTGTTGAAGGCAATAATGCATCAGTAGAAAATAAAATGATTGAATTTGTTTTTTATTTATTTTATTATATATTAATTTAACAGGATGTAAAATATACGAAATATGTCAACGATATATTATTTCGCAAAGGATTACTCCTTGTGTGCATACCTGTAGGCAAATACAATCTCTTAATTCTATTTCAATTACTTTTCATATTTTTAAGGAAAAAATAAATAATAAAAAATTTAATGAGTACATACCTTACTAAAACTCTAAAAATTAAATGAATTTGTTTATTTATTTTCTTTATTTTTATCTTTAATTTCAAAATCACTGGTTATTTATTTTGGGAATAATTAGTAAATGTTATTTAAAACTTGAAATTTCAAGAATGGGAAACCTGAGTGTCAGTTAAGTTATGTGATCATGTATATCAAAACTCTTGAGTATTGATACAGATTATAACTATTGTGTATGCTCTGGTTCAGAAAGTATCAATAATGTTGCTGTTGTTTGTTATAATAAAATAGATAAAAATGCTATAATAAAGAAATTTTGTTTTTGCAGCTTAAGATGTGGATATCTTTTATGATTCCAAAAATTGAAGATGGAAACAATTTTGGTGTTTCTATTCAAGAAGATACCCTGGCTGAAATCCAGTCAGTTGAATCTGAAGCTGCTGCCTTTTTTGATCAAATATCACGATACTTTTTGTCGAGAGGGAAGATAGTATCAAAGGTTAGAAAATTACATTATTGCATTGCTATTTTGATATTGCAGTGTATTGAAAAACTATGTTTATTTACCTTCAGAGCTGTAATTAACAGGAATATTGCATGGGAGGATTAATTAATGATAAAACTAAAACTCAAGAAAATTAATTTAATGTATTGAATTTGAAACTGCATTTCATTTTTATGTAAAAGTTTTTGAAAAGGGTTTGATTAGTTTTAATGTGATTATGAATGAAATTGAGGCAAAAAATACATACACACACACGCACACACTGAAGATCATTATCTCTGTATCAAATGGGGCAATGTTTACTTAATAATATGGTTTAAGTCTTAATTTTCATTAAAACCTCTAAAACTTTACTAATTGCAAAAATTCTACTTTCGGCTGAAATGTGGTATACAGTACAACCTAAGGAATACGGTACAACCTAAACCTGTTTAAACCGGCACTTTGCGCTGTTCCGTCGTTAACTAGGCAGTTAGAATTCTGGAGGCTTTCTTGAAAAGTGATGTCTTATTAAAGTGAATTGGTAATTATACGTTGGATAGACTCAAGGATGTTTATAGTGAACGCGAGGGCCGAAGGCCCGAGCCTCGCCGTGACTTGGATTGAGCAAAGCAAGAAAACTTGCCTTTGACAGTAAAGTGGCGTTACAATGCGGTGGGGACAAAGCATATGAAGGGCGAACAATGAAAATTGCCTATCCGTAAGTTTTATTCATTTCTATTAGAGCACGTACAGTAATTAGGTCTTAAGCCCGGCCGCCACGCTTCTCTAAGGGTGTACCGTATACTAAACTTTAACCCAACTTTCTTCTTGATGATAAAATCCATTTGAAGGACAAGACGGTTGCTTTTAAAACCTATGTACAACAGGGTGAGGACTTTTTCACAACCTCATTTTCCTGTGCAATAATTTGATATTATTTTTGATGAATTTTAACTTCCATTAAAGATTAGATAACAGTAAAACCTTGTTTTTACATTTTCCTGCCTTTTACATAATTTTTTGTTGGTCCTGTTGAAAAACTTATATTTACAATGCATTCTCTTCCCGTAATTTACAACTTGATATGAAGAGTACTTCCTGTCTTTTATGTTGTTTTTTTATTTATTTCATTTTTCTATTTTCATATATACGTTTTATACCTAGTGCTGAGAGAGTTATGTAATTCTGCGACAAAAGACAATGATTTTTTGACAGAAAAACTTGAATATCAATTTTGGAGAAAATCAGCAGGCAGTTAAGGCGCTTGCATTGACCACAATGGGCAGACATGTTTTCAGCTGGAAAAACAGCAGCCGATCGATTTTGCAGTTTCAAGGACCCATAAAACAGGGATTCAGGCTATACCATGTGTTAGAGGAAATATCTCTAGGAATAAGATTTATCCACTTTTTCATTACCAGGTCAAGTCAATAGGAGATTTTCTGACGAAAATCACCGATTCTGGCGCATGCTTTTACTTTCTCTTCTTACGAAGGTGAAGGAGAAAGTGAAAACAGAGTAACCATTGCAGTAAATAATGAAAGTACTGGCCTAGCCTATAGTTTCTGAATTTTCCTGCGGGTGGGGTGTGTGTGCGTACGCGTGCGTGTTTTTTTTTCCATTGGCCCCCTGAGAAGTGTAATAGAGGGGTTTTACTGTACTTTCTTATTTTGAAGGGGATTTGATTTTTAAAAAACCTCGCGCACAAAATTATTTTAATTGCAAAAATTGAAAATGTTTTTGGCTTTTGGTACGGTTATAATTGTGACGACGGAGATTTTTTTCCCTCTACGAAATCTGTTCCTTAAAGATAGATTTTGAAATAAGGTCTTGTAGAATTGTTTGAAAATTTGAGTACTTTTCGTGTAATTTTGTATGAAAGTATGGGCAAGAAAGTACATGCTGTTTTGGTACCACTAGTTTTCAGTGAGGTGAATAAGTCATCATTGAATCATTAACTCATAAAAAAGGTCTTCCATGGGTGCACTAATGAAACTTCAACTCTTCATAAAGAAATATCTTTTAGAGCAGTCTATTTTTGTTTCTTTATTGAACGATTGCCCTATTAAAGCAACTACAGATGAGTGAATGCCCTTATTTCCATGACATTTTCCTTTTAAGTATGTTTACTAGGTACTTTTGTTACTAGAAAAAAACATGTTCATTTTTTGTGTATATTAAAACAATAAGATTCATTGGTCATTGGTCATTTGATCGTAAAACGGTTTAAATAAGAGTGAAACAGAGTTCAGGGGGATTAGAAAAAGGTAGAATAACAGTATTTTGAAGTGTAAGGTCTAAGAAGTCCAATAATTTCTAATTAAAAGTCAACACTTTTATAAAAAATTGAGTATTCATGTTCTTTTCTTCTTTTTTTTCTCGCGAATAGGCCAACTAAGACCACGCGTTCATACATCCTGCATTTACCGTGGCTCAGTATCATATATCGCGATAGCAGGTGCATGTATCACCCAATTGGTAGGGGATCAGTATTTTTTTACTGAATCCAATTTTTATCCCCCAGGGTTGTTAGCTTTGGGGGTACGAAAGATGAAATGATGATGATAATGAGGGGTGAAAGGACGACACACTCATACAAATACACCCATGCCCGAGGCGGGACTCGAACCCGCGATCTTCTGGTCCGAGACCACTCCGGCACTACTGCCTTAGCGATCTCGGCCATCTGATCGGCCATGTTCTTTATTTTATTATATTAGTAAGTGTAGTTTCTCCTAATTTATTCTTCCTGTGATTTACACCATTTGTTTCTTGGACCGTTGAAGAATGTAAAAGAGGAGTTTTACTGTAAGAGCAAAACGCAAGCCGCTTCTAATTTATTAGGTTTTTTACTGTACAGTGAAATCTAAGTATAACGAACATCAGTATTACATACATTTCAGTTTCACATATGTATTTGAAATCCCCTTATAAAAGTCCTTTGTTACAGTCTAAATATACATCACTCTTATGAACTCTCTACTCAGATCCATTGGAGTATTATGTAGTAAAAAATGTATGAATTGAATTGTTAAAAAAAAAATTGAATCTGCTGTTGTCCACAGATTTTCTGGAATATGTACAATTTCATAACCTTTCCTTTAAGGTAATGTTCTCCTACACAGTATGCCATGGGTATCAGATCCATACTACATGTCAATTGAATTTCTGAAGTCAAGACCTAGTTCACCATAATCACAGTAGATAGAAGAGGTTGTAGTTATTTCTGGATCATGTGATGGGGAAACCTGACTTTTTTAATTTCGAATATTATGATCTTCCAGAAATTCGTTTCATTCGATTCGTTAATGGTAGTGAATGCTCTGGTTCCAAAAGCATGTGTTGTGGCTGTTGCTGTTTTCTATGTGCATTTTGTGTGTGTGCAGTTAGTTGTATTCATAAAAATATATGAATTTTATGAATTAATTGCAATGAAAGAATTTGATTTAATTGCAATGTAAGAAAAGGAGACAGTTCACGATTAAATAGAAAGCGGAGATAGAGATACAATAAAAGAAAATGATGGTGGAATGCAGCAGGTTCTTGTAGCATGTAACACATTTCTATTACACAAAGCCAGATTCAGTTTCAAAAATTTTATCAAAAGTAATAAAAAATCTAAAAATGTATGAACAAGCGGCAATAGGCCCTGATAAAAATAATATTTGTTTTGGACATTTTCATAAAGTGGAAGAGGCAGTAGACACATGGTTTAAGGAAGTTAGGTCTAATGGGGTTCCTGTTTCTGGATCGAAAAAAAAAGCATGACAACGTGCTGTACTAATATGTATCAAGAATGTTCAGGCAAGTACTGGTAGGCTGCTTCATTTTCAAAGCGAAATGGCATGCTATGGCAGCTTGGAAGACTGTTGTTGTGGAAGCTAAAGATGCTGACATGAACCTTAAGAGTGGAAGAAACATCTGAAAAATCTAAATAAAAAGTATTATCCAAAGATACTTTCAGGACAGATGAAACAGCATTTTTTTTTATCATGTGTTGCTGAATAAAACAATAAAGGAAACAAGTGTGTACGTGGACAACAGCCAAAGGAAGTTTAACTGCATTATTTTGTTATAATGCCACTGGTACTGAAAAATTGAAATATATAGTTGTAAGACATGCATAAAGCCTAGATTTCTCAAAGGTGTGGCATCTCTCCCAGTAAAATATACAGCCAAGAAGAAAGCATTGATGACCAACAAACTTTTTGAGTTGAACAAAGACATTGAAAAAACTGAAAAGAAAAATACTATTGTTAGATAATTGCTCTGCTCATTAAGTGAACTGCAGGTTGGAAAATATACAAATATTGAATTCCTTTCTCCCAACTGCACTTCTGTACTGCAGCCACTAGACCAGGGAGTTATTCATAATGCAAAGGTCTACTTTTGTAAACAACTGGTTCAACGGATTCTAATCAACTTCAGATGGAAAGTTTCAACCAAAATCAACATCTTGCAAGAAATACATATGTTTGCAGGGGTTGGTGGAATGTGAAAGCAACAATTGCCAATGGTTGGAGAAAGTCAGGATTTTTGGATTTCCAAGACAGTGTTTCGCCAGAGGTTGAGGCTTGTGAACATCATTGTGAGGTGTGGGAACCAATTTGCAAAGCAATTAGAACTTCCATAATCTGTAACATTTGATGATTATGTCGATATTGTGTCTGGGATTGAAACAAGTCACTCTCAGAGTGTGGCTATGCTGAATCTTTGACTACATCATAAGAAAATAATGAATAGGAAGAAGAATATATAAACAGTGACTTCAAAACAGAGGCAATGAAGTGTAAAAGTATAAATGTTACAGAGACAGTTCTTAAACCGTTATTGGAGGTAGAACAGTTTGTGGAAAGCAACTTGCTCAAAAAGACATAACGCAACTTCCATCAGAGAATATTTTAATGATGGATTGCCCATAAACTACATAATGTTAAAGAGTGGGTAGGGATCTGAGGCAGCATTACACTCTGTTACATAGGGGAAGGGGGAGGGTATTACTTAAGTGTTACGTAACTTAGTATTTATTTATTTATTTTGTCATGTACTGAAACATTAAAATATTAACAAATTCATGCTTTAAAAACGTAAATAAACTAAATTTGTTAGTTGTTAATTGTTACAATAAATGGAAATATTTTTTCAACATTATTTTAAATTTTGAATCTGTAAGATACAACGAAAGTATTCAAACTTGATATGAAGTATATTCCAGAATCCATTTATATTGGTGCTGTTGACTCTTGCTCTTGCGTTATCCAGGATGGCATGTGCATAGCTTGTGACCAACCATTTCTCTCCCAAGAATTTTTCCTTCACTCACAACTTGTGCAATCTTATTGTTAGGTGCAGCCATTATCGCCAACTAGTTTCCATTTAATTATCATTAATTACTTTGGTATACAACACCAGTAAAATAAATATAAATTGTTTTTACTGTTCTATAATTTATTTTTCTCTTGCATTACAAGGGGTTCACGTGTGCATTACGAATGCATTACAAGGGGGAGGGGTATTGAAAATACTCTGAATTGGCATTACGTAATTTGTGGATAGTCCTGGTGGCATGTATTTTTTGTGTACGAATGTTGCCTTTTATGTTTCGGGATTTGGCAACCCTGGTGTTGCAGTCTGGCAACTGACAGCTCTATCATAAAGTTGGATGTTTTGAGGTTATACGTACTCAGAACGTTTTGACATACGAGCACTATTTGTGTTGTTTACAGTAACTTAAAAGATTCATCTTGGCCCAGAAATGCAATTAAATCGTGAACATTTTCGTGAGATTATTTTTTACAAATTTCGACGTGGATTAACTCAGCAACAATGCATGGATAAACTTAATTCAATTTTTGGCGATGAAGCTCCATCAAGGACCAGTGTTTATAGATGGTATGGTGAATTCAATCGTGGTCATAGTTCACTCCAAGACGAATTTCGCGAAGGTCGTCCTAAATAAGTTGTTCCGAAAACCATTGATGCTGTGCGTGAACTGATATTGCCAGATCGCCATGTGACCTATCGTGAGATTGAGACAACCTTAGGCATTAGTGGGACCAGCATACATTCAATATTGCATGAACATTTGACTGTCAAAAAAATTTGTTCGCGTTGGATCCCACACAATTTGTCAATCGCTCAAAAAAAGGCTCGTGTCGATTGGTCGAAAAAAATGCTCAAAAAATACGATCGCGGTGCTTCGAAACACGGCTATGACATCGTGACAAGTGATGAATCGTGGATTTACGCGTATGAGCCCGAAAGTAAACAGCAGTCGACTGTATGGGTGTTTCAAGAAGAGCGAAACCCAACAAATGTTCGCGCACGAAGCACTAACTAACAGATGGTCGCTTTTTTTTCTCCTTCCTTCGAAAAAACTGGACATGTCGCAACCGTTCCACTAGAACAACGCAGAACAGTCAATTCTGAGTGGTACACACCGATTTGTTTGCCAGCTGTCTTCCAAGAAGGAAAACCAACAGCCAAAAACGGATCACTTCACCACGACAATGCGGGCTCTCACACATCGACTCAAACAACTGCATTTTTGAGCACCTAAAACATCGATTTGATGAGTCAACCGCCTTATTGTCCTGACTTGGCACCGAATGACTCCTTTTTATTCTCGTACGTAAAAAAACAAACTGAGAGGTCAACGTTTTTCGACACCTGAAGAAGCGGTTGCTGCATTCAGAATGCATGTTTTGGAGATACGTCAATCAGAGTGGCAAAAGTGCTTTGACAATTGGTTCAAACGCATGCAAAAGTGTATAGATCTTCATGGGGAATATTTTGAAAAACAATAAAGTGATTTTCGATGATTAATATTTGTTTTTGTTCTCTAATCCTGAAATATAAAAGGCAACCCTCGTATTAGGCAAGCTATTTAAAATAAATTAGTACGAATTGTTTTTTTTCCATATACAGTATAAATAAAATGATTTTATGATGTACTTTATACTGATATTTCACAGTTTTACATAATTAATATATTTTATACAAAGAACAGGATGACAAATAAAATAAACTTTTCTCTCTAAAATTTTTAATGCACTAGTGGTTCTTGAATTAAGGAATGTATTTTAAATGTTCTTATATATATTTACTAAATTTCAAAGGATTGTTTGTCTATTCTAGATTGTGAGATTTATTGTATAATTTAAGTCAGGTAATTGAAATGTCGTTTGTTGAAAGTTGATTTTTATCTTGAAAAGTTGAGGGGAGGGGAGAGAGAAAAAACACACACACACACACAACTGGACATTTTGAAAATACAATGGTCATTTCAATAAGAAATGTATTTTAAATATTTGTTTTATTCATATGTTAAATGAGAAAACTTAATATTTTAGTTCATTTCCAAGAAAAATCCAAACAATCTGATGTAAATCTTTAATAATTATTAAGAATTAACTTTCAATATTTTATATTGATTTTAATTCCAAATTGTAAGTCCATGTGCTATTTGTTTCCAGGTTGCAAAGTATCCTCATATTGAGGATTATCGAAGAGCTGTGCAAGAATTGGATGAGAAGGAGTACCTGAGTCTTTGGTTGGTGATGTGTGAAGTCCGAAACCGCTACTGTACATTACATGACATTGTCATTAAGAACTTGGAGAAGTTAAAGAAACCACGCACTTCCAATGCTGATTCCCTGTACTAAAAAGGAGTTCCAGATGTTGACCAGTGTTAGGCTGCACCTGACAGTTTCTGAAGTAAAAGCTAAACTATTGATGTATCGAGATATAAAATGTGTTGTGAGAAAAGATGATTTCTAAGAATGATCTTCAGTAAGTAAAACAAAATAAAGCACAGGTGATACCCATTTCTGTGTAATTATTTTTCAGTTAAATTTTTTCTCCTCTTTGAGAAGGATGTTAATTACATGGCTCGTATTTGAAACACATGAAGTGGTAAATGATGGAATGTATTTTTGTACACTTCCTCGTGGCAGCAGAGAGCATGAGTTTGCTGTATATCAGAACACCATCTTAGGCTGTCCTTACTATTGTTCATGTTCTTTTATGCTTGAGGTATTCTCGTATTGTGTAGTGGAATGACGAATTTTGCATGTTTATGAAATTTGCTGTGCAGTGTAATTCCTAGTTGTGCTGCTTAGCATTTGAAGTCATGTTCCTAATAGGGTTTGATTGCTGACGTTTGCTCTAAAGAAGACAATTAATGCCATGTTTTATTTTTTTAATTGGATTAATTTCCGAATTTGATTTTTGTTTTGCTTTTGAAGTTACATAAATTATTTAAAGTTGGTGACTGAACATATCAAAAGAATAATGAAAAAGTGACATTGGTTTCCATGTGTGTTTTTATTCTTATTTTAATTGAAATTGCAAATATATTACTGTGATGAAACTTTTCTGTATTCATGAATTACTGTGAATGAATTGATCTCTATTTATACTATAATATGCATAAGAATAATAGCACTAAGAAGACAACTCAAATGTAACGTGCTAGTTTTTATTGTGAATGTTAAAGTGTCCCTTTATGATTTGATCATAAGACATTACCAGTATTCTAGGATAGTAAGGTGAATTACATGATAAATCAGTCTTTTGCCTGAATTTAAGCAACTCCAATTAAACATTTTGAGATTTGACTTTACTTTCATTTTTGCATGTGAATGAAATGGCTGTCATGCTGTTAAAGTTCCCTTTGTTTTGATTGTAAATTTTTGTTCTGTGCTGTAAAATCAGTCATTGTTAATACCTGTGAATGATATTTAATCTTTTTTGCACCTTTTGAAAAGCTGGTTCTTCATTGGTAGCTTGAAAGGTTTCAACATTTACAGGGATTATTGAAAATGCACTTCAGAGTGCTAATAATTGGCACATTAATATTATTTTAAAAGATGTTTTTGGAATTTTCGAGAAGTATTTCTTTGTATGAGTTGCCATTAGTTTTCTGTTTTACTCCATTGATTTCCTTCCCACGACACAACAGGGTGATTTAGAATGCAAGGAAAACTCTGGGAAATCAAAATGTAGTAATTTTACAGTAAAATGACTTGTCCTAAAATTCAACACAAGACATACTTAAGTAGGGGAAAGAACAGACTGTTGATTTGATTGCAGTGAGTTGTATTCAGAGACAGTGAGAATGTTTTTTAAATGCAATGTGTAGTTATCAGCAAAATTTTTGTAAGGTCCTTTTGTTAAACAGATCAGATACAATAATATTTATATCTAAGGTAATGAAAAGTAATTCTTGGAAAATTCTGCACTGATTGGTACATATGATCTGAATTCTTGCACATGGTTGGTTAAATTTTCTTGAATGGAATAGGCCATGTATCAATAATGAAAATATCTGTACCAGCATTTTTTACGTAAAAGACATTTTGTATTCTTATTTAAATGCCATTTCCAACATAACTCTTCTTATGCTAATGCCAACATCACTGTATCGGTTATCAGTGTGATGATTACAAATTTTTGCTTTCTGCAGTATTATAGTCAGAAATAAATCTACTACGTATTTTTTCCATTTTCTTTATAGTGATAGATGTCCCTGAACTTTACTGGAATGCCAAACCTCCAAAACTTAAGATCTAGCCAGGTAAGCTGGTAAAAAATGCTCCAAAGCTAAATAAATGTTTTGAACAATGACTCTTGACATAAAATAAGATTTGTTCAATTGAATTTCCCTAACCTTGCTCACCTCTCCCTCACAATGAAAAATGTTTTTCAACTCTACCAGAGTTTTAAAATTTTTATTTGTGGCATCTTATCTTAATTGAAACATGCTTACGCATAGATTTAGGGTGTGCCCAATTGCATATATGTATTTTTGGAAGGATTTTCATTCTTTTATAGGAGAAAAATAGTTTAGCAACATATTGTGGTCAATTTTAATTCTTTGATATCTCTGTTTTAATGTTAGTTTCATCAGGATATGTAAACAATGAAGTGTGCAATTCAAAAAAGTCAGGACAAAAGGGAAGAATGTTATTTGGATTATACTTTAATGCCTGAACCTAAATTTGAATATTGATATGGGACGTGTGCATTTCACAGGGATTTTAATTAGAACTTTTAAAAATAATTGGTAACGGTCTCAGTTAACAAAGCAATCAGAAAAAAAATCAAATTAGAAGAGCTATGAAGTTGGGCCAAACAAGGGAAAAAGAAAAGATAAAAGCCAGATTAAGATTTATTAGCTCTTAAATGCCTCAGAATGATACATCATACCTTCAACTTTGGTTTCCTTGCCTTCTTACATCTTTCTCTGACCTTTCAAGAATCACTAAGGATTTGTCTTTTCTTTAGTAATCTGATATTATTATACCTTATGTCACAAAGTCACTCCTCGCATCGTACAGTATTTATGCCAGGTTTGATGCACATCCTTTCAGGTCTTTGGGATGTGGCATATGCAGAGTTGTAGTCATGAGCTCCCCTGGTGAGATTCGAATTTTGCACCAAGACATTTTCTAGGAAGAGAAACTACTCAATAACTTTGAAGCTAATTTATATTTAAGTTACGTACACATTTAAGTATAAAGTTAGTTCTTATTATTATAAATATAATATTACTTTATATATTATAATATATGTATATAAAATTATTTATTATTTTCTCATACAAGTTTACCTTACTATTCCTGAGGGTAATTTGTCAATAATATGGTATATGTTAATACATTTCGAAATGTGATTCTCAATCGAAAATATGGCGAGATCACTCAGGTTCTTGCCCAATATGCGATCGTAAATATTTTTCGACATTATTACTTTCCTGTATACATACCGATGTTTTTAAAATATCGCATCCCTACTTCCAATCATCAAAAACTAAAAAACAATAGTCTTTAAACCGGTGTAAAAAATTCGTCCACGAGGAACTAGAACGTAGCTCTTGAAACTGGTGAGATGGGCTGCATATCTAAGAATCTAACAATATGCGTATATCCGTTTGGGATCCCCTGAAATACCGAAAGTATATATAGTTTGCTCACACCTAGTCTAGCTTAACTCGCAACCCATCTGAGGGCACGTGTTCTTGATGTGGCAACTGCGTGTCTAGACAGCCGTGCCTGGCAACGTCGAGTCAGCAGAGGCGTCCGTCAGATCATTAGCTGCAGTAACTTTCCTTTCTATGTTTCTGCTTAGGCGGGGAGGTACAACTCCCTCCCTTCATGTCCTTCCCGCGCAATATTTTCTACAAATTTCCTCCACCAACAGACAGCCTTGGTTCTTCACTTCAGACGTTAGCGCATTCTAGCTGCTGATTGGGAAGTTAAGTAGTGGTGCTAGAGAATGGCACAGACTTGTTTCCTTTGGTCTCGGGTGTCTATTCGAACTTGCCACATACTTTTACCTACTGCCATCTACCGCTGCCCAAAATACATTTTTTTGAAATTTTCTTAATTTTTCGGTGTACTAATAATAGAACAGAAATATTTTTTAAGAACAGTAAACCCACGTCCTAAATTGCAATTTTCTTTAAAAATTACTGAAGCTGGTTTTAAGAAACTAGCGGTTATCGCTTCAGTATATTCGAAATTTGAAGCAATTTTTCATAGAAAAACTTTTTGTTTTCGAAAAATTTCATTAAAAGTAATTTGAATCTCATTAGCTCACAAATACAATCGTGTTTACATCATTGCACTTGTGAGTGGAAGTGCCTCAAATGAACTTTATCGAAAACTCAAACAATTTCTGTGAAAAAGAGCTTCAAATTTCACACATACAGTTACGCATACACGTCATTTTCTTAAAAACGGCTCCAAATTTTTTAATGGAAATTGCCATTTGTGACGAGGTTTTACTCTTATTTAATATTCTTAAAATAATATTTCAGTTCTACTATTTAAAAAAAAATTGAGAAAATTAAGAAAAAAGTACTTAAAGCGACGATAGATGGCAGACTCCAAGAGTATGTGCCAAATCAATCTATACGAAAAAGTCTGGGCCATTCTGAAGCACCACTAGTTTTCTTCCAGTGTCCTTCAATCTTATCCATTTTCTTTTGAAGCGGAGGGGTTTTGCATGTATGCTTCATACCAGTAGCGGCCCGTGGTCATTCCGTTAGGGTGTGCAAAGTCTCATTTCTCTCTCCCTTCCACCCCTCCGTGTCTCACACACACACACACACATTTTGTAACTTTTATAGCTCAGTCGGGTCGCTGGTTCATTCCTACAATGAATGGATGGAAGAGAAGGGAGGTTATCTATTAAATCATTTCGTTAATTGGGCAAAAATTAATTTATTCCTGACAACATTAGTTGCCAGGGAAGTCGCAAGAGAGCGACCAAAAACTGCCTACCAACTTTGCGCAATGAGCTCATAGTTCTAATAGCTAGGAAGAAATATCTTAACACTATCATGTGGGGTTTTGTCTACAATAATTAAAAAAAAAAAAAAACCTGCCTGAGTGCGGCAACGCTGAAACTTTCGCCGGACGCCACAGCGAAGAAACCCCGTGACGTAATCAGGGGCAGAGAGTTCGTCTTCGGTTCAATACCGGATTATCACCGCTGGTTGTCGGCGCCTCCGGAGACCGGCTGGATGGCTGTCCTCGTCTCGTGATTCACCTTCGCTCTGGCGAGGGCTGACGGCGTGATGCGTTGACGGCAGGGCGGTGGTCAGGTCACCGACTCCCCATCCGGTGCTATGATGGCGATGGCTGCATATCTCGGAGACGGCTCGAAGACACACGGGCGCCGGGCGGGCGTAATGCGGGCTTGAATGGGCCCGAGACGGCAATAATGTTCCTCACTCCGAGTCTTATCCAAGAGCCACGTCTTTTCTCCTACGATTTCTCCCTAAGAATATTTTTTCTCTACTCAGCTCCCGGCCGAGTTCGCCTCCGGTTCCCCCTCCCGAAAACGTCTCAAGACCCGTACCTTTGCCCGTTCCCTCACGGAGAGATGTCTCATAGGCCGAAACTATTTGCGTCGCAATTTTTTGTCACCCAATCGGGATGCACTGTTCCTCGAATTTTCCAGGGCGATCTCTCTCTCTCTCTCTCTCTCTCTCTCTCTCTCTCTCTCTCTCTCTCTCTCTCTCTCTCTCTCTCTCTCTCTCTCTCATTCTAGAAGCTTCTTTTGCAGCTGCCCGAATACGTGTTCAGGCGGCTTTGTTTCCGAAAACATAATTCTTCGGCGCCGTGATCGGCAGCCGGCGACGGGCGAGCTATTTACAATACCTCTGGGACTTCCGGAAGTGTTGTAGGGAGATTCCTTGCGCGGGCGCGTGACGAATGGCCGGCAGGCAGGGTCTGTCTCCGGGCCAAGGCGCGGGCGGTCATTGTTTGGCGCGCGCGGGAGCTCCCCGGAGGGGGAGTGGGGATCCTTCCCTGCGGATCGGCACCCGCCGAAGGGGTGTGACGGGCGAGCGCCGGGCGGGCGGCGTAATAAGTCTGCTGCGGGCGGTCGGGGTAGCTGGCGACGGCGGCGGTGAAAAGGACCCTTTGTGACAGCCCAGTCTTGCGACCTACTTTCTTTCCTTAGAGTAAACTATCTTAATATAATAAAAATTTGGTGACGCCACAATGTGTGTGTATGTATATATATATATATATATATATATATATATATATATATATATATATATATATATATTGTTAGCGAGGAAGGGTTAACAGTCCAACGAGCCGAATAAATACACACGATTTCCAAACAAACAAATCGTATATTCTGATGTACGTGTTACATAGTTTAGTGATCAAGAACAACTGAGAAAAAAACAAAAGGTTGAGCGCGATGCGCACGGACAAGTCATGGCGCATGCGCGCAAACAAGATAGATGGCGCACAACCGCTACTCGCATTCAAAAGATAAAATTCAAGTTACAACACTTCCCCTCGAGTCGGTTGTTCATCCGTCGGTCATGCGTTAATCTTCATCCCTGCTAATTGTACGCAGTGCTTATGTTTGGACTTCGGTAATCCCTTCGTCAGGAAATCTGCTGCTTGGTCTTCAGTAGGCACGTGTTGCAGACGAAATTCCTTCTTCTTCAGTACGTCTCGCACAAAGTGATGGCGGATATCAATGTGCTTGCTTCTTGCATGGTACGTATCATTTTCGGCTAATATCAGAGAGCCACGGTTATCGCAGAAGATGATGAGATCATCGAAATCATAGAATCCCAATTCTGAGAGAAACCGTCGAAGGAATATGGCTTCCTTCGCGCTCTCCGATAAGGCCATATATTCAGCCTCCAATGTTGACAATGCGACAGTCCGCTGCTTACGAGAGTCCCAAGAGATCGGTCCCCCGTTCAACATAAATAGATAGCCGGAATAGGATCTCCTGTCGCCGGCACAGTTACCCCAGTCAGCGTCAGCGTATCCCTTGAAGGAGCCTGGATCTAAACCGTACGTCAGTCCCAAATCAATCGTGCCCTGTAAATAGCGTAAAACGCGTTTAGCGGCTCTCCAATGTTCGGAGCCAAAGCAATTGTTAAACTGTCCAAGGTAACTTGCTGCGAATGAAATATCGGGTCGTGTGCTTGATGCCAAGTACGTAAGAGCTCCAACAAGCTCACGATATGGAAGGCGTGAGTCTTCCGGTGATTGTGACTCGTTCTTCTGCAGCTTGACATTCGGGTCCAGTGGGGTAGAAACGGCATTGCAATTTTTCATTCCGAACCTCGAAATTAACTCCTCAATATAGCCTCGTTGATGAAGTGTCACTTGCCCGTTTGATTGCTCGAATTCCATTCCCAAACAAAACTTCACGAACCCAAGGTCCTTCACGACAAAATTAGTACGTAGTCCTGCGATTAGCTCGGATATTTCATCCTCGTTGCGAGAAGCTATTAGAATGTCGTCGACATAAGTCGCAATGAGAACCACATCTTCTCCTGAACCGATGTAAAACAAGCAAGGATCGGATTTCGATGGTACGGCTCCCAGCTTCTTCATGGTTGCGTCTAGCTTCATATACCAACTTCTCCCGGCCTGTTTCAGTCCGTATAATGATTTCTTCAAACGGCATACCTTTTCACCTTCGCGGAGTTTGTCGAGCATCTTCTTCGCCTTTGATCCAATCTGATTTTCGCCTTCAGAGTCTACGATGTCCCGCAAGATTTGTTGAAGATTTTTCGGAGGTTTCATATAGATTTCCTCTTCAAGTACTCCGTTCAAATATGCAGTTTCGACATCCAGCTGTCGAATCTTCATACCATGACTGGCTGATAGTGATGCCATAAGTCGAATGGTACTCCTTCGTGCTACCGGTGCAAACGTCTCTGTGAAATGTATTCCAGGTTGTTGGCTAAATCCCTGCGCAACAAGCCGTGCTTTCCTCTTTTCCAGCACTCCGTTAGGATGAAATTTATTTCTCAGCACGATTCGACTGCCTACAACCTTCTGATTATCCGGGCGATCGACCAGATCCCAAGTATCATTCTTCACGATTGATTTGATTTCAGCTGCAATGGCTTGACGCCATTCGTCTGCTTCTCGACTATTCAGTGCTTCTTTAAAAGGTACTTCGGAGAGAAGTATCTGGTTCTGCTCATCGTGAAAATCGTTGCTAGGTTTTGGAACACTGTTGTATATCTTCCTCGGTCTTCCCCTCAAACCTGTTCTAACTATCTTCGGTCGACCGCGGCCCCTATGGCCGTTCGATTCTGTAGAATCTTCGTCATCAGAAGAGTCAAAAATGTGGTCTATTTCCTCAGTAGGTTCCGGATGCCTTGATGAAAACTCCACTTCTCTAAATTGTCGAACCTGCGGTGAATCCTCTTTTCCATCGATGGCCTCTTCTTCGACGGGAAAATCAGTCGATTTACTGTGATCCTCGTCTTCCAAAAAAGTTACATCACGAGTTATCAGAACCTGCCGCTTCTCCGACGACCAAACGCGATATGCTTTGGACTCTTCTGCATATCCTAAGAAAATTCCCTCTTGACCTCGATCGTCGAATTTTCCTTTCCCAGGAGTTCTGTCCAAGTAGTAGACCTTACTTCCAAATATCCTAAGGTTGGAAACGTCCGGAGCTTCGCCAGTCCATGCCTCAAATGGTGTCCTCCCATTCAGACTCTTTGTCGGTAGTCGATTTCTCAAATAATTCGCAGTATTAACTGCCTCTGCCCAAAAATAGTCAGGCAAATTCGATTCCTTGAGAAGGCATCTGGCTGCTTCCAATATTGTCCGGTTTTTTCGCTCGGCGATCCCGTTCTGTTCCGGGTTGTAGGGCACAGTAAGTCTCCTTGAAATCCCTTTTTTCTTCAAATAGTCGTCGAACTCACTGTTCAAAAATTCTCGACCGTTATCGGACTGTAGACATTTAATAGTTATACTCTTCTCGACACGTGCGGCGTCTCTTTTCGACACGTGCGGCATAATTGGTAAACGCCTTAGAAACTTCGTCCTTGGACTTTAAGAACTGGATCTCACGCCATCGTGTACTGTCATCAATAAATTCGACGAAGTACGTCGATCCACCCAAAGATGCTGTCCGCATGGGTCCACAGACGTCCGAATGTATCAGGTCCAGAGTGTTTGTCTGCCGCTGCGACTTGTTGGGAAAAGGAGCCCTCGTCATTTTACTTCGTAAACAGACGTTGCAGTTGAGTTTTCCGGTCGTATCTGAGAGCAAAACACCCTTCAAAATTCCCTTTTGAATACCTTCCTGGATATCTCGTATTTTCGCGTGGCCCAGACGTCGGTGTAGAAGTTCGAGAGTAACTTTGTTTTCCTTTGGTGCGGTTGCAGCAGTATAAGCGCCTTGTCCAGATTCACGGATGAAATATAAATTTTCAATTCTTTCGGCTTCCAGCACTATCTTTTCATTTTCATCTCGAATAAGTGCTCCTGTCTTTCGGAAAAGAATTTCGAAGCCGTGATCTGTAATTTTACTCACCGACAATAAGTTTTGTCTCATTTCCGCTACATAGATCGCGTTGTTCAGTGTGACATTCGCTGTCTTGTCATGCGCGCGTGCGACAAACTGCGCTTTGCCTTCGCCTGCCGTGACTGTTGTAGCATTACTAGCGAATTTTACCTCTTCAGGATTCGGCACGATTTCGCTGAAGTAGTCGGCGTCGATGCAGAAATGACTAGTCGCTCCGCTATCTAGGCACCATTTAACATCCGACTGTGACCTCTTCTGACTCGATACGTAAAAACTTACATTCTCCGTGGATTTTTCTTTTGCACTTTTCTTCTTTGTCGGACATACGTTCGCTTTATGACCGAACAGTTTACACTTATAACACCGGATCGTCGCAAGATTCTCTTTCTGTTTGTCGCCGTCACTTTTGTCTTGTCGTTTTTTAGAATGTTCTTTTTTCTTCGCGAACATGGCCCCTGACGGCGTGTTTCGCGTGACACTTTTCCTCGCGTCACTTTCCTCGAGAATTTTAATACGAAGTGCCTCCGGCGTTGGCAATTCGTCTCGCGACTCAATGGCACACCGCAAATTTTCAAACGTCGTTGGCAAACTGTAGAGCAATAGAATCGCCAACAAATCTGGATTTATTTCGATGTCCATATCATTCAGTTTGTCTACCGAGTCAAAGAAACTGTTCAGATGCGCGCGCACGTCGCCGTTTTCCGCCATTTTCTGCAGCGTCAAACCTTTTAACAACGTCGCCTTCCTCGCTGGTCCTTTGGACTGATAAGTCTCTTCGAGTTTTATCCACATTTCGCGCGAGGTTGTACAATGTTTAATTTGTTTCAACTCGCTCGTTGAAATCGACAATATCATGTCCGAACGCGCCTTCGCGTCGTTACGTGTCCATTCCTGAATGTTGGCCGCGTTCGCGTTATTTTCACCAGTTCAGGTTTCACCGTTCCACCGTTTGCGTATTCCCACAAATCATTTTTAGTGAGAACTGCTTGCATTTGCAGTTTCCACGTATCGTAATTGTCTTTTCCCAATAACTCGATACGTCCCACGTTTCCGGCGTTCATAATGGCAGACACAAAGAAAACTTTTCACGCGCGTTCGTTTTTGATCTGTGACACCGCTCGTTGTTCACTTTTCAGTTTTTCAGTTTTCGCGAACCAGGGCCCATAACCTGTTAGCGAGGAAGGGTTAACAGTCCAACGAGCCGAATAAATACACACGATTTCCAAACAAACAAATCGTATATTCTGATGTACGTGTTACATAGCTTAGTGATCAAGAACAACTGAGAAAAAAACAAAAGGTTGAGCGCGATGCGCACGGACAAGTCATGGCGCATGCGCGCAAACAAGATAGATGGCGCACAACCGCTACTCGCATTCAAAAGATAAAATTCAAGTTACAACATATATATATATATATATATATATATATATATATATATATATATAAATAAATAAACGTAAATAGACACATAAACACAGAGCACCTTATGAAGTCTGATTGCTTGCTGACCTGTTTCTTTCATGAGCAGTGAGAGTTGCCCGCATTTCTTTCCACAACACCCTCTTCGACTTCGCTCGGCAGGGATCCCTCCGAAATATTTACGGATTCTACTAGAGTTGGATTACCGCGTAACTATTCAGCACGTTCCAGAACCGTCTTTCAAGGGTGTTAAGAGTTCTATTGAACTCGTTGATTCAAACCTTTTTTACCCCACATTATCCATAAGCTCGCTGTACAAATTTTAGGCTAAAAGTACAAGTTACGGAATACTCAAAACAATGTAGATAATTTGCCGTCTATGCAGTGTGACGAAATACAAAGTGAATACAACGTTTTTTTTAGCTTTTTTTCTTCACGGTTGATAGAAAAACAAACACGCTCAATTCAATTTTTCCAAACGCATTAAAAAAGTAGCCGTCTACATACATTTACAAAATGCATTTGGGTTTTCATTAATTCGAAATTAATTTGTAATTGCACCACACTTCAAAATATAAGAGAATGTGCTTATAATATTAAATTAACACAATTCTTATGAATGCAACTCTGCACAGCAATGCGTTCGCAATTCGCGCGCTAGCGAAGAACTGTTTTATGGGAAGGGGTGAGAACTCTTTTCAGGGGAGAGATATCTCAAACTTCGTTCAATGTCACTCTTCTACAAACTTGTGCTAAGTGAGTGTTATATCTTCGAGACAGGTCAAGGTATTCGCTGACATTGACACTCACTATGCATTGCATACTCAACCGAATGCTCCTTCCGTCCATAAAGGCACTGTTGTTCCCTCTTACCCCTCCAGCTCCGCGGCAGCCTACCATGCGCTGTACTCGTTCGCTATTCTCGAGTGTGCGTCGGCTGGCTTTCACAAAGGGCACTGGCGGCGGATTGTCAATCGCTGCTTCCGAATGGCGCGAGTTTTGGAATTCCAGGACTTGTATTCCCCTCTTGTTTAAAGATGTTTAAGAGGAAATGTGCCGAATTAATTTGAGTGTGCACATGCGAACCTGCGTGCGAATAGGCACGAGAAGTCAATGCTTCAAACACATTTTAACGCGCTAGCACATCTTTCATACTGCGAGCAGTCTCTAAATTGTGCTGCTACGGTAGGATGAAATGTCAGCAGGGGTGGGCAAAATACTTGAAAAATATATTTCATATACAAAATACTTTACCGAAAATATTTTAGATACCAAATACAAAATAGTATTTTAAAATACAATCAACGATGTTTTATACATCATAATTTCTGTCCTTTTTTTCTTTTAAACAGTCATTCACTTTCAATAAAAGATCACCACATTACATTTAAAATTGTATTATTAAAATAGATAACATTCTTTATATAACACAACGTTTCAGTAGTTGTTTTCAATCCATCATCAGGTAGCCATATCATTTCTTGTGTATGCTCATATTTTATGCCTCAAAGGTATCTTGGTGTATTGTCCTCTTCATTCTCCCAGGAACTTCAAGCACTAAAAAATTAAAATACGCATGCAACCATGCACTTAAAATTGACAATATATTCACTGAAAATAGCCTATATATGCGCTTAAAATTACGAATATGCGTTAAACAAAAACATGGTTAGCAACAGATAACATTTATTTATATTATCTTCATTTTTTACACTGCAATACAAAACTCCTATAATAAAAATTTGTTTTCAAACATGATAAACAAAAAAAATATTAAGCGAGAGAACCAATAGCATTGTTACAAGACGTCGTAATATTCAGTCCACTTCAGTTAAGTTCATGCACACGATAAAATTTCAGGAAGTAAATCGATTCTAGCGGAGCAATCTTATCAGAAGAGTGTCGGAAATATGTTGGACACAGCTTTTTGTATGATGAAGAAGACAGAAGTACCCACATTTTGTACTTTGTGAGAAGAACTGATAAATTCTTTCTACTGTATCAAAAAAAGGACTTAACTTCTTTGATTTTAGAGTTATGATATATACCTCCTTGGTCTATGATTTTACTTACAGCATCATTAAAAACAAGATTTTGCAGTTGGTTGTTTTCCCTCGATTCGGGTTTTAACACCCGTGTACATACCAAAGTAGCACGCCAATCATACCCTTGACCACGACATTTACTTAAAAAACGGCTTTCTATGGTATTAAGAATTTTCTTTTCTAATCCGGCGGCACTCTGGTCTTCTCTTTCTGTGGTACTTAAAAAAATATTGATTTTTACGTCAGATGGCAAGCCAGCTTCATCATGACGGAGCTATGATGAACATTTAAATACTTGACTCAATTTATTTTTCTTCGTTATTTCTTGAGCTATGTCCATTACAGAACAGAATGAAGCAAGTCTGATTTCATTAACAAATTATTTTGCTAATTGTTCAGCTAAAACGTAAATTACTTCATTTTGAATTGTATGGCTAAGGTAATTCGCCGTGCCTTTCGGTTTACTGACTAGCTTATGTACTATACGATCGTATTTTGTCAAAAAATATATGATAGCTAAGAACATTCCCCTACTACATTTTCCTATATCCTACCTGTGTCCGCGAAATAAATTGTTTGCAGCCATTGTAAACGTTACGTTCACAATTCGGTGTAGCACATGCTTCAGAAATTAATTTCTTACCTCATCTGTGATTCCATGTGCATGTCAACTGTACTTTTGTTCCTTCACGAATGGAAAACTACACAAGCATTCAAATGCGCATGGTTTGTTTCATGGCCTACTATGGGTTTGGACAACCCTTTCCAGTCACACCCCCTTCCTTCCACGACGATCTTTGGCCGCCAACACGATTTGAAATAAACAGTATCGTTTTTAAAGTAATAACATAGTATTTCTCTTCAAATTCGTTGACCTGTGATTGCTAACGTGAACTAATATTTATTAGCAAATCATAGGCAATCATCTCGTGGTTCAAGAGCGAAATCTCTCGCTTTTCGCCAAGGAGCTCCGGATTCGATTCCCGGACAATCGCATGTGAAATTTGTTCCAACAAAACTAGTTTGGCTGGTTCACAAGCGCTAGTCCAACCCTTGTGAAGTGTTCTAAACCTTACCCCTATCTTCTTATTCCTTTCCAATTCTGGCCGCTGGGTACTGACGCGGGAGCGCATAAGAGAGAGGCTCGTACGCGGAGAAGCTACCTAGCGATTCTCTTGACAACTGACTGCGACGCGACATGACACATGACATACTGTAAACGGAGAATTGGCCCTGAAAGCGCACTAGTTAATCGAGAATTTCTCAAAGGATTGCGCAAAGCGCTCAACGTCCCCTAAGGGGCTTGGAGACGCGTTGTGTCTATCTAGACGCAACAAATTTAAAAAATCAATTTTTCTGATGAAATCTCGAGGAAAAGGACCAGCTGGTACACAGGAATTTTGTGGAACTAGGGACATTTTTGTTGTATAGTCTACTTTTAAGGCATAAGCAGCACGATAATTTGAATGTTTTAAATTAGGGGAACATCCAAAATGGGGACGCTAGCATATTTTAACATATAACAAATTAAATAATCGCTAAAAAAATTGAAAAATATTTCTATGGTAAGTAGCACTTAGACTATCGGGAAAATGGTTTTTGTGTTTACAAAAATATTGACTTCGATGGAAAAGTACCTTTTTGAGAAAAAGTGCTATGTCCTCGTTTTGGACAACTGGTCGGCTAAAATGGGGTACTCACATTAAAATGATCAAATATGGAAGTCATTTATTTCAAAACATTTAGAAAGTCCGTAATTAAATTGTATTGTATTAAATTAATAAAATTGTATTGTATTAAATTAATTGTATACTATGGCAAGTTCGGAACATAAGAATAAACAACTTGTCATTCGAAAATTTGTTTTTTTATTAGCATTCTAGTTTATACAGGAACAAAATAGGGCCGAAATCAAGCAAAAAGTCACAAATAAATGTGTCATCCCTTCTTCACCAATGGAACAGGCTTCATGTGCCCAACCTTCACAAGTACCACACTCTATCCAGCTTTCGATCCCCTTGGAATTTGTGACTTCTTAGCTGTCCGGGTGTTGGGTCCCCTTGGAATTTGTCTAAAGCTCGTTGCAGAAGATACAAGCATCATCATCATCATCATTCTCGGGGGGGGGGGCGTCCCCGTTTTGAGCCGCTTCATGTCCCCTTTTGAGTAGGACATGACGACCGCTAGAAAACATGGAGCCTTTATAGCACCATGCGAGATAATACGATAAATTATCTGTTAAAATGTACCTTAAAACCATGACAATCAATGCTTTCCTCACCAAAAGTGAACGACAAAAAGTAACTAGTTAAGATCCAATACACTAGGTAGATGAAATCGTAGCGGCTTTCAACAAAAACATTGAAACTTTCATGAAACAATTGCACGCACACGCATCGACAACTCCTCCCAAACTGTTTGACCCTCTAATGTAAAAGTACCACGTTTGGCCATCATAAGCATCCCTTATCAGTAAGAAACTGAACGTCCCCGTTTTGCCTGCCACCCTCATTTTGAACAACTTTCTCCTACCTGTATGTGTTGTATCCTCGTATACATCAGATTTGTAACTTTCTTTCATTTCATCATCATCATCACCAATAATAACACTTTCTGTTGTAGTTGTAGAATCACTACCTGTACCATTGGTAGACGAAATATCACTTTCACTTGCATTCATCAGCCAGCCGAGCAAAAAACAGTATCAATTTTCACCAATTTGTTTGTTTCTTTAATTAACTCTCTTTTTTTCTTTTCTGAGCAACACGATGTTGATAACTTGTTTTAAAAGGTTTCATTTTTTAACGATATAATTTCTTTAAAAAATATCTTCAGTATTAATTTTCTTTAAACCCACGCCAACTAAAGAGCTGCAAGGCGTGCCAGTTGCTTGCTCGTACTCGCTCGAGGATTTCAGCCTCGAGTACCGTGTCCTAAAAATCTTGTGCTCGCTCGCGGTGGTCTGGTTCATGGGCCCATGGCGGCGGCGGCGGCGATTTCCACGTATTGGATCAGCCTACGCAAGCCATTGATAGAGAAGCAAATTAAGAGGATTATGAAAGCTTTCATTTGCCTGGAGATTGCGTCCTATCACAGAAGAAGAAATCTAAAAATGCGACGGCGATGGTGTGACGGTTAGCGTACCGGACTGTTATACCCAAGCTCGCGGGTTCAAACCCGATCGAAGCCGTGGATTCTTAGGGCGACAAAATCCTTCGTACGCCTTCCTTCGGAGGGGAAGTAAAGCCGGCTGACCCATGTTAGTAGATTTACTTGCATGTAAAAGATCCTCAAGCCTAAATGACGCCTCTGAGCTAAATTCAAAATCGCCTGTTTCTCGCCCAAGAAATACCTCCTTTCTCTGCTAGATGAAAGGAGCGTAGCGAAATTTGCGTGGTCAGACGGAAGAGCGGGCCTGATGGCCCGAGTCTCGCCACGTCAAATAAGGCAAATTCAATTCAATTCAAAAATAATACGGATCAGAGGAAGAGGTTTCACACATTGTTTGTGAAATGGTAGACTTTCATCAGATTTGAGAAGTTTGCATGTAAACTAACATCTTTTTTTCGCGGGAAAACAAGAAAAACATTACATTTTCAGATGTGTTTTGAGAATTTCATTCATTTTATCAGCGACACGTTTTTTTTATTTTAAAATATTGGAAATGAGTAACGCTGAAAATCGTAAAGTGGAATTCGAAAAAGAATTACAGTAAGTATTTATTTTGTAATTATAGTATTTTTTTGCTCGCGAATAGGCTGACTTCGACCACGCATGCATGCATCCTTCAACTACCGGGGATTCGGTAACATTATCTTGTATCATGGGATCAACATTTAGCTAGATTCGCCGCGCTGTGGACCCACGACGTTGGCCTACTTTGGGTCCCGCTGTCGCCTTGCTTCTCTCCAAAACTGGCTGTTTGTGGTGCCGCTCGAAGCGCCGTCTTCTCTCCACCAGATCCCGGCCGAATCTGCTCCCGAATTGTTTCTTTATACGCCCGGTAGCGGAAGAGAACAATGGCATCTTCTTCTCTCTTCAGCCGCTCTTTTCGTGCGGCACGCCGATGCGTATTAGATATTCCTTACGCGTGTATGATAAATGGCGTATTTTGTCCTTCGGCGTCTTGTTCGGTACACTCTCACTCAGGCAGCTAATTGCATCAGTTCTCCTGCAGTTTCACAGTAACATAAGTTTTAACTTCGCGGCCACTATTCCGCCTCGAACTCATTTCCTTATAAATCTCCACAGTTTATAACTAATCATTTTATTCACAATTCTAACGTGTAGTTTTCTCTACCTTTTTCTTCACTACCTTCTCCACAATCCATTACCACTTCCTCTCACACACGCCAAGATGGCGCCTACTACTCATACTCCACGAAACGGGGACCGCACAACCCACCTGGTCGACGACTTTTCCGACAAGAAGAAGTGGTCAGCTGTCCGACCTCTCTCGGAAGGGTTACACCGCATTATCACCCCTACCAACTGACCCTTCGCACTCGCTCGTCATAAATTGCAAGTCCGATGGACGAGCTGCGGGCAGCAGACACTCGTACTAGGCTGCGTACTGACCACAGCAGTGTGCATAAGTTGCGGGGATGTGTCTGGGCGGCGCCGCAGCTGCGTGGGTGGCTGGTGGAGGTGTTTGGTCCATGTACCAAACGCACCAATTATGTACATGTATATTGTAATGGTACGACCTACCGCGAATTCGATGTAGAATTTCTATTAATAAGATCGCGGACACCCAGCGATGCTACAGCTGTATTGGAGATCGTCGATACATGACCCCTGTCCCTTCTGTGGCTCTATTGTGGCGAGGGGTACATTATGACATTTTTGACACAGGACACCCCCGCGCAGTTTGGGAGGAGGGAGCCCTATGTCGGCAACCGAACCCTTCGAATTCCAATTAATCATCGCCGTCGCGAATCGTGGATGCCTGACGGTCGGGGCTTCCATCCCTGGGTCCGGCCTGAGCAAGGGGGACGAGCGCAGCAACGCTGGAGCGCGGCCGTGGTCTTGGCTGCAGCTGTCCGGGGTGAGCCGTCCCTACCCGTCGGTCAACAACACCACCAGCTG
The DNA here is from genome assembly GCA_038098605.1 of Gryllus longicercus. Lineage (NCBI taxonomy): Eukaryota > Metazoa > Arthropoda > Insecta > Orthoptera > Gryllidae > Gryllus > Gryllus longicercus. The sequence continues at coordinate 4,005,989 of JAZDUA010000011.1, read as the reverse complement.
GGTGTGTTCTACTGCCGGGACAACAACAAGAATAGTAATCACCAGCTTTACTCTCGCTAAAATGCGGTAGGACAATAATTGAGCGAGGCTGAAGAGAAGATGCAATTGTAAAATATTGTGTAATCACCCATCATTCACAATCATACATGAGATATTAAATGTTTGTTTGTAAAAGTTTAAAGACGATAATTGAAAAACACCATTCTTGCTCCAGAAGCCACACACACACACACACACACACACACACGCGTAGGGGTTACAATATGAATATGTATATATACATATATTGTAACAGTACATCCAGCCGCCCTTCGCCCCTGCGGCCGTTCCCGCATTAAGTTGCATTTTGACATCGCCTCTTCGGAGAGGCCGCCCATTCCCCATTCACGTCGGGATGCCGCAGCTTTGCGTTTCCAAGAAAGCAACCTGTAAACGCAAATTAATGTCAGAATTTTAGGCATTTAAAGAATGTCTGCGCGAAGTTTCCTAGAAGCGTCTGCATCAGCGTTTTTACGGTGTTTTACTGAAAGAAAATGGCATACAAATGTCACTCCAACAAAATTTGCTTCCTAAATCTGTGGCTTGGGTTACTTTGCTTATTCGATCTCCGATCGATCACTGCCCCACGTTGGGCGCCAATCAATCTGACGGAGGTGGTCCATTGGATGAATGCTCATACCGAGCTTTGTGATCTCAGGGTGCAGGACCTTTAGGATGTGACAAAGTTTTCCCAAGACACAGAAATAGGCAAATCAGTGCGTATATTCTTCAAATTATAAAACAATTTACAACGGGCACTACATCAACCCAACTAAATGGACAAACAAGGCTCTCAAATAAATCATAAAACAATGACATCATCCTTTTGAAACAATTTGAAATTACAAACACTCCTTTAATACTTTATATGATTAATTCTTTCAAATTATCTACGTTCAAGGAAACCCCGTGCACGGTAATTACTTCCTTCGCCAGCAATGTTGGTAAAATGTCAATTTGCTTTGCTCGATCACCTCAAAACAAATAAAACTATATCCTATATTTTATTAAATTTCCTCATCTCAAAATACTTGCAACACAATTACTTATTAGATCACACAACTATTTAGAATGAATTTTCTATAAGTATTAAACATGAATGAAACTTATTACACGGATTTCAATGCTCCCGTTTTTGCGGTTTTCATTTGTAACATTGACCGCAACGAAATCTACCTGATTATGCAAATTTGCTAGAGTTCAGAGTTTCATCTGCCACACTGGCGTGCTCGTAGCGCGCCTGCCCTAAATTCCCTTTACAAATTCTGATACATTTACCGTCGCGCTCTCAGCAGCGAATTGAACCAACCTCCGTTCTCCCTCGTCGTACGTCTGACCTTGATCCAAATTCTACCCGCATGGCCGCTCCTCTGCAGACCAGACGTCCGTGATCTCGCTCGAAACCGCTGTCTTGGCACTGCTGTCTTCAAAACCCACGTTCATTCTTATTCTCACCCGGCACCAGAATGCCCGTCCTGTCTTCCATCTTCGCTTCACTTGACAAGCAGCACGCCGACGCGTGTTACACAGTCTTTAACGCTAACGGCGTATTTCAGAGTTATATACACAGTTCTATAAACACTTTGTAATGATCCACGGCCATTGTTCTCGCGGCCATTATTCTTCCTCGTCCTAATATTTCCACTAATTCACACAGTTCTCATTGATGGTTTGTTATAATCAGTGTTCGCCGACCTAACTTTTGCTCCCGTCGCCATTATTTGTTTTGGAGCCATGAACCCGTTGTTGCTCGCCGATTTCATAGCTAGACGATGGAAGGGGTGAATGTGATGGGGTGGTTGCACGTGTCAGGTGGCGACGCGTGAATGAAGTAATTTCATAGGGAAGAACGCCGCTGTGAAGGACGCCAGGAAACGCGCTGTTTCGAGCTACCTGGGGCCTTCTCGGGCGCGCCTAGGGATCGGTGGAAGTCGCTGTTTTGTCCAGTGCGACCCACGCTAGGCCGCACCCCATCACGCACCGGGAAGTATGCCTCCCGCCCCCAAATCGAGCGACGCCGCCGTCGCGCCCTTTTTCTCGGGATCCGTGTGACGGTGGTAGTTTCCCAGAAATTGTGAAGGTGCGGGCGGTCATCACCAACGCCGCGATAGAGCGGAGAAACCGCGTGACGCGCGCCCACCAATCGCGAGTGACGCGGGGGAGGGCCACACGATCCGCAAGTCTTCCTGGTGTAACGTCGTGCCTAGGGTCCAGATGGACAACACATGTCGGAAGGCCAGCGAGGGGGCGGGGGCAGTCCTTTGGCGGCAAGCGGAAGGCCACCACAGGAGGGCCCCTCCTCAAGGGCCCGGGTGGGCGTGTCTCGGAACGCGGGTGTCAACTGGCGCAGAGGGAATTGATGGGTGAGTCCAGCCGCGGTGCAGCTGGACTCCAAAATTGCAAACAGGCCCACGTTTCGGGATGAGAGGACGCCGCCGGCATGTGAGGTCTGTCACTTGACCCCTCGCGAAGCGGCTGGAAAGTAACCAGCCGTGGGCATTCGAGTTTGAACCGAATCGCAGTGCGGAAGGCACATTTCACCCGCCAGGGGTTATCACGAGCTTCAGCAGCGAGGTGTGGCGGTTGCCACGGGACAAAAGACCAGGAGCGGCGCCAAGCCGCTGGGGTCTGCGTCAGGCTGGGGCGGGGATGCTTCAGAGAAGTGCAGTGCTGGGAATGCAGCGCGTTTCCGAGGAGTGTGTATATAGTGTTAAAACTTGTAAATAAAACTGTATAAACAACTCCGTGTCTGTGTTACTCGCACCCGACGACGCCACACTGGCAAGCTCGAAACAAACACTAGGTCACTTAAATTCTGGTCGGCTTAGCACTTCGTTTCTAGTCGGATCAACAAGCACTTCGATACGGAGCCAGGGCAGTCCGTCTCTGGTCGCCCGAATGCCACGCAACCATCGCGCCATCTCAGACAGACTCGTGTGACGGTGGCTCGAACAATGCTAATGGGCCATGTCCGCAAGTGCATGACTGCGAGCCCGGTGTGACGACGGTCCGGGGATCGAGCGACAAGACCGCGGGACGCCCTGCCATCGCCGGGGCGATGCACTGTCGCCCTCCCGCTGCCGAACCGCGAAGGCGCCAGCCGGCCAACGGACGCTGCTAGCGTAATCCTGACCCCCGAGGGCCGCCGCGCGGACGCACAAAAGGAAAGGCGCCGCCTGTGGCCGCACCACTGCCAGACGTTGGGACGCGGGGCCGCCGCTCCTGCAAGCCGGGTCACGACCGCCCGACAGGACAACGCCCAGCGAGCTCCGATGAACTCTGGCCATGCCGCCTACCTAAGTTAAGAGTAGTTTTTAAGATAGTCGGAAAGCGTGATTCAGTATTGGCCTTCACCCACATTGCATATAGAACCGATTAAACTGATGTTGACGAAAATGAAACCTTGTTTAAGTGTAGTAGTTAGCCCCAACTGGCATGCCTCTCTAGGGAGTCTACCGACGGAGCAGCCGGGGCAATGCTGAATCGGCAAGAATCATCGACATCGACAAATATATATATATATATATATATATATATATATATATATATATATATATTTATATATATATATATATATATATATATATATATATATATATATATATATATATATATATATATATAATATATATATATAAAAATATGGTTTGTGTTCCCAAACTTGAATTGATGGTATGTGCGACATCCATGCAGAGGGCTGCATCACATGTGGATTTATGACAAGACAAAACTTGAGTTTTACCATCGTCCTGGTAGCGGATAATATCTCTACCGTACAAATTGACAAAAATTTTTCATATGCTTCTGCAATATGTTCTGTTGTAGTTTCTGTCTGATTACATAAAATATATCAGACAAATCACAGTTTCCACTGCAGAATATTTGTGTAGGTTGGATAATTGTTTCACATAGCAAGAAGGTAAAATAATATTTTCTCGGCCATATTTGAATTATTTTCATGAGTGAGAATTGTCCTTTATTCTAGAAATACATGCATTGATAAAAATTTAGTTCCCTTAAAATATGAGTACATTCATAACATCATCACTATCAAAGTAGCAGTATATTGCAGTATTTACTATTGTAACTTTTCTGACAAACACTGTTAACTGTAAATTGTTCCAGTCCAATCAACTATTGAAAGGCAATTTTTATTATGTGTTTAGAAACCTATAATCTCTCTTCTTTTTCTAGACAATCCTACATTTTAGAAAATTCTAATGGTACTTAAAACATTGTTCCCTTGGAGATTATATTATAGCACCAAACAGCGCGACATTGTGCGGCCAGGGGGTGGTACAGCTGTGACATCTTGTCCGTGGCCCCTATTTAAGTGTTACCCCCAAAATTTGTTTAAATATTTTTTAAAAACTAATTCAACAGAACTGTTTTAAACAATCACTCAGTGTACAAAAACACTACAAATAAAATAACAACGCAGGCCCCAATTATCAGGTGGCCAAGGGTCCAACACCGCACATCAACCTACAGCTTTTACTTCCACCCCTCTACGGGTGTTCTTGCCCAGTGTATTATTTTCCCATTGTAATTGTTCAGTAATAAATTATACCAAGTTTTGTTGAATTATCATTGTTTCCACATTGAAGAGTTACGCTGGAACACGAACACACACATATAACTCTATCATTTTTTTTACTTTCTTACGCTTAAGAAGGTACTTCGCACGGCTTGTTTGTAAGGGTTTGTTGATTATATTTGAGATTTTAATGGCTACTCAGTATATAAAATTGTTCAATTTTTTATTTTATTTCGAATAATTTAAAAATTCTTAAAACAAGTAACCGGTGTTTTAAAGGGCTTTTCAGTCGTTTTTTAAACCTGCATTTTTTTGGAAGGAGGAGTCTAGCCAACCCTGGTCAGAGGAGCAAATAATAGATTAAACCATTCAACAATAAAGAATCTGAAATAATTAAAAGAAAGACATGATTCAGGAAAACAGAGTTGACAATATGAAAACGAACCAGAATGTTTATGGGTCAGAAACCTGGATTCTGAAACAAATAAATAACTAGAGTTGGGCAGTATTGAAAATACTTGTATTTAAAATATGTATTTACGATGCTTTTTTTATTTATATTTCGTATTGAAAATACTTTGTGATTGGATTTTGTATTTTCAAAATAAAAAAAAATTTCATTGCTCCGTCATTGAAATTTGAATTTAAATATACAGTAAAACTTGAAAAACACAAACGTCATTACCACAAAGTTTTGATATTGCAAGAAATTTTTCATTTCCTTCGGCAGTATTTAAAAGAAGTTTTAGATAAATCAAAATTTGGTGAATTGAAGAAAATTTATTTCCGGAAGGGCTTTGAGATATTAACGAATTTTGGAGACCACTTCACGAACGTTATATTATATTGTCACTTTATGCACCACTACCTGTCTGGAAGGTGGTTGTGCACACCGGTTGAAAGCTTATCTCATGTAAAGAGCTAATCTTACAGTATGATTGTGTAAATCCATAAATCATCAATTTGTGCTACTCTAGATGAAATTTGTAAATCTGCCAAATAGACAAGTGGTTCCTACAATGCGATCATAAAATTTAAGACATGCTTAAAGCTAAAAAATAATCAGTATTATTATAAATTTTAAAATGCACACAATTAAGGTGACGAATCGTCCTCCTTTTGTAGTTCAGTCCTTCCTCGAAAAGCATCCTGCTACATGTCCTCTTTTTCGATACTTTAAAACTAATGTGTTAATCTAGTTAATCGAGTGAGAAATCTCAATTGAATGTTGATGATCTGCTGCTGCAGAACTGACCAAAATCCAAAATAAAGAATATTTCTTGTTCCAAAATTTCCAATGTATTGTTAGAAAATGATATACTGACAAAACATATTCAATGAAAAATAACTGTTTAATTAAATAATTAAAAAGGGATGAAAGCATATTTAATGTATTTTTGTATGAATTAATAAAATGGTTCCCCCCCCTTCTTTCTTACAATTTTTTGTCCTTGTGTTTCATTGTTAAAAAAAGTGGTCACTTTAGTACAATGTGAATTACACTCGTCATTCTTTTTACTAAGGAACTGATAATTTTTTTACACATTTTAGAGAATTTATCTTGGTGTGATAAGTGAATTTGAGAATTATAAATATGAGTGGTCCAGAAGATCAAATTCACATCAGAGGAAAATGAACTACTGAGAATGGTGATACTAATGCCCAGAAGTTAAAATAAACAAGCTTACACATCTGGTTTCTTCAATACACAGAAAAAAAGAAATGATCGCACATTATTTGTTTCAATTCGGATTTGCTGCCGAAACTGGCTGACAAAAATACCTTCAAATTCAATTATTTTCCTGCGACACCGCAATTTTTTTCAGACTGATTCATGTAATCGAAGGTAAGAAAGAATAAAACTTGATAATCATGTTTCTCATCGTATCTCTGCAACAGGTTGCCCTAGGAGGCTGATGTTTTGGGAATGTATGGCATTTTTTATCATACAGTAAACCTTTCTAAACTGTGCAATAAAAACACCACAACATGCAATAAAGAGATGAAAACTTTGCAAAACGGTGCTAAGAAGCCTAAAAACTCCCGTTAATCCACTAATAAACTTATTTTAAATTACAATAACCTATTTTTTAATATTTTATATTAAAATAACTTTCCATAATATTCAAAATTTTTGAATGTGATATTTAAAGTGAATGAAATATTCTGATTTGAGTCTTTTTATTATAATTAATTTGTACTTTGTTTTAAAAAAACTAATTTCACATTTTAAATATTATTCACCCACAAAATTAAATTAGCACAAAAATACAAAAAAGTAATTACAAAATTTGAAAAATACAAATATACCTATAGAATTAAAAAAAAAAAAAAAAAAAAAAAAAACTATGTTACAGAAGATATGGTCTTAAATGTTTTCATTATAATTTACAATTGTGTATATTTCCAAATTATTTTCTGAAAAATTATTGTATCTTCTATGTACTATTAAATTTCAGACAGGAAAAACTTAGTTCTATATTTACACTTGTCTGTGTGCCGAGCCTCATTTAAACATACGTGTGCACGACGCTATCAAAAAGCAGTCAAAAACTGTGATCATTCTCTCTCAACTTAGCAGGACAACATCTGTTCCGACAAATTCAATGAATTTTGAATGAAGCACGTAACTTGAAAAAAGAAATGGAAAATTCTGAATTTGTTTTTCATCTAGGACTGCATTCCAAAAATAATAACATCAACCAACACTGTTTCGAAGTACCTTCAAAGCCTTGATGTGGATTTGCAAACGGCAATAGAGCTTCAGAAGAGTTGAAGTCTGTTTGGAATCACTATGATGATTTGAAAAAAGGTGCAATAGAATTATGCAGTCTGGAAAGTAGAAGTGAAATTTAACAATAACGAGTGAAGTAAACTATTTATTTTTTTGGCGAACTTTGCCCGGACCTATGACAACAAAAAAACATAAAAACTTAATACATACTATGGATACCAAGATACTGCCATTAATAAAATTTTAAAACTAATATTTGTTAAAGTTCTTGCAAACAAATTTGTAAATGCAAAGAAAAGACTTAAATTTAAATTATATCATGAAATTACACAAATGTTCATTTATTTTCTCTAATTGTTTATTGTAATAAATGTTTTCACTCCAAAAATTCAGTTTATAATCACAAAATTAAATTAATTACTTGTCTTTAAATAGGAGCCCCCGAATTATGTTGTTCCAAGTGCCTCCTCGGTTGAACTTATGCTACTGGCAGAATTTATACTTTTTAAACGGCTCTCGGGTTTGTTGTTAATCTAAATGATAAGTTGACAATATAAACATTATATTTTATGCAAGAAAAGTAAGAATCTTGCAAATTCGTCCAGTAAAATCAGAATATATGCATTTTCAGGCAGCATTACCTAAAACATGCAATATCGTACAGTAGTAACCCCCACAACGTACAATTTCATGCAAAATAAAACAAGTTCTGAAATAATGTCACTATCACAATTCAAATTTCTGTCAACTTTTTATCCTATTTCAAGTTAGCAAAAAAAAAGATGCCGTGACATGGGAATCCAGTCTTTATCAATTACAATTCCAAGAAGAAACATTAGTGATACAATGTTTAAAAGACTAGTAGTGTTCAAGGGAAACATATGCACTTGTATAAAATTGTAAACCACAACCAAGTTTTGAGAAATAAATAGTGAATCATGAATCTTGATCACTAATGGTTGAATTTTGTTTCTAAACTGCTTTTATGAAAGTATTTTGTATCTGAAATTATTTTTTGAAATGTTTTGCCCAACTCTGTGGATAATCACAGGGTGGAAGTGGCTCACGTTCCTTGGGTCTATTAGATTGAATTGTAGAGAAACAACAACAAAGGGAAAAGAAAAATGGAGAAAAAAGAAGAAAGGGAGAAAAAAAAAACAAAACAAAAACAAACAAACAATAGGAAGTTAAAAGGATTTAGAAGAAATGGCTAAAGCATATTCAAAGGCAAAGGAAACTTTTCACATACTCTAAGGCAAAAAACATTTGGGCAGAGAAATACCAAAAAGAAATTGATCATGCAGAAAAACTTTGGAAATTAATACTATCCTATTCAAGCCTACTAGCAGTGGCAGCTGAAGTCAAGTTGAGGTCCCATGCGGTAAAAATGTTCTGTCTCCACAAACTGTAGTTTGAAGTTGCAAAAAAACTCAAACAAAATTTATTAACAAAAAAGAAAAGGAATGAAAAAATTCATACAATTACAGATCTATACATCTTATGTTCAAAGCTTACAGAAATTGAAAGAAAGCTTCTCCTTCTGGCCAGGTGAGAGGTACCTATGGTTTCATTAGATATCCAGGAACTCAGTAAAAATAGTAAAACCATTTAGTTTTTGACTGATAAATGCAAATATTTGAGTGTGTTATTCAGCCTATTCTCAAACTACATGTTTCAATGGAATTCTAATACTTAGCTTGTCAATGCTTACGGCACACCGAATATAATGTGACAAGGCTGCCAGCCATTAAATATTCGCTACTATTGTGTTCCATTATGGAACAGCAATTTTTAATATTCTCTGTACATAAAGAACTGTTTTACTGTAGATATACTATATTAAAAGATTATACTGTGTATATATTACTAAATTATTGTATTAAATAAAAATACTGTTAATGCAGTGTTCATGAAGAATGCTTTTGTTAAAATATTTAATTTGTTACACTGTTATATGAGAGGTTACACTGTTTTATGAGAGGTTTCTGAAAAACCATTTTCAGTGGTTTTGTTTAGCAGTATTTTTGATGCATGCCACTCATTATATAAGTTTATTTACACAATATTTTTACTTTAATTCACATCTTACTTTATTTCTTGAAAAATCAATTACTTAGGAAATGTAAATATGTCAATGAAATTTAAAATTCCCTTTTGTTTATACATAATGGTCAAGTTATTGGGACTTTCTTTTCCTATTGTATTCCTTAAATAATATTTTACGTATATAAAAATTAAAATTATCTTTCTCCAGATACATTAGGTAAGAAAATTGTTCAAAAAATGTTAAAAAATATTTCACAATTCAGAAATGTACAAGACAATTCTCTAATAATTCAATGTACTTAATCTTATCTATTGACACTATTATCACTTCAGAAATCTACAGTTCAACTGCCTTAGGGTATTGGAAAGAGTAGATTGCTTTACAGAATTGTTGCTACATAAAGGGTTATTTCTTTTTTTTTTTTTTAAATAATGTGAAGTTTGGGGGGCCCTATAATATCTCTCGGCTTCAAGTAGCCATTTAGTCCACTGCCTATCGCTTAACTAGGAACACGCCTTGGATGTTTCTTCCTTCAGCATTTAATGACAATTATGACACTTTAATAAATTAGCATAAAAAATTAATGTTGATAGGTCTAATAAATTTTATTGGTTTAAAATTCCCAAAAGAACTGAAGAATTTGTTTCAAAATCAACATGCTACAAGAAATATACTATTCACAAATAATGCAAGTATCACAATAAAATATCCCAGAAAGTTCATTATTTTTGGAGTGTATTATGTAAAGGCGATTCTTTTTCAATGTCTCTTAAAGCAGTGGAAACAGAAATTAATTTATCGTCCACTTTCTTCATCTTCTCCACAATGTTGACCATATTCTTGTTAAGTACATTAATTTTCGTCATCATTTTCTGAAACAAAGTTCACATCTATGAGCAGTAGAGTTTTTCCTCAGTATACAATATAACAAAGAAAGATATAAAGGATAAAATTTTACAAAACAAAAGTTTGTTGACTACATTATATATTTATTACATTACCATTAAGAATAATATTAATTTATTTTGCACACAATCATGAAAAGACAAAATCACGATATGAAATATTTTTGTTTTGAAAACCCAAAATCTATTCAAACAAAACCAGTAACACACAGAAGTAGTGGTATATTAATAAAGAAGCTCATATCAAAAAAGTGCTTTAATGGCAAAAATGACACCAGATATGACATGCTAATCACAAAAGAATTTAAACTTTTCCTTTCTTGGTGAACTCGAACGAGACCCAATGTTTTGTTGTTTTCTGTCGGAAGGGTTGAATTACCTAGGTAGAAACGATCGTCCAATCAAATTCTGGTCAAAACTTACGTGGATATTAAGCTGCAGGGAAGCCGAATTAAGGTTATCTTCAGGATCATTAGAAGACATTATTTTATGTCAGTTATTCAGTACCGTTCTATTGAACTTTCTTCAGCACACACAATTAATTACACAATCTTAAAATGAAATCGTGCTCGTCGTGCACCAACACAAATAACTTCAACGAGAAGAAACAGAGAAATCACATTTGAATATATCCCTCATTTGCACATTGCCGCCTTAACCTTATTTACGTACGACCGTACGACTATACTAGGATTTATTTAACCATGCACATGACGTAAATCATCTGTTCACGGTTTCATCCAATCGGAGCCTGAACGTCCCCTTAGTGACATAACTAGAGCGACATAAGCTCTCGATTGCATGAAATCGCAATACCTGATTTACGTCAAGTGCACAACTAAATAAATAGTACTGTACATGGATGTTACATCCAGGTTTCATGACGAAAGGAGCTGGTCAGAGAGGAGTACACTATCATCCAAGTTTCGGGGACTTCGTTAGGGCTTCAATTTTGAGTATTAGATACCTGCGCACGTTTTCTTGAGCCCTCATTTTGCTAAATACGAGAGGAATTATTTCGACATAAGGACTGTAATATAAAATCTGTGGCACGTTTTTAAAGCAAAATGGTGACCAATCGTTCTCCATTAGGGAGGACCGATCCTTTTATAGGATCTGTCCTTCCTCGGAAAGTGTTCTTCTTTTCGATATTTTAAAACTTATGTTAATCTTTGTATTCAGAGATGCCGCGTCGAACATTACGCGTCCGTGTGACGGTACAGTTCGGAAAGACAAGATTAGGTTGTCATAACGGCGGGATTCCCGCCGTTTCCAGCGAGTATTTCAACTCGTACCGCGGAAAAAGTTTCGCGGGCAGCCGAAAAAACGGTGGAAAATAATTGAGATGGAGAAAATAAGCGGAAAAATAGTTTTTATTTAAATAATTAAAAGGGTGTAAGCATAATTAGTGTATTTTTGTGTGTTTTATGTTAATAAAATGTTACATTTATTTATGTTGTAATTTTTTCTCATCTTTAATCCTTTAATTGTAAAAAACTGCACACCTTATCAAGATAGTTCATATTATAGGGGATTAAACATTTTTACTTATCAGATTTTTCAACAATTTTCGTTGCTATCACTTATTCATTATTCAACTAATGTTAGTGGGGGTAAGAATTTCAGGGCTCAAGAAAACGTGCGGGGGAATAATTGAATTCAATTTCAGGTTTCGTCTCTTCATTTACCGTACGATTAGCACTAGCATTTAAGTTAATAAAGTGTTGCTTGTTCTACAAGATTCTTAACCGCTGACATACATTTCTAGGCCAATGTGTAAGAAATCACGGTATATCTAAATTACTATAATAATAAGCATATTCTATTTGGAAAAGAAATTAATCACAAAATATGTTTTCTTCAGTTAGTGTCACGTGATCTATTTCCATCTGCTCTTCTCGATTGAAAGAACTTTCTTCAGTACTTCGGTTTGTGCTGGTTGACTAACAAATCTAAAAAAATCCTCGCTTGACATTTTATAATTCAACTTAGTCAATAGTTCGGCTTTGACTAATTCAGTCATTTTTTTCTATTATCGGTTCATATTCCAAAAGTTCCCCTTAATGGATAATAATGCGTTCGACAAAAGCGTTGCTCACGGGAATCATTAAGACAGTTGCAATAATTTTTGGAAGCTCTGTAAAAGATGTGCAGATGAGAAAATTTTCACCCATTTGATATCCCTGGGCTAATCTATCATCGAGACGTCGAACAACTTTTGTCACAAATTGCACTTCGTTATACAAAGTGTCTATGCCTAAATTTAAATTGATTGCTTTTACAACCCGTAAAACTTTGTCATATGAAAAGTCCTCCCCCCTTTCAAATTAACCCTGAAATTCACAGAGGGGTGTCAGAGAAGCTTAGATGTACTTTGAATTGGAGCTAGTCGACAACACAATTGACGCTAGTCACAACACACATCATCACAGAATGTATTTACAACACTGAGGGGGCGAATGATCACAGCTGTTAAAATACCGGAAACATCAATAACTCAAACCAGGGCGCGTAAATATTTGGGCATCCTCTTTTCTCATCTTGCCAATTCTTAATGCCAACAAATGCAACTGTAAATACTGAACAACAAATTTTGCAATGAACCTCAAAATCATCACTAAGCCATAACCAAATTTTAAATTCCTTGTTGAGAACCCATTTATTTGTAATTGTGCTATTTTGTTTTTGTCTTTGGAAATCTATCTTGCGTCTCTTTCTGCCTGTGAAGTAAACAGTTTTCATAAATTATTAGTAAGGCATCCTCAAGACGGGGAAGTCTGGCCGGAAACCGCATCCCCCTATCTGCCTGTGGTATTCAAATTGTGTGTTGTGGTGTGGTGTGGCGCTAAATTTGAATGAATTTGGCTGCCCATGTACTAACATCATTCCCGCCCTCGAAAGGAATCGAACCGGGCTAAGAGGGCGTAGTGTCAGGACGCTATAGAATCGACTGTCATAGTCCGTAGGCAGCGAATTGTGTCACCCAGTTTCGATTTATCGGCTTTAAACATGTTTGGCCAAACCGCGAGACGCAGGGTATTAACACAGTTGTCATCACTGATTCTAATGAATAATTGTAAGAGCGACACGAGTCCGAAACTGGGACGTCAAAAAAATACCTAGAGAGAGATTTGAATGCGTTTTGTTTGAACCGAATACTTATTTACTTGCATTCGGAAGGCGAGATTTGATAGGAAACCTGATAAAGGGAGAAACGCGTTATCATGCCCCATAGGTCAAATGAAAAATTAATGAACTGAGTAGCGGGCGTAATCTTGACCATTCAAAGGGAGAAATATAACAGAAAACCAACAAACTAAAAACCAAACGCGATCTTTGTGCGAATGCGTGACACGAACCCCATTTCCTAGCATGCCGTCCCGCCAATACGACGATGAGAATGCAAAAATAAAATATTCATTTAATTAACCGCAAATTAGCCTATAATTATGGATATAGTTTGGTTGAAATTGGTTTTTGGGCGCTGCTAGCTTAGATGGCGTGGGAGCACATCGCCCCCGGCCTTTCTTCACGGCCGACGCCGGCATTCTCAGGCTCGAGAGAGCTACGTCACACGAAGGTGTGCAACATGCCACCACGACGACCTTACGACGCTATAGCCGTACTTCAATATACACAACACCTGAGCCGTGTATAATTGTAACATACTGTTGCATTGTGAATAAACTGTGTTTTATGAGTTTGATCCTCTGGTTTGTTCGAAAACACTACACAACCCATACGCTATCTTGAGATGTTTAGAATTACGTCGTTGTTTTATTGTTGTGAATTCATCACAGATGTAAAAAATGTGCCACGATGATTAATACACCCACGTGTTGATTTCTTAATGGTTGTACATGTATTGAAATCGGCAAAGTTTTATTCGGATAGGAATAAGCCCAAAAATATGTCACCGATCTGCAAGAAAAAATGACAATACACGATAAAAAATTAAAGCAGAAAGAAAATTAATTAAGTCCAACATAGTCCAATTTATGCATTCCACAAAAAAATTTATATTATTCGTAATAAGCTCCAAATATTACGTTAAACACAGTGAAATACGCCGTAAATGTGTTCATTTGCTCAAACATTTTATGTGAACTATGCATTAGTTATTTCATCACCTTGGTTATATCTCGCACATTTTGTGGGCTGGTAAATACCTCGGGTGACAAAAAACCCGAGGGCTTTTTGTGCACGCACAATCATAAGAACATTTATAATATTCTTGGTTCATAAACAACTATTATCATCCGCAAACGATAAATATGTAATGCAGACATGGCGGCTCTTGAATGCCTCTTAAGGGGACTAAAGTACTTTGTTGCCCCAACAAAGTAATTCGTGTAAATTAATTTAAACTGAGTTTTAAAAAACGTCTATATGGACTATGGCACAACAGCTCTTTCCGAGCTAAGGTCTACTAGCGGTATCGCGGCCATGGTTTGGTTAGCACATAGTCATCCCTACTTCGTTTTTCTGGTGTCCTCAACCTGAGAAGTGAGCTTTCTGATCGCCATACAGCAACAGATGCTACAGATACTACATACAACAGACATTGCAAGAAAAGCGCACAATTAATTTTTGTGCCGACCGGGAATGGAACCCGGGGTTTGCGCCGTGGAAAGCGAGCACGCTAGCCGAGGGCTGCATATTGAAACATTACCTGCATAAATATATACGTAGTGTCTGTGTCAGATATTTTCACATTCCACGCAGGTGGTTCTGGCTTTCAGTTCTATGGGGAAATAAGAAAGTGGTTTCGAAAATAATGTAATCGCCCTGCAACACACTGCATCAAGCACTATTGTTTCGACACGTTTTACTTAAAAATTATTTTATTTCGAAAACTTCACTATTTTGCTATATGTTGTAATAATGAAAGATACTTCCTCACACGCGCGGACGCGTATTCCCACCAGCGCTCTTAGACTGTAACTGCAGGCGGAAATATGCATCCACCGTGCGTCTGCGTGTGCGTGTGTGTGTGAGAGAGAGAGAGAAAGAGAGAGAGAGAAAGAGAGAGAGAGAAAGAGAGAGAGAGAGAGAGAGAGAGGAGAGAGGGGGGCCGCGTTCTGAAATGTTTTTACATTTTTCCGGTTCCCAACAATTACACAATAACGATAATAATACAATTTTAATAGTTTAATCAATTAATGTTTTCCATTTTTCTCTGTAATAACTCTGATCTTCGTTTATTCGTTTCCATGTAGTATATTTAGAATTTCTTGTTTCCATGACGCAGGTAGGCTTTCACGTTCCTTTTTCCAAAACACAAACTTATGTAATCTCCATTCTTCCAATCTTTTTACATGTCCAAACCAGGTTATACTTTCTGGCCTTACGAATTCTCCGTAAGAGAAAAAGTTATGTAATCGTGCACCAGAAAAGGCCAAAATTTCCTCAGAAAAACTGATTGTCGGATTCTGGTAACGAAAAAGCAGATAAATCTTGTTGCTAAATTTAGAAAAGAATCTTCTAACTCGTGTTCCACTAATCCATATTTCTTCATACCGAAACATCGTTCGCCGGCAAAACGTCCGTGTGTCGTCTGCCTGTCTCTCTGGTCAATGCTAGCGCCTAAACCGTTCAGCCGATGTTCTTCAAAATTGATATTCCTTAATCGATCTGACTGAACTCGGTGCTATGACAGTTTAAAACTGATATTTTTATTTTTAAGGGTACTTCACATGAAGCCTCAAACACATTTCCAAATTTTTCCAAAAAGGCTCCAATTTTTTTATTAACTTCTGCTGAGTTCTTCAATTTTTCGAAAATTAAAAAAAAATGTAAACTACAAAATTGAAGAGAAAGTTTTTGTGCTCAGATAAAGTCTGTTGTACAAAGTTAGGTCTTTAAAAAAGGTCATGTACATTTTTTTTTAAAAAGTTAGTAATTTTGGGGTAGTTTGCGGTTAAAATTTACGAATTTGTTTCTTCTCAAAAAACCGCTCGAAATTTTATCTTTAAATTTTCTCCAAATATGTAATATAGAACTGTAAGAAATATGGCGCTAGTCCCATTTTCGGGTATTGCTCTTTTTTTTTTCGAAAAATTCAAAAACAACTCAAAACTTCAAAATTGAAGATATTTTTGCCTCAGAAAAAGTTTGTTGGAGAATAATAGCTTTTTTAAACAAACAAATATAAATAAATAAATAAATAAATAAATAAATAAATAAATAAATAAATAAATAAATAAATAAATAAATAAATAAATAAATAAATAAATAAATAAATAAATAAATAAATAAATAAATAAATAAATAAATAAATAAATAAATAAATAAATAAATAAATAAATAAATAAATAAATAAAGTAAATAAGTAAATCTCTTCTCTGTATAACACGGTGGCTGAAGTGATTAAATGTCAGTTTTGGTCTCCGCGTTTCGGAGGGAAGTGCCGCAGGTTCGCGCCTTTCTCGCGGATAACAATTTGTCACAACTCTCTGTTGGCACAGAAAACTATCGAGAATTTTAGAAATATAATTGAATATCATTTGAAGCAATTCTACTTACATATACAATTTGTTTAAATTCTAAGTAAACTGAAGGTGTTAAATTAAATCAATCAAAATTAAAAATAATAACATTAAATTAAAAAAATAAAAAAATAAAAAAATATCAATTAAAAAAATAACATTATCTCTCAAACATAAAAACAATTGTTTTAATCAGTAATTACACCCAGAAGAACAGTTGTAAGGATGTTCCTCCCGTCCCTTCCCTCGAATCCTTCTCTGTAATTTAGCAACATTTTAACAATTCAGGCTGAGGGGCTCTGCTATGTTTAGAGTGGATGGGGAGGTGGTCGCAGATCGATCGGTGTCGCGGGGCGGGGGCGGGGGCGCCGTACCAGCCACCGCCAGCCGAGCGCACTCCAGTGCCCGGCGCGACGCAGCGCGGTGAGTACGTTCTCTGCATGGAATTGCCTTTCTTTGCTTTGTTTTTCGAGTGCAAAGGGCGTGGGCGTCACTCGAAGGTAAAGTTTGAGGGGGGCACGCATATCTGAAAAGTAAAATTTGGGGGACACTAAAGGAATTACGTACTTCTAGAGAATTATAGTTCAAGTCACATATTTACTTTCTCGCCCTTACGAATGTAAAAAGAGAATGTATTGTAATTGTGCTCCGGGTAACGGCGACTTTTCGCCAAAAAGCTCTTATTATCGGGCGCTGGTAACGAAAAAGTGTATAAATCCTGTTCATATATACAGTAAATTACTTCCTCTAAAACGCGGTGCAGCCAAAATCCATGTGGGTCCTTAATACCGGAAAATCGTCAAAACGTCTGTCTGTGGTTAACGCTAGCACTTAAAATTGTTAAGTCGATTTTCTCCAAAATTGATGTTCTCCGATCGATCTGAACGAACACCCGGATTTGGGATTTCAAACAGATATTTTGATTTCTGAGGGTACTTTAGAACAAGTCTCAAAAAACATTTTCAAAGTTTCTCAAAAATGGATCAAAATTTTTCACTTAAACTTTCTCTACGGATAGCGTAAACGACTCTTTTCAGAAGGGTACAGGTCTCATGTTCTTTGATACTTCTGATTTTCGAAAATTTTAAGAGTTCAATTTTTTCGGGACCTTTCTACAACTACAATATTGCAGATAGTTTTTTTCCTCAATGATAATCTGTTTTCTAAAGACATTTTTAAATAAGGTCATATTCAATTTTTGGAAAATTGAATAGTTTTCGCGTAATTTTGCTTGAAATGTAGGCAATTTTAATTCTCCCCCCAAAACCGTTACAAATGTTTCTTTAAAATTTCTGCTCGTTGTATTTAGGGAAAAAATACGGTGGTAGTCCCATTTCCATGTCTTTTCGAAAATTGCAAAAGTTAACATTTTCAAGTTACAGAATTAAAGATAGCAATTTTGCCTTAAACTAAGTCTGTTTGAAAAAACAGCTCTTTAAAAAGGCAGTGTACAATATTTTCAAAATATGTACAATATGTTGACCCTCGCCAAGGGAATTCAATATAAATATAAATAAAATGATTTTAATTGATTTCGAGTATGCTTTTTAAGGTGCTTAAAGGCTGAAGGAAAGGTGCCATCAACCACTTAAACAATTATATATCCAAAAATCCGATATCACACAGTGGATCCCCGCTTGACCAATGTTTTTCTGTTATCTAAAAAATTCTTTTGTTCTATTTTCAACAAACGTGAAAAACAATGTTGACACACATTCAGTTCCTTCATTTCACATTACTCTTTCATCTCAATTATACCCCTTCTTGCCGAACTTACTCTTATCAATTTAACCACCCACAGGTATGCTTTCTTCACTGTAATAAAACACTTCCTTACACAAATTCATCTATCTGTCACAATTTCACAATAACAAATAAATCACATATGTTTCACTTTAACTCGTGCTACTCGCAAATACATAATAAACATGTACTACAAATACAATAATGTACTACAATTACACCGATAACTATTTCATGTAGAATACATGTGTACTACATGTGTAGTACCTTTTTACGACAATATCAAACAGCAAAATGTCGATTTCCAACCATTTCATACTTCTCTCGTACACTTAATACATTCATGCCAGACGCAAGTAAAATCAATATCCAAGTTACTTTTATAACTCGAGTGAAGAAAAACAGACATAATCATTCTTAAATATGAACATTTCGAATTAAACAATTAACAGTAAAATCAACAAGCAGTCCTCCCTATTACAAAAGATCAGCAGTTCTGTGTATTGATGAACTCAATCGTAGATCTTAGATCCTCATCCTCTTGTGGAGCGCAGCCAAATTATTGCACATCGATGCACTCTTGAATGTGTGATGCAATGCTACGCGAAAAAGTGTAGAAATGTAATTATTTTTTAATGTATTAAGGGTTATGCTTGTAAATCATAGCCTATTGCAATCCTGACCTTCAAAGGAAGCATAATCCCTCTTATCCATTGAGCAAATGAGATGGCCCTTTGTTTTGCTTCTGGACGTAAATGTAGCTTCTCTATGCGCACGTTTTGATGAACTCTTTCTTTTGCTTGTAGTGGTAGGAGTAGAGGCAAGGGCGAGTTGCTATTTTGTTAGCCATGCAGAAAAATCATACTTGCAATTCGTGTACCGATGCAAATGAGTTTTCTATTACTCAGAAACGAAAATGACTATTTTTCAAATATTGCTAACCTTGCGATCTTTAAAATTTATTTTTATTTATTTATATTAAACTTTTACTCATCTTTCAACTATTTATAGTTAAAATGACGGGAAAGGATTCTGGAACTCAAGAAAATGTGCGCAGATAATCTTTTTCCCACTACGTCTCATACAGTTTTTACTGCTTTTTTGACTGAAAATATTTAATCTAAAATCTAAGCTAGCACAAAAGTTTCATCGATATAGAATAATTAATAGTGAGGAGCATAGAGAAGAAAAATAGGAAAGCGGGAATAGAAAAAGGGTTATTTTATCACATTTCCACTTGACACACTTGCACTTCGACACACAACTACAAAATCAAAATGGCCGATTACCTGTAAACAATTCCGTTAGTGAACGATTTTGTCACTAGAGGCGCTTGAATCAAACTGTAAGCTTTCTATATGAAAAATTATGAACATGCTTAAAAATTTTCAGGCAGAAATCGTGCAGATTGGACTGCACCAGTAGCGTAATGAAATGAGTGCGGGCCCACCCGCAACATTTTTATCCGGCCCCCCTTTATAGAAGTCTACAGCAAACAAGTAGTGTTAGTATCTTAATAAAAATTCTTCTGCACTTCAAGGATTAGGTGGCTGCCTGTTCCGTCTTCACATATCAAACCGTCTTCTGCGTGGTCTTCCTACACTCCTTCTTCCTGTTGGGTTGTACGAGTACTGCAGCACTTGTTCAGGAAGACTACTGCGCTCCATTCTTTGTAAATGTTTTTTCCAGTCTTGTTTGTATAGTTGTATACAATCGTTTAAACTAAATATATTTAATTATTTTCTTATATCTTCATTTCTTTGTTTATCTAACAAAGTGTAACCTCTTACTCTTCTTAAAAAGTTCGTCTCTGTAGGTTGAAAATTAATTTCTTTCTTTTTGAGAGAGAATCCAATTTTCACTCCCATACAGGACTACTGGTGTTGCCATTGTATTTTTTCTAGTCTTATTTCTTAGTGCCGCATATATATTGGAACTTGTGCAATTAATTTTTTATATCTTGGCTCCGGTCGTAACTTATATTACATCCCAGATAATTGAAATGTGATACTTGTTCTATTGTTTGGTTTTCCAGGCATATATTTGTTATAATTGGATAATCTCCTATAAAAGCCATTACCGTGTTTTTTGTTTTGATATTTTCATGTTACAATTTTTACACATTAGATTTAATTGATGAAGTGCCATTTGGAGTTCATTTTTCTTTTTATTCATAATAACTTGGTCATCAGTAAATAGCAGAGTATTGATATAATTATTTCCGTTCAATCTGATCCCTTGTTTTAATTTTAATTTCCATTCTCAAAGAACACCGTCTACATAGATGTCAAATAATATTGGGGAAAGGCTGCAACTGTGATTTAATCCTTGGTTAGTTTTTAATGGTTGTGATTGATGTGAATTTATTTTTATTCAGATCTTTGTATTTTTATATAGACTTTTAGCTACGTTTATTAAATGTTTTGGAAAGCCTCTTCGATTCATTATGGCCCATAATCTTAATAATAAAAATATCCTTCAAATTGGAATTCACGTTTCTATGATTATAGTATAGTCTATGATAACCAATAGTGGGAAATCTGCCTTTACTATTTAATTTCATAGAATTACGACTGTTATAAAACCTAAATGAATTGCTTACGTTTATTGATTTAGAAACTGGGTTACGTAAACTACCGAAGCGGAAAAATCGTTCTTCTGGATGATACGGTTTTTAATCTTTAATTACTTAATATTACTTTATTTTATCTGATTAATTTTATATAATGCATTTTAAAACTACAATATACAATATTATCATACAAATATACATTTTTTATTTACAATTATTTATACAGACTTCACAGACGTTTATGTTGTCGACGCCGAGATATATAAAAGATTTTCCCAGTAATAAGGAGTCTCAGTATTCATTTATTAGTCGAACATATTTAAGGCTGGAAAAAATATTTTCAGAGGTGTCCTCTACATTTTCTCTCATTTACTGCCTTCGGGTATCGGTAAATTGTTGCTCTCGTCATTTTATCAAATATTGATGTTACGCAAGATTGGTAATCTTGCGGAATACTAATCAGTTTTTGATAGATATAGAAAAGGACATCTTCATGATTTTTCAGAGAGTTTCGATATAACATTGTGGATCTTCCCTCTTTTTATCTAATAAGTCTTTACGAAAGATAGAAAAGGATTGATCAAATTCCATAAGAAAGTAAACGACAGAGTTTTCTAACAGTAGTAAAGCAGAGAAAGCATAGACTAAAGAGTATTGGACATACTTATTATAATTTCCGAGTGGTACAGTTTTTATATCTACATTCATACCCGAATTTTTACTGCCCGGCTTACGCAAAACATCGCGGGGCTTGAGATCCCGCATTGGGGCAATGCTTCTCTGGTGGCGGTGGTGGTTTCTCTGGGGGATAACGCGCGCTCATAGAGCTGTGGGCGTTCCGCCTGCCCGTACCTGCGCATGTAGGTAACTCAATATTGCGCAACGGACATCTGGGCAGAAGTGGAAACGTACTGGCCACGACAATTATAGCCAGTGCTGCTAGTTGCAGGTGGTGAGAAAATTAGTGATCCTGTTCCAGGGGGAAAAGCGAATACTGCAAGTACATCTCAATCGATAGCGGGAAAGTTTGTATGCTGAGAAGGAATTTGAGATTAGATGCGAGATGTGAACAGTGTGATTTGTGGAACCATTTCAAGACTCCGGTAATTTACAGTCAGTGAACGCAAAATTGGTGGAGGGGTTCGGAGAACAGCGTGAACAATGTGAACACATGTGTGAACAATGTGAAGAGGACATACAAATTTAAAAATAGCATTGAATAGTGGACAGAAAAACATAATCACTCGTCCCCACAATACATGCACATTGTAGGTGCGAAAGAGCGCGGTCGAATCTTATGCCCGCAGCTCAGCCGCCGGACTTGCAGTTTATGGCGCGGAGTTGCCCCTCTAGGAGAGGCCGGGCACCTGACCGCTCCTTCTTCTTGAAAAAGTCGTCTGCCAGGTCGGTTGTGCGTACCCGGTTAGCTGAGTGAGGGCTGATACACGCCATCTTGGCGAGATTATAAGATAAAGTAATTGTTCGTCGAAGAAAGTAGAAGAGTAGAGAATCTACACAGAACTGTGAATATAATTGGGCGAAATGTAGACTGTGGAGATTCGTAAAGTAACGAGTGCGAGACGGAATAGAAACCGCGAAAGTGAACACTTGAGTTACTGTGAGACGGTAGGAGAACTGTTGAAATTAGCTGCACGTGTGGGAGTGTACCATAGAGAACGCCTGGGACGAAATACGCTGTTTAGTTAAACATGCATAAGAACTTCATAAAACGCGTCGGTGTACCGCACGAGAAGAATGGTGAAGGGCAATGAAGAGGCGATTATTCTGTTCTGGTGCAGGGCGTATTAAGAAACAAGTCGGGAGCAGATTCGACGGAATCTGGTGGAGGGTGAAAGAAGACGGCACTTCGAACGCAGACGGTCGGTTTGCAGAGGAGCGTGGCGACGGCGCGGCCTGAACTAGGCCAAGGGCGTGAGCCACGGCGCGGACCTTCCGAGCGGAGGTAGGAGAAGTCGGAAGCCGTGCGAACGAAGAGCAAGGTAAACGGATTCATTGTAACGGGACTTGAGAGGCAGGTGACGCTGCAAGCGCGCGATCATTGTGATCATATGAGAAAGATTAAGGGAATTCTGAATATTAACGCAGAAACTGTAGCGAACGGAGCGAGCACATGAGACCAGTGAATGCCTCGTAGACACTGATGTAATATATTTAATTCTCTGATGATTCGCTAAAAGAGAAATTGAGTGTAAATATGTTAAATGTTAGACAATGTAGGCAATTGTTAAATGTTATGCTAAAGTGACGAATTAATTGTAAATTTGAGAAATAAACTTCATTTAAATTATGTTCTGTTTGAAAAAAATGGAGGAAATTTCACTTTACAATTCGCGAACGTTTTCTAACATAGTATCGAGCTGGTAGCAATCGAGCACGGTGCTGGGAGCATTGTGAATTTGTTAGTTCAGGATATTTCAGTCTTACTGAGGATTGTATTTATTTATTGAACCAGAGAGTGCATTTTGGGAGTTGTTTCGTATTTGATTTGATTTTGAATATATTATGTGATTGTTTTCTCAGTGCTGTGTCACTAAGGATTGTGATTTACAGATTCTAGAGTGTATTTTGCGAGATGCTTCGGGTTTTGTTTGATTTTAAATGTGTTACCTGGTTATTATTTCAGTACTTTGTAATATGTGTCTAACTGTTTAAAGAATATACACATTGATTTTATCTAACTTCTGTGTCTTGGGTTCACTTTCTCACACCCGAAAGATCCTGATATCCGAAATCATAAAAGCACATTACAAGCATTCTGCATCCCTTCCGAGCTGCCTTAGTGGATGTTAGGTGGTTATCTGGGGTGGTCAGAGACTGCTAAAGAGATGTTTCCAAAGGCCAGGTTAGTTGTAAATGGTGTATTAAATGGAAAAGAAGTAGAATAGCAGAGAACTTGTACTGTAAATACACGTTTTGAGTGGGTAGCAAAATCCGCGAAAGTACACTTCGTAGTTACGAATAGCTTGATTGCTGACCAATCTTTTTGGGCGTGATGGATTTCACATCAACAGGTGAAGAGTAACTCAACTCAGCTGTATTCTCTCGAGCCTTGTTCACTTGCTCCCGCACCTGTTGAAGAATTACACGAGCTGCCGGATAATACACATGTAAATGATAAGTTAATTGTGTTGGCGGTAAATTGTCAATAAGAACAAAAAATTCAATAATCTCTTATAAATAATACATACAGATATGGTTGTAGGTACTGAATCTTGACTGAGCCCGATATTAATAATTCTAAAATGTTCATTGAAAAATGCGCTGTGTACAGACGAGTCCGAGTAGGCAGGAGGAGGAGTGTTTATGTGTGTAAAATCAGAGCTAAATAGTGCAGTTTACACTACAGGCAAAGAATAAGAAATTATAGGAACAGTATTGTCAGGCAAAAATAAAGTATCGCTTGTAGTTTTTGGAGTGTATCGAGCACTTAGCAAGGATTTGAATGTTCTTTCGAAGTTGACAGAGCTGACGAGTGTAGGAAATTTTTGGAAGAAAAATGTCATTATCGCTGGTAACTTAAATGTACTCGAAATTAACTCGGAAGGTGACAGCACAGCAGATAAATCTTCCAAGATAACAGGCAGAGTTAAACAAGTTGTGACTGTCGAAGGGGGAGTCAAAGTTTACCTTTTACAGCTAGACGACTTGTATTTTACCTGCGCGTCTCTCCCGAGAATTAGCGGCTATCAAAGCGTCCTAATGGGGAGAGAGTGGGAAGGAACGTACACACGCCCGTGTCCATTTAATAAGCTCTTTGAGAACAATTGGTAGGTATCAGCGCAGCCTACCAGGGTGGCTGCTGTACGGTGTTAGTCGGCGGCCGCGAGCCCAATCCTGTGCGCACGCCTCCATTGCCCTTAGGTGCGGCTGCTTCCCACTGCTTTCACCCTCTTTCTTTGTGGGGCCGTTGGCGAGGCGCCATGTGCGCTACGTTTTGCTGATGTAAGATGTAAAAGCGTGATCTTGGTTGTCCGGGTGACGCCGCGTGTTGTTGTGACGCCGCGGGCTGTGTTGCCGACGTTTCGACCATTTTGGCACACCAGCCCTGAGGAAGATCACAAGATGGTCGAAACGTCGGCAACACAGCCTTCGACGTGGCATCACCCGGACAGCCAAGATCACGCTCATGACTCTGGCTGCGGAAGTCTACGACTTGATGTAAGATGTAGTCGCCTTCGATGTATTGCATCTCAAAGTTATATCCTTGTATCAAATGATTGTTAATGAGAACTTGGCATATGGTTTTTGATGGAGTGGTCTAACGGGTTGATCGGGCTCATTTCATGGGCACGTGGGAGTTTGATTCTCGTTCATGACTAAGCCACAACACGTGGATGGTCGTGAAAACGTTTGTATTAGGACTGGTGGTAAATCAGGTCATTGAAGTCACGATTTATTTTATTTGTGTTATTGTTTATTTGTTGATTTAATGAAACCATTTGTACCAAAAGTAATTTTTTACGAAACATTGTATACAGTAATGCAATTTTAAGCGTGTTGTTCCAGCCACGATCCGTGGTTAGCTTTTATTAGTCACTTTCAGAGGAAATTTGAATGCAAAACTCTTATCCTTTATATTTCCTTTTTTATTTTAATGAAATTCATTATTTACATTTAAAAGCTGTTTTTTAATTGCATACGTTTTTATGAGAGTGTTATACCATTACAAGTAAGTAATTGTACTTGATATAAATGTTTCATGTCCGCTGTGAGGGCATGTTGCTGTGGCGTATAGAACAATGAGTGTTAGTACAAAAACAAATTTACAAGTGATAACTTATGTTTTGCCATTGCTTACTTAATTTAATTATTAACTGTCAAAATGTTTTGTAATAATGGTCTGCAATATTTATATTAATGTGTTTACCGCAATTTAGACAACCGGTTGTCCAAAACGGGAACATTGCACATTTTCACGAAAACTGTTTTCCATCGGAGTTAATATTTTTGTAAACACAAAAAACATTACTTCTGGCAGTCTAAATTCTACATAACATAGAAATGTTTTTCAAACTATTTCTACCGACAGTTTAATTTTTTGTATGTTAAGATATGTTAGTGTTCCCATTTTGGACAACGTTCCCTTGCCCCGGGTGCATCGCGAGGTGATTCCACAATTTTGTGTTGTCCACTCTTGAAATTGTCTGTCCCGCTGAAC
Source organism: Gryllus longicercus (assembly GCA_038098605.1). NCBI lineage: Eukaryota > Metazoa > Arthropoda > Insecta > Orthoptera > Gryllidae > Gryllus > Gryllus longicercus. The sequence goes on along the minus strand of JAZDUA010000011.1, from coordinate 3,979,745 downwards.
TGCACTATATATATAGTGCGCAGCCTCCAATGCCATGATAAAACAAGTACGCCTAGCCCCACACGCACCTGGCACTGCCCCGAAGACACTTGGATTAAGTTTGCTGCTTCTGTCGCAGCTGGCTTGTTTATAACACCATTGAAGGCTTATTCGTCCTTCTACAAGTCTCATACCCAGGGGCTGCGGCCTCGAGAGCAAGAGAAGGGAGCTTCTCCCCCTTCTTTTCCTCTGTGGGTGTACTCGTACATCTGTCTGCTCCGTTGTGTCCTGGGATGGCAACTCGCCTCTGAAACAAATAGTGTTGGGGGTTGTAGGGAAATCCCTCCTCTCGGCCGATAAGAATGGAGAGTACGCGCTATTTCTGGTCGTATGTAAATTGGGGACCAAATAATCCCTTCATCTTTTCTCGCAAAACTCACTTTCTACTTCTATATTCTACCAAACAAACCCAGGTAAGGAAAAGGACTGATTGAGCAGGTATGCGCATTAAGGGGGCCGCTGCCGCCAGGCTGTTGTCCTGCTTTTTCTTGTGCCTTATCGAAAATTTTCCAGACTCTCGCCTGTTTCAAAATGAAAAGCAAAACACTAGAAGTGTCCAAATTTCATGTTCACCGTTATAGAATATTAGCTGAGAAAAGGAAGAATACAAAAATAAATAGATAAACAGAATTCATTCAACGAGTGATTGAATTGAATGAAAACTAATTTAAACCAAGACTTTTCAAAAGAAAAAGCCAGTCCTAAGTCTGAAAAATTGCAAAGGGGAATGTGTTTTAAAAACAATAGCTATGAAAATATTCTTTGAAACTAAAATGTTACCTTGCGCTTTTACCTGGAATGGGATGAGGTAGTCTGTCCCCAATTTACCTAGGCCCCGCTCTGAGTCGGTCCCCAATTTACATATGGATTAAACTCTTATTTTCCTCCTGGTCCCCAATGAAACACACGCCACTGTTTCTTGCTGTAACATGAATGATAAGTGGAGGCCAGCGGGCTCTGCTACCTAAAGAAATTTCTCATACCAAATACCGTGTTTCAAGCGTTTTGAGCTCAATCGAAGAGCTTCAATGCTACGTTGCTATCAACTAAAAAATTATACATTTCACATCAAACATCGAGAAAATATTTTATTTGGTAATTACCTGCAGAAGAATTCAAGTGAGGAGGACGTTTCTTCCCTTTCTGCTCGGAGACCTTCAGTAAATCAACCAACCGGCTGAGATGGCTCAGGGCAACGCTGATGCCGCTGCAGTGCCCCTGCTTGGGAGGTGCTAGGGTTACGGTCCTTGTGATGGCGGATTTTCTACACTAACTTGAATTCAGTCAGCTACGAGCAGAGTTCGAAGGGCCTGGTGCTTTATTGGTAGTCTTTGACAGTTTTTCCGGTCATACCAGGTGAACAGCGGTGTAATGCTGTAACACACGGTCCACGGACCACGCGCGATCTTTCCTTCCTTCTTGCCCCCTCATCTCTCCATAGGTCGTCCCCCACGTACACGTACATGCATAGCTGTAACACGCATTGCGGAATACCAGTCGAGAGCTTAAAGCTTGATCCAGCTGGGGCGGTGCATCGCGGGGGAGATCCCTGGAGGTGAAAAACTCACAAGACAACATATAGGTCGGCCCCGGAAGTCACACTCTAGCGGGGGAAGAACACCCCAGCAATTTAACAAGCACCACACTTATGGGACTAATTACCATGTCAGTTGGCGCGGTTGGAAACATACTAGTCAATCAAACAAAATTGCTTTCTGTGACGTCATCTGTCTTTCTGACGGCGGAGGAACTCATGCACCTCCCGCGATACAACGTGCGCTATACGTACGGGACTGTTGACTAAAAGGCGCTCCCAGAAACACGAAATAATCTATCAAACAAAACCGATTGTGCCGGCCTGGATGGCCGAGGTCGCGCCTAGGGCATGCATGTTTGTGTCGTTCTTACGTATTCTCCCTCCAGTTCCCCCTATAATTTAAAAATACTATATGACAAAGATGTTGAAAAGTGGAGGAGGACGTTTGGGGAGGAACGCACTACAATTTCGGGACTATCAGTGACCGGAGTGTGCGGCGTGCGCAGGAGGCGATGGCGTGCAGCTGCTGCTCGGGGTCGACGGCGGTGGTGCTGGGCGACGCCGCGTGGGACCCGCTGGCGCTGCTGGGGCCCTGGCGCTCGCCGCCGCCGTCGCCGTCGCCGTCGCCGTCGCCGTCGCCGACCGCCTCCGAGCTGTCGCTGCCGCTGTCCGACCTGAGCAGCCTGGAGCTGGACGGCCTGCGCCTGTACCTGGGCGCGGGCGGGCGCGGGCGCGGGGGCGGGGGCGGGGGCGGCGGCCGGAGCTTCTCGGAGGCGCACGCGGCGGCGCTGGCGCTGGCCCGGGAGGAGGAGTGGGGGGCCGACGGGGGCCGGCTGCTCCCGCTGCTGGACGAGTCGCTCGAGTCGCTCTCGTCGCTGCTCGAGCGCGCGCCGCCCGCCCCGCCGCCGGTCAGTCCTAAGCCTCTTCTCCCATTTCAATTTCTTGACACTCATCTAAGGTGACCAGACCTTAAAAACTAAAAACAAACAAACGGGACAGTGTGGCATTTTTTTAAAATAAAAGAAACGGGACCAAACGATAAACAACTCACAACTGTCTTCTACGAGTGCCACAATTCTAATGAATTTCATTGAATCGTGTTAGCAGTGTTCAATATTGTGAAGTTCACTGTATTCATAACAAACGGAGTGATTACTTACCGCCGTATTTGATAAGGAAATACCTTGTCTAAAAAGAACCAGAAAATGGCGAAAAACGATGTCAAAAAAGAACATTGGAATGGAACATTAAAAAAAGTCATTTGTTTCATTTCCATTTTTATTCATTATAAAATTGGCTCGTATTCCTCAATTAAAATTGCTGCCTAAGTCCCACAGAAATTCACAGCAGCAGATGGTTCGGATTATTGAATTTTTCTCTAACGATATCCATAGCGGGGATATAAAGCGTATACAATCTCAAATGATGCGATAGCTCGTTTTCCCTTCCTAGAATCATCACTGAATTGTCAGTGAAACATTCTTGTTACGTGGAACATGAGCATATGATCTAATCGCGCTTACTTATTTATAAATTAATCCAAACCCAATGGATTACATTGTGATAAATTGGGCGTCCTTTTTTCCTTAAAAAATACGGGACAGGGACTCAAAAGAAGGGACAGTCCCGGTTAATACGGGACGTCTGATCACCTTACATTTGACGTGTCGTCGCACGGTTAGTATGCATGCTGAACGTTCAAATGCCATTAATTCAAATGACGTCATCAAAAATGCAAGGTCCCGATTGGGAAACAGAGCTCCCTTCCTTCTAACTCAGAATCTGTCAATTGTCGAGACACAAACAGAAGAATATACTTCCGGAGATCTTTCTTTGGTTAGACAGCTAGCGAGCACTTGGTACCATCTTGCCAAATGCACGATCTCTCGAGTTTTCTGGACGATATAATTCCTTACCAAAATCTTAATAATCGTTTATGGTCTGTTAAGCTCTAATATCGGATTGCATCGGACAGCGTGAAGCACCTTAGCGTTTATACTCTCAACCCACTTATGAGCTCCTGCGCATGCCCCCCCCCAAAAAAAAAATTATCCAACAATAATTACAGAAAAAGCAACTCTAACAGAATAAAACACTAATTACTTGTCTTGTGTTGCGCACTAAACGAGACACGTGCTCACGCAATGTAGACGTTGTTCTCTCACTGTGGGGGCCGAATAGGCGGCTAATGTTATTCCCAAGATACAACACGTTGTGTCATAAATATGTATATCGTATCATCAGTGTATTTAATTGTAATTATTAAAGTAATAATTGTATACCATCTGCACCCGTGCGAAAACTCTGCATTTTGTAAATAATTGTCTTAAAAGAAAATTACGTCATAGTAGAACCTAACTTCGAACAGCCAGCTCCTGATTAGTGCGTACAACGTAAGCCCAATACTGTGAGAGAGAAATCATTCTAATATCGCGAAGCGTTGGGATTAAGTTGCACAGAAAATCAAATGGTATGAGACCTTTTAATTTTATCGTGAAATATATTATTTCTGTCTTTTCTTTCAATTTAATTTTCATAGATGTCGTGTTTCTGCACTTCTCTTACCACCGTTTTGTGGCTACAATGGTATGGGGGCACATTTACACTTGAGCGCATGAAATCAAGTATTCAAATGAAAGGAAAGTCAGTAAGGCTGTCTAAATTAGTCGCACTAAAACAGCACATACTTTCTCGCCCTTAGGAATGGTTACGTAATACTACTGGTATCGCAATTTCTCTCCAAATTAACGTAATTCAGGCATAATTTTATGTAAAACTCTTTACAAATTGAGTGCAGGCTCCCCGGTCTGTGATGAGCAGACTCAAAAGGCCCTCCGCGAAACACACACAATGAAAGACAAGGGAGAAACAAGCCCACGGCGGAACTCGAACTCGCACCCTTCGGACGGAAGTGCTGAGTCGGCACACGCACTAGCCGCCTCAACCATCCAGGTCGGCGGCAAAAATAACAGCGTTTCATGCAGCTACATCATGTCTCAACAATAAGACGTAATTCACAGAACTACAGCTGCCGCCTCGTGGGGAGAATGCAATTGTCGCATTCCAATCTGATATTTCCTGAAGGCAAGTAAAATTCTTTCATAATGCATATAAATCATATTTTTAAGAGAGAAAAGCTAATAGAGCTAATTTCAATTAAGGATTGCGAATTGCTGGAAAGAAAATACTTCAATATACTGACAATGCAAATCCATTCCTCGCAACACGGACAAAACATATGGATTATCAAATAGGTTTTAAATAATTTCTAAACTATTAATTTGTGAACGTATAACAAAAGCTCGATTTAAGAAACGAACGAAGAAATAAGAAACAATGTACAATTTCTAACTTACGTAGCATCCAATTGCCTCGAAGCACTATTCAACGCGTTCACGAATCACAGGAAAATTGAAGTGGATGTTTGACGCCAAATTACACAAAAATATTCATATTTTCGAATAACTGAACAAGATCTTATTTGAAGATCTGTTTTTGATGAATACATTTCATTAAGAAAAACAAATTTTTATCTTCACAATTGTACTTGTAGGAAGACGCCCAAAATATTTTTAATATTTCAATTGTCGCAAATCAGGAATTTCAACGAACTTAAGACTACCCCATCCTCTTAAGCGTTTTCCCCCGCAATATGTCAAAATTTAATAAAAAATATGGTGCCGTTTTTTAGAAAAAATTGTTGAAAGAAAATAAAAATTGAATTGAAGCCTTATTTTACGTGGCGTGACTCAGGCCATGAGGCCTGCTCATTCGTCTGACCACGCAAATTTCGCTTCACTCCTTTCACCAACGGAGAAAGGGAGTATTTCTTGGGCGACGAAACAGGCGATTTCAATTTACCTCAGAGGCTTCATTTAGGCTTAATGAGCTTTTACGTGCAGTAAATCTACTAACGTGAACATCCGGCTTTACTTCCCCTCCGAAGGAAGGCGTACAAACGATTTTTTTGCCTTTAAAAATCCACCGCTTCGATCGGGTTGGAAACCGCGAACTTGGATATGACTGTCCGATACGCTAACCGTTACACCATCGCCGCCCAAATTGCCTGTTTTTAACAAAAAACAATTTTTCGAAAAATTGAACGTGACAGTATTTGAAGGTCTGTTTTTGAAGTACACGTTCCATTAAGAAAAAAAAAAATGTTTGTAATCATAATTGTAGTTGCAGGAAGACGCCAAAAATTTTTTGAATGGTTGCAATTTTCGAATAATTAGGGATTTTAACGAACATGGCACTTGCACCATTCTCTTAAACGTCGTTCACACTATTCAGCAACAAAATGTAATCAAAAACGATGTTGGAATTTTTGAAAATGTCTCAGGGGCTTCATGTAAATTACCCTCCGAGATAAAATATTGATTTCAAATTCAAGATCGAATCGTCTGATCGATTGGTAAATATTAGTTTTAAAGAAAAACGGCCGAACTATTCAGTCGCTAGCGTTGTTGATGGACGAATAGATAGACAGACGTTATGCCGCCATTCGATTTTTCGGTGTCAAGAACCCACAAACCTTGGACTCTGGTTACACCACGTGTTAAAGGAAGCAAGAAAGTAAAAATGGTCTTATAACCTGCTGTTAGCGCGTTAGCGCGCTGTAGAAGTACAACTTAGCAACATAAAGGATTAGCATGATAAGTGTGGAAACACATGCTCTCAGAGAGCCTCAACAATGACTACGTAATGCGCCCAAAATCAATCTGAGCGTTAAAGGGTCAGGATTCCCCTTAACAAAGTGCTTGAACCTGGTGCATGGAGCTCCTGTGTGTGTGTGTGTGTGTGTGTGTGTGTGTGTGTGTGTGTGTGTGTGTGTGTGTGTTGCTGATGGGCCGAGGCGCTGCGCAGGCGCCGAGCCGCGAGGCGAGCGCCGCGTGGGACGCGGACGGGGCCAGCCTGTGCTCGTGGGAGGCGCCGGGCGCGGCGGGCAGCGCGAGTGCGGGGGCGGGGTCGCTGGTGCTGCGGCTGGCGGAGGCGGGGGCGGGAGCGCGGGGCCGGGAGCGGCACCGCCTCAGCGCGTGGGCGGTGCGCGAGCGAGCGCGGGACAAGTGCCTCGAGTGGCTGCACTGCCACTTCCGCCCGCCCCCGCTCGCCCGCTCGCCCTCGCCCTCGCCCTCGCCCTCGTCCGCGTTCGCGCCTTCGCCCTTGTGAGAGGTGAGTATCAGAAATACACTCTCCAACTCTTAATATTTCTAATTGTCCAAAAACAAGCATTGCCATGTGTGATGTACGGAGGTGGTCCCAGAAGTACCCGGCCTGACCTAGAGATCGTGGTAGTGTTTCGAAAAATATCACTGTATTAGAAAGTAAACAATCTATGAAGCATATGTTTCAAGTTTGAAGACGCTACGTTGTTTAGTATTTGTTTGGCAACAATCAATAGTGAACGTTATGAGTGAATTTGTAAAAATGGAGAAAATTGGTCATCGTTATGTGATCCAATACTTTCATTTGAAAGGCCTCAGCCCAACCAGTATAAAAACTGAACTAGATTCTACTCTGGGTGAGTCTTCGCCTTCGTTTACTACAGTAAAATATTGGGTAGCAGAGTTTAAACGAGGCCGTACGAGCTGCCAAGACGAGCATCGCAGTGGCCGACCAAATGAGGTGACAACTCCAGAAATGGTAGAGAAAATCCACAAAGCGGTACTGGGTGATCGTCGACTGAAAGTGCGCGAGCTAGCAGACATAGTAGGCATTTCGAAAAGTGCGGTACATCGCATATTATCTGAAAATTTAGACATGAGAAAGCTGTGTGCAAGATGGGTGCCGCGTTTGCTCACACTCGAGCAAAAACAGTGTCGTAAAAATGTTTCAATTGAGTGTTTAGCGAAGTTTCACCGCAACAAAGCAGAATTTTTACGCCGTTTCATAACCATGGATGAAACATGGGTCCACCACTTCACCCCAGAGAGAAAACAACAATCAAAACAATGGTCTGAAAAGGGAGAACGTGCACCAAAGAAGGCGAAGACCGTTCCATCTGCAGGCAAGGTCATGGCGTCGGTTTTTTTGGGATGTGCGGGGGATAATTTTCATTGACTATCTTGAAAAAGGAAAAACTATCAACGACGAGTATTATGCGAACTTATTGCAACGTTTGTGCGAAGAAATCAAGCAAAAAACGGCCACACTTGGCTAAGAAGAAAGTGTTGTTTCATCAGGACATTGCACCAGCTCACAAATCCGTTATTGCAATGGCCAAAATAATGAATTAAAATTTCAATTGCTACCTCATGCACACTATTCGCCAGATTTAGCCCCCTCTGATTATTTTCTGTTCCCAAACTTGAAACAATGGCTCCGTGGTCAAAGATTTTCCCACAATGAAGAAGTGATATCGGTAGTTAATGGCTATTTTGAGGAGCAAGACAGTTCTTATTATAAAAAGGGTATCGAACTTATTGAACATCGCTGGGAAAAGTGTGTAGAGCTCAAAGAAGATTATGTTGAAAAATAAACATATATTTTTCCAAAATTTTTGTTTTTTCTTTGTTGGGTCGGGTACTTCTGGGACCACCCTCGTACTTGTGTACATTTCGTTCTAACAGGATGTTAAACTACTGGTGCTACAGAATGGTAGATTTTCTTGTACTAGTGAGATGATGTTTGATTGATTGTTACTGATTCCGGGCACGCCAACTGCGAAGGTCACTATTCCCGTACGTGTAGTTCATGTGTTTACCTCGAGAGTTGACGGTGATCTTTCCCCGTTGGACTCGGAGTCGCGTTCCGTCTGCTTGCGGGGTTTCCCCAACCAAGTATCTCCCACCAGCGGGGCACCGTCCCAGCCGGCACAAGGTCTAAGCTCTCAACCTCTCTCCCAGAATGTGTGGTAAGGTAGGGAATGTTAGTGTAAGTGTGTATGTAACTGGTGAGGATAGAACTAGGAAGTGGAAGATATGATCACGGGCGGTCCGTGACCGTTTGTTAGGGTACTGCTTCGGCATCCCCAAAAAGTAAGACACCATAGAGAAATATAGTACTGGAAACTCCTAGCCAGAAGGGAATAGCAAAAAATGATAAAAGTCCAAAATATGCTTTGACGACTTTTTGCTTGCATCAATACTAATTAAAATGTCGCTGAAGCCAAAGGAAAGAGCTGATTTTACATATGACACTAGTGTTGGGTGAGTTACATTTCATGGTGTTGCAAAATCAATTGTCATGAGGGGGCGAGGAGTGTCCCTCTCCAATATTTCCCGATTGATTAATGGGTACAATTATTAAAATTGTTTAAGAACATTTCACCTTAAATTCAAATATATTTTAAACTATTTGGATTCCTATCGGTGTGATATAAGTGTGAAAAGTTAAAACCACTAATAAAGAAAGAAGGATACGAAGGATACGAAAGAAGGATACGGCCCACCCAGCACGTCCGGCATATCAAATTCCTTTTTTAATGTACTACGCAACGAGTGATAAGTCGATGTTGGGCGACTGCTCTTGCGTGGTGAAGGGGAACGATGTCTACTATGCCTCTGACTGTTGCGACCTGACCAGAGAATTTGTACAGAAAATTAATAATAATAATAATAATAATAATAATAATAATAATAATAATAATAATAATAATAATAATAATAATAACCGATCTTGAAAAATAATGCTTTAATTTCTCATTTATTCCTTTTATTACTTTTGAACTTGACCCTCTTGAACGTACAGTCTCTATGTTACAATAGGTTAATTACGCAACATTCGCAACGACACATTTTTTATCAATTTTATCAATCTATCCAGAAATTCGGCAATTGTAACCTTACCTTGTTTACTTGAATTGAATATCCAATCGCCGATTTTTCAGATGAACAAATTTCTACATCACTAATTCATTGAAGTTACTGGTTTCACGGATAAGTTGCTTCTCTACTATGTATTTGATTGCGAGGGCGCACGATCGCTCGATTGTCATTATATTTCTATGAAATGTTTTTATCCACTTTAATGTTGAAAATAATCGCTCACGTTCTGAAGAAGTCATTGGAGTAGTGAGAAGAATTCGATGACGTTTGTAGACTTCTGGAATTTTTTTTCCGACATTTCATTTTTGAAATAATGGTACCGCTCATGTTGGATTTCTAAATTCGCTTCTCTTGTACATTCCTTGCAACAGTACTGTACTGCATTTGACGTTGATTTTTAAAGTACCGTCAATGGTACTAACAAAATCCACTAACCCTCAAAATATAGAGTTTTCCGATTGTTGACTTTCGTCGCATCTTCACAACGCAAACTGAGCTTGCGCACCACAAAACTTTGACATAGTTTAAAAGTGTCCAGAATATGTCTGCTCTTACGCCCTTCATCGTTGTCCTTTTACAGGGCGACGATAACTGTCGCTAAGCCTAATCAAAATATTCAAGTAAAGCCAGTTCAACATTACTGTTTTTATGGAGGTGTGTATCTTGATGGTTTTTAAGTTTCTCACTCAAATTATAACTGGTCTTGTCCACATATTTCCTCCTTGCTAAATAAGATGCAAGGAAAAGAAAATAGTGCATTTTCCCCTCACATTCACGTAGACACTTGTATGTCGAATAAATATTAGCATTGAATCGTCGATGAATCTTTTGTTTGATGATTTCACTGTTGTTTCAATTTCCAGGCTGATCCGGAGCAAGCTTCTTAATTAAAATAATTGAACATCAGGATGCAGTAAATGATGGAAACTAAAACTAAAGTATTATTCGTACACGAGATTTAAAATTTTAGTGGTCGCCCGTGCCTCTTTGAAAGAACAGGCCCCGGGACGCAGCAGCGAGGCGACGGTGCCCCAGGAAAATACGGACACCGCTCACGGGAGGACGCGGAGTCGTCGCTCTTCGGTCGGAGCCAGTTGAGTGCCTTTAGCCCTGACCATTTGTAAAGCACAGCGAGCAGTGAGCGGAGTTCTAGTCATCCCATCATAGTGCGACCTACGAGTGTTCAAGTTAGTGAGTGACTACGCTGCCAGCCAGTATAGCGGACTTCTCTTCTGGGATGCGGATCGTGACCACTTGGAAACGGAAATCTCGTAGAAATCTCTGCGGCTTTGATTAAATCTGGCAAGTCCCCAGTAAATCTGTTTATTTTGAAACTACGCATGTTAACGGATTTGTCTGTATGTTCAGGAACTGTGAATAAAATTGTTTTATTAAATTAACTTGTTTTGGTCATGACAAAAACACATCTCTACACTGATTTTAAGTCGGCCCCTACCATCCACTTCCGATGCAAAACTTCGAAGTACAGCATCGGGGACAATGTTTTTCTGACGGCGCGTCGGAGACTTCGACTTTGAGTTGGGTGACGCGATAGCCTCATAAGAGCTGCGCCAAACGGAGTTTACGGCGTAAGTGTGAACATGATCCCATGAAAGCGCCCTATAAAAACTCAAAAGCGACGTCTTGTGGCTCCTAATGGCCCTTACGGAACGTTGTCTGAGCGAGATATTGTTTCAAAAACGTGAACAACAATGTAGCCACATCAGTCAATGTAATACTGGTATGGAAATTATAAGAAGAGGAACAGATAAAAGTTATACTATAAATGAGGTAATAACCATATGTACATTCTATTTTGTTCTATGGTTTGGGTGGTGCGTGACCCTGTGAACCTTATAAAGAACCGACAGCGTATGACACAAATACCTTCGAAATAAAAAAACAAAAAACTTTGGATGTTTTGTGGATGTATCGGAGGTAAAAAGAGTGCGTAAGAAGATTCAAGAGGAATTTTGGCTCAGCATGGTAGAGGCATAGCAGCTATGAGTAAACGTCGATTCTTATTTTGTATTGTATTGTCTACACGTTGATGACTGTACGACGAGAGATGACAAAAGGCCAACGCAAAAAACAAATTAGCTCCAATTCACGATGTGTATGACTTGCTAGTACGTACCGTGAACTAGTTGCACAGTCGATTAATCATTTTTTTGTTGCTATCACCTAGTACATAAATTTACCTAAGAGCTGGAACGCATTGATTCACGAAATTTCCCTATACCTGCAAAATTTCCCTATACCCATTACTATATATAGTCCCGAATATTGAAGGAACCAACAGGAACATAACTACTTATAACTTCTATACCTCAATCAGCTTAGCCAAGGAACCAAAGAAAATAAAATTAACGCTAGTAGGTGCCAAGTAACAGATGTATACCGCAGTCTACTTTACTGAAGTCTGAGAGAGGAACAGTTGATTATGCTTTTGGTCATGACAATAAATTTACTTTGCTATCGATTGCACCAAAGCTTAACAAGAGAGTGATATTTCTATCAACAATACATTCTGTGCCCAATATAGGCGAATAAAGGAAATCAATGTACTCTAAAATGTGGAGAAAGGAGGAGTGGATTGTTATGATGAAAGATGTACTACTTACACAACAGCCAGAAAAACTAGTCGCTGGCCAACGAGAATATTCCATAGAACGATCGCGTTCCCTACGATGAGTATGTGATTTACACAGAAAAATTTCCCGTGAAATTGGTACACAGAGAGATAGGTCACAATTCTTGAAAAAATTGTCGATAAGTTCTATCAGTCCTTACACACGTCAAAGACTGGCAGCACAACAAACCCCAAAATCTATAAAGTTGAGAATACAAAGCTGGAATAGAAACAGACAATCATACTCTTGAGAATCATTCACTTGGGACGAAGAGATGATCCTACCTTTGCCCACGACAAAGAGAAAAAAGAAAAGAAAAAAAAGGAAAAAAAATTGACATTTTGCAGCGTTTGCAGCAATTTGTTTGTTTGTGTAGAACAAGGACATTTTTTTAAATGTAAAAGTTGGGTGAAAAAAGACTGATTGATCTACCATTTAGACAGTAGCAGTTTATTTCCTTCTAAAATGGTTTGTCTTTCATGAATTTGACGTATGATTAGAGAGATTAGAAAATTTTGTCATTAGATTATAATAATTTAAAATCCAGGGTTGACAAATTGCAAAATAAGTTATATTATTGATGAAATCACTATGCAATTTGGTAATACATATAATAAAGATAACAAATAACTTTCTTGAACTATTCATTTAACTAGGTATGGATCCATCGGGGGGGGGGGGGGTGAGGTAAATCCCCCCAAAATTTCAGTAACTTTTAATTTTAACTTTTCGCAAAACTTTCAAATAACTAGTGGTGCTAATCTCTGTATTTAGTATTTTATTCGTAGGGAGACTATTGACATATTGAGGAGATGATCATCTGCACACATTTTCTTGAGTTCCAGAATGATTTCCCATCATTTTAGCGGTAAATAGTTGAAGGATGAGCAAAAGTTAAAGATAAATTAATAAATAAAGTCTTAAAGAAGTCTCTTAAATGTCCTTCATAGTACATAAAAAATAAAAAAAAGGGAAGGAGCCTTTTTATGAAAAATAATTTTTAAAAAATCAATCAAATTATTTGAAAAATATCTCTAGTGCTTCATATAAAGTACCCCAAAAAATTAAGATATCGATTTCAAATTCTAGTAGCCGCAACATCAACCAAGTCGATTGGAGAATATCAATTTTTAAGAAAATCGGCTGAACGGTTTAGCTACTAGAGTTGTTCACAGATGGACAGACAGGCACAGGACAAACGTTTTGCCGCCATTAGATTTTTTGGTATCAAGAACCAACAAAACATGGATTCTAGCTACACTAGCTAGATTTACCGATCACACTCGTCTCACAGTCGGACATTTGTATAACATGAGCATCACTAGGATGGGGAAATATAATAACGAAGAGGCGGATTTTGATTACCAAAAACATCTCCAAAAATGATCTATAAGATGCTCTTAAAATGTTTTTAAAATGCCTGATAACAAAGACAAATGACGTAAATTTTTTATCAAAACAAATTCAGATGCGCAACTCAAGCTGTTAGGTATGTTACTGATGTAATCGCAGAGGCGGACGAGGGGGAGATATGCCCCATCCAAAAAGGCCTAAAGAAAAAAATGAAAATGGTAAAAGTACGGAAAAAAAAGAAAATCACAAGGAAATTGTAGAAACATCTAAAATGTATTGAAAAAAATAACCGCGCATTCTGTCCTTACTATTTTAGATAAGAATAGGAATCTTGATTCTCGCTGTATTATATCCCAGTGGTGCGAAAGGAAAATATCTTCGACTGTTCTCCAGTTGACAAGCGGTGCTACGGCGGCATCCACCTATTGGAGTGTGGCCGACGTAACTGGAAAGTGTAGACGGAGTATGGTCTCTTTCTATAAGGTATTTTCTAATACGAACAGGGCACGGATCGCGTACGTGCTCCTGGAGTCGGCACGGTTAATAAGTACTTAAGAAGAGAAAGAAAATATCTCAAAAGAATAAGACAAGAAACACATCTAATAAAAAGAAAACGTCGAAGAGGCTTGAAACACATGTTAAATCCTTTCTGCGTCTTGGACAGTAAAGTTTGTATGTAAGCGAATGTTTAATTGATATCGTGCTTTTTATTTAAATTATATCTGTTGACATCTGCATCATAGAGTGAAAAATATAATACCCTAATCCTTCGTCGTTTTGCAGCTCTGAATTCAATGATTTTAATAACAAATTATTACTATTTTTAATTTAAAACTATAAAGTATTCATTAAATATTAAACTGAATATTTTAATTTTGTTAAACGCATTTTTTAATAAATAATGTACTTTGTTTGTAATTTATATTATCTTTGCACTTATACCAACAAAGCCGTACATCCCCCCCACCCAAAAAAAAAATAAATCCGTCTCTGGATCCGCCCCTGTTTTAATGGGGTCCGCGCGGATCCCCTGGCACAAACCACGGAAAATGTTTCATGGTACCAGGCACGGATTAATTCTCACACAGAAATTGCGCTCCCATATAGGAAGGGCCACCACTTTTACACGAATTTTTCATTCTACCTCTCTTTCCACGAATCATATTGGATCCACTCTTCACCTGGAGGATCCTCGAATTCCATCTCGCATGCAGGGCATAGCCATATCGAAGTATTTTCAGTGACACCTCGTTTATTATTGTTTCCCTTTTCTCTCTTATTTGTGAAATTTCAAGGCAATTTTAATTGTCATTTCTGGGCTGTATATTCTCCATCTCAAGTGCAGTCTTGTGAGATGACGATGTCAGTAAGGAGAACTTGTTTCCTCGTCGCGTTCGTTTTCTAATCAGACACGTGTTAGAGATGGGCAGGGTGTGTGCTGGAGAGTAGTGTTGTTTCCCTGGTTTCTATGAAGTTCCAGAATTTGGAGAATCGCGGTCTTACCTGTGTGTGTTGTGACCTTCCTCAATGCAGGTGACGATTTATGCTTTGATCACATGATTGGTGTATTTCAAGATCCTCTCATCTGTCAGTGTAGCGGGAGAAAGGGGTCTCTGGTCTGTGATCTGTGAAGGAAGTTTTCCTCCACAAATTTGAATTTGCAATGGGTACAATATCACAGATTTCAAAAATCTTTCACGGTTTCAGTCGAACAACTCTTTATATACACTTTACCAAACAGTTCCGATATCTGGAACTGGATGATTACCCTCCCTAGATTACTTACCATCCATTCAGAGTAACCTAGAAATCTTTCGGGGGTTTGAAGAAAGACGTATCTAACGGATGTCTGTGGCTGCTATATATGGCGGAAGATAGCATATTGTAACGAATATTGCATCACCTGCCGGAATTCGCATCGCGGATTGCGTCATCTGCTTGCGCCCCCTCCCCCCCGAACTGGACGGTTCTGGGTTATTCGCGAGTCGCGTAGAAATGTAAAGCAAGTTCCCTATGAGTCAGGACGCACGCCAGACAGCCATAAATTCGCCGCTGCCGGCGGCCGCGAGTTAGTCAGTGAGTAAGCAGTCAGTCAGTCAGTCCGTCAGTGTGAGCATGCAGTCTGTCTGAAGTCTGAAGTGGAAGCTGAGTTGTGAAGTGCACATTGTGGTGAACAGCACATCGGACCGTGATCAGCACCGTGAACTGTGCTCAGCGCAGTGAATTTTGGACAGCGCAGTGGACCGTGGACAGTGCATCGGACAGTGGTAAGAGCATCGGACAGTGCGATAGTGTAGAAGTGAACAATGTAAATAAATAATCAGAAGCAGTGAACTGTGTAAATAAATAATCACGAGAAGTGAGTCGTGTGAAAGTGAAGAACACAAGGACTGTGCAACCTATCTGTAAATAAAACTAGTATTTTTCGTGAATCATTAAGAAACAAAATAAACGTCTTTGTTAAAATATTACCTGTGGTTTTTAATTCACCACTAAGAAACGTTAGAATATGAATGACCTTCTCTCTGAGAAAGGTAATTTTACAATTTTGTGATTAACATCACACTTGTGATTTTATCCAAGCAAAACGAATTACATTATCAACTTTATAAGCAATTAAAATACTTGTCATCCAAATCAAATAAGGTTGTCTAATTCGTTTTTAGTTCATATTCCACACTGTCATGCAAAGCTAGGCGCTAGCGTTGACCACAGACGGGCAGAAAAAAGTTTTCGATCGATTTTTCTGTATAAAAGACACACAAAACATAGATTGCGAATACTCAGTATGTTAGAGGAAGTAATTTATTACACGTATGAACAAGATTTATCCATTTTTTCGTAATCTGGGCCCGGCATGGAGAGTTTTTGTGTCAAATATTTGCCGTTTTCGGTGCGCGGGTACAACATTATTTCTTCTTACATACGTAAGGGCAAGAAAGTAAAAAATGGAGTCATTTTTGAGAAATATTTGAAAATGTTTTTCAGGTTTCATGTTAAATACCTCCCAAAATCAAAACATTCATTCCAAACTAGGGCTCTTTCGGTTCATTCTGATTGATAAGAGAATATCAATTTTGGAGAAAATTGTCTAAACAGTAAAGGTGCTAGAGTTGACGACACACACAAACGTCTTGCCGTCAATCAATTTTTCGATATCAAGGTTCACAACACATTGAAATCATTTTCGAAGTGACATTTTACCATTGTAAGATGAAGAAGGCAGCATTTTATCTCCATTGGAAGTACGGGATTATTGATGTCCTGTAACAGTGGCAATAGAGTAGGAAATGTATCTAGCGTGTCATTTTCCATCCGATTACGCCACATCTTTAATTTATTCATGAAAGCCATTCCTTTTTCATTTCAAGACAGTATAGGTGCCAGATTCCCTTGTAAAATATTCAGAATATTTAGTTTCTCAAAAATATCAGTGAGGTAATAAATTTTCAAGACAAAATCTTCGTTGTTGAACCAGTCTGCCAGAAAGTGGCCTTCCTCCTGCAAGAAACATGTTGAACCTCTTGAAAGCCGTTAGGCTTTACTAAAGTAGTGGTGCAACAGAATGGCACAGACTTTCTCGTATTAGTTTCCCTTTGGCCTCGACTAGCTATACGAACTTGCCACTAGAGACAACATTCCAAACACATCTTCACTGGCGTGAAATAGAAACAATTTTCTTTTGAAGGCGAGAACTTCTATCCCTTATTTTCTCCAAAATATCTAAACAATGACCGAAGTAGGTAAAGATCTATCACAGGAGATACCACGAACTCCTGAGAAAGTTAGAACGCGAATTATTGCGAATATTGTGAAGGCATCACCTGGGCATGACTGATTCTTCAGAGATTGGCATTGCTTCATAAAACCTAACGGCGAATTTCGTAACTAATGCCCCTACTCTACTCCCATTTCTTCAATCCATCGTTCAAGAAAAGTTGCGCGAGTATTAATATCAGTGTTTCTGCTACTGTGTGGGGTTTCTTGCATTTAGCAAGCCTATGAGACTGACACTCACTTAGCAAGAGGCAAGCAGGGCCTTTGAAGTAACATTAGAAGTTTTAGATAAATTTTATTGAAAACACATAAACATTCTGTTTTCTGACAAAAAAATCTTTTTAGTTTTTCTGTTAATTCAGGGTATTTGGTGTCAAGATGGTGTCATGCTCTCCGGGCTCAGTGGCGAAGTGAAATTTGTTACGACAAAACGAGTTTGCATGCTTCACAGGGGCTAGTGCAACCTCTGTGCAGTGTCCTAAACCCTACGCCAATCCTAATTCCTTCCCAATTCTTGCCGCTGGTACGCGGAGATGCTACTTGGCGGTCCCCTTGACAACTGACTGCAACAACACGTGACGGATATGACAATGAAATATTAATGGAGAATTACTCTGAAAGGGCAAACCGCACAACGCCCCCCGGGACTTGGAGACGCGTTCCGTCAATCGAAGATGCAACAAACTTAAAAAATGATACCTCTTTAACTTGTTAGGCTTCATACTATCAGCAGCTAAAATGATTAAACCAATTACACAGTGAGGACGTTCTTCACCATTTACCGTAGTTTTCGCGAAGACAAATATTTCTCATCATATCTTCTCGTTTTTGCCTTCGGAATGGAACATTCGTCTCCTTCACAGAACGGAGTACTGGCGACTTCATTTCTGTCCCTAATCAAAAACCGCTTCATTCTCGTGTTGTTTGCCTCACGATTTACGAAAGACTAAAGTGTCGTTGTGTTACACGAGACAAAGCTTGCTCTGCGCGCAATACGTTATTTCACAGAATGCAATAATATGAGATAACGAGTTACAATCGCTGAAGAGAAAGGCGCAGATGAACGACGTCCTGTTTGTTCCAAAGAAAAGGGAAAATCTTAATGTTTCCTATTGAGAAATTAATTTTTCTCCTTTGGTATTTGCCATTTTTATTAGTATTTGCCGAAGACGATTTTACGTTTTCAGGAAAATATGCCGTCCCCTTTTCAAGGCTTTCGCCTCCCCCTTTCCTGGAGGTCGCGTCCCACATTTTGAGAACCACTGGTTTATGACATTCATCCTTTGCGTCAAAATTTTAGAGTAAATTTGTAGGCTGTGTTCAAAAGGCTGATTCCCCTGTCAAAATCTTCTCGTTTACCTTTCTTGAAAAAAGGGAACATCATGTCCATTTTCCATGCTTTAGTACTTTTCACGATGTCCAACATACATTTAAAATATACAGAAATCCTTCATTTCCATTTAAAAAGTTCGATATTGATTCCATCGATACCCAGCGTTTTTTGTTCTAGAAACTTTCTAATGCCGCTTCTAGTTATTTTAGTTTTTTTCGGTGCACATGTGATGACCATTCCTTGGTCTGTAATTTCTAGATCTGCGCCTAGATTCGCAATACTTGTAGGAGCAAAATTAGTTGTGCTGTGTTTTCCTTAAAAAGCACATGATCCCTGATGATTGCTAGGTTGCGTCGTGTGGCGGCGCGCTCTTGCGCGCTCGGGTCGACGGCCGGCTGCGGCGCGGGGCGGAGCTTGTGGGCGCGGCCGCGGCGCGCGCCACCGCCGCACCGGCCGGGGCCGCGGCGGGCGCGCGGCCGCAGTCGCGCGAGGAGCGGAGGCGATGGCAGCGGTGCCGCGCGCGCGCTGGGAGCTGCCGCTGGTGGGCTCGGCGCTGGCGCTGGCGTGGCGCGGCGGGCCCGCCCGCCTGCACGCCTTCGTGCACGAGCGCCACCGCCGCCTGGGCGCCGTCTTCCGGCAGCGCCTGGGGCCCGTGGAGGGCGTGTTCGTGGCGGACGCCGGCGCCATGCGCGCGCTGTTCGCGCTCGAGGGCCCGCGCCCGCGGGGGATGCTGCCGCCCGCCTGGCTGCTCTACAACGGCCTGCGCGGCGCGCGCCGCGGCCTCTTCTTCATGTGAGTGCGCGCCAGACAGACGCGGGCCGGTGTTCTTCTGTACCTTATGGACGTTCGCCAATTAATTAAAAGGGTTCATTTTATAAGGCAGGAGTAACAATGATTAATGTCATCGGCCACTATAGAAAATTGAAGTATAGAGGACAAGATGCTCACTCCTTTTTCAGTGATTTTTCAGCTTTTATATCAAAATAATTTGGAAGAAATCTATTTGAAGGAATACACTAGTAATCCCTAACGTTATTAGTGTCCATGCTTATAAAAAGCGGTATTTCTGGTTTTAATCAAAGGAACAGATGAGGTTACTACTGTTAAATACGAATATCATGAGTCATGCTTCTCGACATCCGAGATGCAGAGTTATTAACGTCGTTAGGCTCATAAAAAGGAAGTAGCTGACGCCGTTGAAGGGGTAGCAGACGCGGCTGAACCAACCGGGTCTGTTATTTGTGTTATTGGGCGTGTCGTCCAATACTTTTCGAAATACCATCTCTTTATAAGAAAAAAATCATACCATGTCTTGAAATAAGTGCGCTCGTCCGTCGCCATTATTTACAATTAATTTATTTCGGATGTTTTAAATTGGCAGCGGACTGTTAAATTATCTTTTCGTTCCTCTTTTTGGTAGCGTGAAGTTGATATTATTGCAGTACAATGTTACGAAAGCAAATAAATAATTGAAATTTGTATCAAAGTCGAAGCTTTACTATGCGCTCGTTATATTGATCTCCTGTTTTCTTAGTTACGTTGCGAGAAGAGCCAGAGGTCTGAGTCGCTATTTGGTTAGCAATACTAGTATAAAACCAAATATGTAGTTCGTTTTTAGATGCAAATAAGTTTTTATAACTCGAGAGCCAAAATTTCTAGTTATGGAATCTTGCTAACCTCGCTTTGTTGCTATTACTTTTATTCATCAGTGATCTAGATGTTATTGGAAGATTATTCTTCTCTCCCATAAGTCACACAGATTTTAATGTTTTTTTAAGTGAAAAATACATCAGATCAACATATCTTCTGTAAAGTCCCATTACTTGTGATATTGGCAGTGTGATGTTCATTAGGTTTCGTAATGTCACCTTCATATAAAAAATAATCACATACGAGAATTACTTTTCTTGGAGTATGTGTAGGTTATTCAATAGCCATTCCAAGCTAAAACTCGTTGTTTCTGTTCGTAATGGAAGCCGTACTGCAAATCTACATGGACGCCGGTTTTTGTTTCTGAGTGGTTGCGTTAAGTGACGTAACATCACAGAATAGGTGTAATCTGATGTAATGATAGGAATATCGTAGAATTTATGGATGTTAAGATGATTCGAATGTACTTTAATTTTCTTTTATATTGTATTCGAAATGTGACAGACCGATGTTACTAGTAGTTAATAGTAATTATTACGGCACTTCTTACGAAACTGGCCATTGTTAATAAAGAGACATGGTTGTAATACTTCAAATTACGACACTGATTTCAGTTTCGTTAAGTTTCATTTTAGATTATCTAAGTGGATAAAAGCATTTAAGAATAACATTCTTTTGGACTTTCCAGAGTCAGGGTTATTTAACTTACTTTAGTCCGAAGAAAATTTACTGTACAAAAAGCTTGTGTGTCTGGAACACATGGCTGAAGAGCAACTCAAATACGTGATAATTTCAGGGAATCGTTTTGGATGATGTAATCGGTAAAAAGTAGTACTTAATACACTTACCACTTACTTAAAAACGGAATTAATGAAAACGCGAAAGATTTATTTGAAAACGGTTCACAAGAATTCACGTGTTGTACTAGCGACAGTACTAGGTCTTATTCAAAATATTAAAATTACAAAAGCTTTAAGAAATGTCAATGTTTTATAAAAGACTATATTTTGAGACGAACTATAATCTGAAATTCTCATTCAAGGTCTCTAAAAATACCACTGTCTTTTATTAGGTAATTTAATCTGACTAATCATTAATAGGTGTAATGACAGCGTCCTCCAAATATGCTTATTTTCATTTATTAACTTTATTTGTAAAATAAAATATTTTAATTTAAGAATGTATACAAGTGAACTTTTTAGAGAAAAAAAACAACTCTATGACGAAATACTTGTTTTACCATTAAATCTGGCTATTATATCTGAGGCTGACCCAATTTGTGTCTGGAAACTAAAATAGGACCCCGAGGTATTTTAGATTAACAGATTTCACAGAGTAGCTTTGACGGACGTTACGCTATCGACTGTTTTAAACGCAATGTTTACTAATCACCAAGGTCTTTTCATCTGACGATCATCAAAACGTTTTTGAAATTTTGACAGACCGTTCCCTGCCTTCAAAGCCTTCTATGACTCGTGTAATTCCTGTAGTGAGATTTAAGATGGATCGGAATGCGTGCATTGTATTTCATTGACGTTTTACTCGTTTGTTGCTCAAGTTGTGTGTGTGTGTGTGTGTGTGTGAATATTGAAGGGAATTTTTGTTGCCGAAATTTTGTGTATTGTTTATTTGTAAATCAAGAATCCAAAATCGGCAATTCTTCCCAAAAATATTATTTTTATAAATTTGACGATGCCCAATTCGTTTCCAGGTACAGAATGTCAAAGACAGTGGTCCTGAAGAGTTAAGAAGTAGAACCACGTCTGGAGTTCACCAGAAACAGAAATGTCCACTAACTTCTATGCAGCAGCTCTTCATAACTTTAATATTTTATGCTACAGGATTCTCCTCTTTGTGATCGGGGATTGCATCATCTACAGTGTACCATTGTGAGAAGAAAGTTTCTTTCGCAATTGCGTCACTGCGGCCACAGTCGGTTGGGAAATTTTTTTTTGCTTAAAAACCCCATCCAGTTATTTCAATGGAAGAAAACTAAAAATATCCTTGTAAGACAAAACTACTTCAATGTTACAATAATTATAATATTATTTTGAATACAATGACAAAACTTGCATTTTTTGTTTCGAAATATCCATTAAAACTCAAATTCAGTCGCAACAAACCCATCCAAATGAGTAAAAACCAATATACGTACAAAATAAATAAACCGGCAAATAATACAAACTTCATTTGCTACTACGCTAAACTCCAATTTAATCCCAACGAACTAATATAATAAGATGTAGAAATTAAACTTTACTGTAAAATACCAACTTTGCGACCATTGCGAAAATGCAAAGGGTAATGTTAATCCAACTGATCAGACGCAAAAGTGATATGGTTGGCTGTAGATGGTGTAGGTTTGTTCGTTTCCACCGAACCACTCTGGTTTCTGTGACCAATATGAGATTTTTCAACATTCTTAAATGAACTCTCTCTGCACCAAAATTTGAAGTAAACACTTCGCAGTAAACTGTGTTGCGCCCGCTTTGTTGAATGTTGACTCCCCTCTTATTGCACGCTTGTGAAGTTGGTACTTCCCGTTCGACCTCCACGTCGAAGAGCGAGCCGTCGAGTGAAGTCGAAAAATCTGCTGTTTGCAAGTTTATAGTTTTTTGCTTTGAAATTACTCATTTTGTTAATCCTCCGGGAATGTATTTTTCATAGAAATTAGTTTTAATGCGCAATTCATTTCAGAGTTCCTGTAATAGCTTCATTATTCATTGATATTTTTAGTTCTATTACCGATAACCTCTAATTTGAATGCCTTTTAAAACGCTGACAGGCTTTGGTCACACCCTATTCTCTTAGTAGATTATAAATCATGACATCTCAATTCAGTCGAAACTCAAAAGTAATGTACTACTTTTAACAAAATTAAACACTAAATTAAGTTCATTATGTTACGCATTCAGAATTCTTTCAAATTCCGCCAGCCTTCATGCAGCTCGTTACGTGTATTTTGCAAATGTACATTCCCGCCTGAGATATGGTATAAAATTCTGAGGAAACTCATCATGCAGTACTCAGACCTTTAAGTTGCAAAAGAAAATAATTCGAATAATGAAAACATGCAATCCGCGTTTCGCTTGCAAGTCTCACTTCATTGAGCTTGGAATTTTACCCCTGCCTTGCCTATATATTTACGAATCTGTAATATTTGTCAAAAGTGACTTAATGGTGGGAACATATTTTCATGCAATACTGATATTTATAATTACAACACACGTCGTTGAAATCACGTTCATCAAGTGTCAGTATTAACAGCTCACTATCAGAAATCGTACAATACTTGTACGTTACTTTACAATGCATTGCCAGAAGACATTAAAGAATTGAAGTCGGTCCACAAATGTAAGTTAAAAGTAAAATCTTTTCTGCTTCATAACTGTTTCTATACAATTAGAGACTATACTGATTATCAAAAAGAAAACTAATGTTTATTTTAACAAAACAGTGATATATAATGAATTAGTTTACATTTGTATTGTATAATTTTTTTAAAAGACTTATTATGTTTGTAACAAACAATGTACTTCAGCTTCCGGGTCAATGACCCCATCTCGATCAGCTGTTTGCCAGTTTCCCCTGATCCGTTGAGCAAATGCTGAGATGGCCCCTTGTTTTGCTTCTGGACGTAAATGTAGCTTCACTATGTGCACGTTTTGTTGAACTCTTTTTGCTTGTAATGGTAAGAGTAGAGATAAGGGTGAGTTGTTATTTTGTTAGCAATGCAGAAAAATCATACTTGCATTTCGTTTACCGATGCAAATAAGTTTTCTATAACTCGGAAACGAAAGTGTCTATTTTTTTCAAATATTGTTAATCTTGCGATTTTTATAATTTATTTTTATTTATTTATAGTAAACTTTTACTCATCTTTCCACTTTTTGTAGTTAAAATGACGGGAAGGGATTCTGGAACTCAAGGAAACGTGCGCAGATAATCTTCTCCCCCATACGTCACATAAGTTTTTACTGTATTTTTTTTGGATTAAATAAATCTAAATGTAAATTGGCTAGGGCTGTATTGCACCAAGCTTGTCAGGCGATTCTGAGTAGATGGTTGTTGATGCCATTGTATATTCTTCTAACTTGTGGTTGGCTATCTTCTGGAGATTCGAATGCAATGACTTCGTGTCAAGGCAGAGACGTCGCGTGCAACGTCTGTGGGGACATCGGAAGCGCATCTCCTCCGGATGGACTCGCGGCGCCTTGTGGTTGCTGCAGCTTCTTGTGGTTTCCGCCAACAGCTATCTCATTTCTTGTGATGCAATCAGTTTCCTAAGCCCATTATCCACTGATAAAAGTCAGTGCAGTCACTGTTGCTACCGTGTACGGGAGATACTAGGGTTACAATCCTGACGGTGGCGGCTTCTCGATACTAGACAGAAAGCAGGGTGGAATACAGCCTCGAGTCTCTGTTAGACCGGGAGCCAGCAAGAAAATCCACGTATCCACAACTCAGAGCTAAAACGTTTTGAGAAGTTAGCCAATGTTATGAGGAGCAGGGAAACGCAAGTATAGCGGCCTGCAAGTGTCGGCATTGCGCTAATACACAATTTTTTGAATGTGTAGAAAAAAACTATGACATTGGGGAATGAGTACCCAGCAAATTCTTGTTGTATATTGTTCGTCAGATAGGAGTGGTATTCCATACTGATGTGGTCAGTAGGTCGTGTATCATAGGTACACATCCGAAAAAAATGTTTTTCTTCTCCCTTCATCTCCCTTGTCCCATACTCTTCCCTTACCCCCACATACTCTTATATACACCGCACTTCTTCACATCGGATCGGGAGACCAGTCGTGTCTTAGAGCTTCGCTGGCACGAAGCTCCGTTGAGACAGATCTGGAGGAAGTCGAAGCGAAGGTCGGCGCCGGCCCTCGCCTTCCAACTGGGGAGGAACGTCAGCACCTCCCGCGAGATAACGTGCCCAACACTTACCACAGTAATGGTCGCAACCGAAACAAAATAATCGAGAAATCAATCCAATATCATTCATAACTGTTGTGTTCCAAAGCTTGTGTCAAATGCGCGCAGAAATTGGGAGAAAACTATGCAGCTTCCGGCCTTGAGAGAGGTTTGTGTGGTTTCATGAGTTACCCACGAACTCGGGACAAATACAGAACAATGAAACTATTTCGATTGTGACAAAGTAAGCAAATATTGTGTTTTTCGCTTTCTCTTATACCGAGCGTGTGAATTGAATTATATTGCTCAGTGTCACTGCGTACGACACAGCTGAGGTAATGCGACAGCAAGGCCCCAAGGAGGAGGCCACCTTCTTTTCAATATTGTCTATTCATGTGTTGCGTTATTAAACAATTTTTTTCCCTTTTTTAAAAGAACTGTCGTACTTTATGTATACCATACAGTGTTGTTGCAGTGTTATTTATGTGAAGTCTATTTCTGTGAAAAATATTTAATTTATTGCTATATCATACGAGAGAATTTCATATGTTCTCGAAGATGATTTGAACAAAAAAAAATGTAATTTTCGTTCAACACCATTTTTGATGCTGCAGCCTCATGTTTTAAAACAAATTTAAAACGTAGTACAAGATTGTCAATAATTCTGTCGTCAAAACTGGAATATCAGCAATTTGGATTGAATTCGGAAGGAAAAAATTCAGTGAATAATAAAATAGTAATAGAAATAAGTAAAATTAAGTGTATGTAGGCACTACATACTTGTAGAGATACAGTACACAACTTAATAATTGTAATTTAGTAGTTTTATTAATCCTCTCCATTTCCACAACTATCGTATTAGAAAACTATGATTATAACAATTATTGTAATCGAAGGCAGTTTTATGATTTAGTCCGTCTGTGTCTGTCCTTCCGTCCACTTGCGACTGGCTGTCCTTCCGGCTGTCCTTGCGTCCGTCTGTCCTATTGTGCAAACAACATTCCAAGAATCCTACAGGTATTAGTTCTTCAGCTACAAAGTGTTGTCTATATATGAAGAAAACTGGGATTTTAGAATTTGTTTTTGATATGATAAAAGCAAAGTAGACTAGTTTATTATCTTGGATGATATATTTAGTCATCTGAAGGTTTTTCCCACTGTCGAAAAGAGCAATATTGTTTCCCAAAGAGGATTTGTGCGACTGGAATATTTAAGACATTCTGATTTGATTAATTGAGATGAGAGGAGTGCGGCGCACTTGGGCCTTATCCTTACGGGAAGTCATTAACCATTTCAACTGGTGCAGAGAGATTGTTATTCATTCGAACTCGGAGATACCTGTTTTGGTGAATATTAATATTGAAACATAGCTTGTTTTCTTTGATTTCGATGGATGAAAGAATCTCAATAAGACTTTCTTTAAACAAGCCTTTTGTAAATCTAAACACTTCAATAACATGTGTAGCTAGTGGAATGAATTGGTCGAAAGTGACTTCGATATTGATCTCCTTAGCATACATTGCTTGGCACAGAAATAGATTGAATATTTGATGGGATAGAATATTCCTTATTACGGATAGGGATTGAAACGGCTTCTCTCAATTCATCTGGAAAAGTTTGAATGGTCCAGATATTGAAATATAATCGAATGAGTTCTTAGAATACCTAGTATATGTTTTTCAGTAGTGTTGGATTCGATGTACACTATCTCTTCGTTAAGTCATAGAGAAGTTCGTCAAAATGGAGCGGTTGGTTCAATTGCTATGTTTTATTCTCGAAACACAAATTGTCAGACTCTGAGCATGAAGGAATCTTGGTTGAAGTTTGTCTTAAGAAGTTAGGGTTATAATTACTGTTTGAATTTCTTGAAAAGGAGTCCGCAAGTAAATTACTTATGAGTTGCTCTTATTACTTATGTATGGTACTTAAATTACTGATGTGGGTCACTTGATTGATTTCCATTTTTGTCTTTAAAAGTTTTGAGAACACGAGGTAATAGTGAACCATTAATCTCTTTACTTTTTAGAGTGTGGAGTTTTGCGTTATTGAGTACGTGGCATTTTGCCAAGATTGTGTCATTGTGGTTTTGAGTGCTTTAGCTCATGCTCTTTTGTATGCTAAATGGTTTTCTATGGCTTTATCCTTCATTAATTACAACATATTACAACATATTTTAATAATAATAATAATAATAATAATAATAATAATAATAATAATAATAATAATAATAATAATAATAATAATAATAATGAGTATTGCTCTCCACTCCTCTATCCAAAATATAAGACAAAAAATGGACGTTCGCAGATTATTACATGGGGAACAAATTACAGTAACACAAGATTGAGCATAACTCAGAAATGATGCGTTTCAGGTCCCTAAAACCAACTTTCGTGGTCCTCTTTAGGACGCCAGTTCGGGGAGGACACGAGTTTTGGGAGTTAAGTTTCTTAAAGTCTATCTTTTGTAACATGAGACCATTCGAACTTTTTGACATTTTCTTGAAATTTCATTCCTCTGAGACACCTACTTTTCGTGTGAGAGTGGCCACAAACGAGAAGGAATTTGAAATAAATGTTAAATTATTTTCACTTACCCATTGTAGACTCGCGACCATGAAGCAGAAATGAGAAATGTTGATCACCGGATTTGGTCGGAGTCTTAATGTCTTAACCGACCAAATCTCACATGTGTAATTTACACAATGCACAAAATGACAATCTGCGGAACGTCTGGATATCAAACGTGCTTCGATTTTAGGATCCCTAATAACTGCAACGTCGTTTGCGCAGGATAGTCTCAGAGCAAAAAGCGGGGCAGCCCCACAGGCCGTTGCTTTTCTTTGTGTGGCGTCGCCACGCCTTCGCGGCGCAGGTCCGCTTTCTCCTTCTGCGCACCAGGCGCCAAAGGCCCCTGTTACTTTCGCAAAAAATGGGAAGGTTTTTCAAACAAACCTACCGATTGAGCTTCGGCTCTAAAACATTTTCCCGGCCATAATTGATACAAGAATTCCCCGGATGGCAATCATAACGTGAGCAAGTTTTTTTTGGAAACAAATTACGTTTAAGATAGTTAATATAAACGCTTGTGCAATAAACGGTGTGCAGAAAACGAGTGACTTCTTTATCTTTTGTTGTCCATGGTTGTGTATTTGCACGCTGTAGTCCCGGAGGGCGCACCCATAGCCCAGTATCCATATTGTTCCTTCTCGATAATGGCCGAGCCGCAACTAGCATTCTCGAACATAGTTCCGGCATTCTAGTCTCGTCTGCGAGAACGAGCGGAACTGGATGTCTTTGACTCCGGCTCTACTTACAATAGATTAAATATTTCGAGAAAGGAATAAAACAATTTTTGTTTCAAGAATATACCAATATTTGTGAATTTAAAGAAAAATATTTGTAAATATGTAATTTCCGCACCGAATTTTGGTACAGATATAGTAACATGAAAAATAATAGTAATAAAGTCATCCCATCATAACAAATAAATCTTTCAAATAATTTTTACCAAAGTACTGATGCTTTGTTTCTGAGTTAGTGATAGAGTATTGTCTTCACTCGTTTTCACAAATACATAAAACCCTTTTTGTTGTGACGATTGATTCAATAACTAATTTTCAAACCCTTTCGTTTCAACTGAAATTACTGTTATTTTTATTTATCTTTATAACATTATGAAGGTATGAGAAAGTCCAAGTGGATGCATGATTCTAATAATAGCATCACCTTCTCCACTTTTTAACTCCTCAATGAACCCCAAAGCCACAAAGAATCACACAAGCATCATATCAATTATTCTTGACATTTGGACACAGCAGGGGATCACGTATCAAATATCACACTGTAGTCAGAAACGAACTTAATTGCTTTGCTCCAATTTTAGGTGCCAAACAGGGGCATAATTGAGGCACGAACGGCATAGAGATTGTTTTTTCATTTTGAAACAATTTCAAACTTGTACCATTTACTATTTTGTTACAAAAATGTGGTTTCCTTGATATTTTGCGTACAAAACTGAAATATTTGTGACGCAGTTATTTGGACCTCAAATGGTCTTTGTAAACTGACTGTGGTAACCATCCTTTTCTACTCCATTACACTCAGATTTACCATGGCCAGTATTTATTGAATAAGAATGACCATTTATATTTTATTTCAAAATCTTCATCATTATGACACTTGAACTGTTTACAGTTCTTGTAATGATCAGCACACTCGACTTAAAAGTATTTTAAGGCTTTAATGCTTGAAAGGGAAAGCTCTTTTTTCAAGGAATTTATTATTATTATTATTATTACTTTCTCGCCTTACGAAAGTGTTTCATAATAAAAGAAAGTCATGTAATCGTGCGCCGGAAAACGGCGAAGTTTTCCAAAAAAACTTTTATTGATGGGCCCAGGTAACGAAATTTTGGATAAAACCAGTTGCTAAATGTAGATAACAATCTAACATGTGGTGAAGCCCGAAGCCATGTTTTGTGGCTCCTTGATACCAAAAAAATGATTGCCAGCAAAACGTCGGACAGACGGGCAGTTTTTTTGAAAATTGTAAAATTTCAAACTTTTTCGGCGTCTTCCTGGAACTACAGTTATGATTTTTTCGTAATGTAGTGTGTTCATCAAAACATCTTCAAATAATACCAAGTTAAATTTTTCGAAAATGTGAGTAATGGCCACCTTTACCAGTATGCTAATGTACGATCTTCGGCCGAAGTTGAAATGTAATTGTCTGAAGCCCAAATTTTTCAAACACGCTACTTTCACAATTTTTTCAAATACGGAGAGTTCGCCAAAAATGGTACTAGAACCGAATTTTTACTTATTCGCCCTTGCGAAAGTACTTCACAAGAAGAAGTTATTTTATCGTGACCCGAAACGGGGAATTTTCCGAAAAACTCTTTATTGCCGGGCCCTGATAACGAAAAAGTGTATGAATCCAGTTGCTAAAGATCGAAAAAAATTCTGTAACATGTAGCCACAATTCATTGTAGCATTCATAACACCAATTCTCAGAGTCTGAGCTCCAACAACATTTTTTGGGATGCGTTCCCATATGAAGTTGTTCAGGCTCTCATATACATTTTGAGTCCTCCCATGAAGATATTTTTTTCAAAAGATGCTGCTGACTTAGGTCCCTAGAAATGGGTTTTATTACATCAATGATTGCAGGAGGCAAGGAATGTTTGTGATGGTATTCTTGAACAGAAGATAACAAGTCAAAAGATAGTCTTTGTAAGTTTGTGCATTGTGACATTTAAAGACCACACCTATTCTACCCAACATATCTGAGGTGCCTACGTAACTGAGGGACTTTAATGCTCACAATCCCGCCTGGGGCCTAGGACCTGCTCCAGAGGCAATTTACCTGAAAATATTGACAACCAGAACAATTCTTCTGAATACTGGCGAAAGCACACATTTTCCCTCGAACCCTCCTTTCCCCCTGGATGGGCTGGGTCGAGCAAGTGGACTAGGCGTGAAATAATAGGCTTCGACCCTTCCCAAACATTCCTAGCATAGCTCAAATTAAGTTCGAAGGACCACCCAGACACCTGTAATAAAAGAACAACAGGTTATAACTACCGTTGCAGGTCTGGGACTGCAAGGATGGAAGTTGTAGAGGGTGCTTGTTACCATAAGACTAGATTAGAGCATGTAAAACATATATTCTATACAAAAGAAGTACAACTTAACCTATAAAAGGAAAAATAAAAGGGGGTTTGCAGGACATAAAATTAAAATACAATAATAGTTACGCCCATGGCGTGAAGGCACATATGGTGCGATTGCGCAGGACATGTTCCCCGCTGTAGATTGATGAAACTGATGTGCAGTTACGGGCGGGTAGCGAACCCACGCCCGTGAAATAGGCAGACGTGTTTCAGGAGACACGCAGCAGGATCAATCACACACACGTAATCGTTAGAGGCATTGTTAAGCACGGCTTCTGGAACCATGCCCGCAGCAGGCGGAACACGTGCACAGCACGGCACGTTACAAGTGCAGAAATTCAAAGGGGCACGTAAATGGAGTACGTGCACAGTACATTACGTTACCAGCGTAGAAGTTCAAAGTATTGAACACGGTGTCTTGAACCATGCCCGCAGCAGGCGGAACACGTGCACAGCACGGCACGTTACAAGTGCAGAAATTCAAAGGGGCACGTAAATGGAGCACGTGCACAGTACATTACGTTACCAGCGTAGAAGTTCAAAGTATTGAACACGGTGTCTTGAACCATGCCCGCAGCAGGCGGTACACGTGCACAGCACGGCACGTTACAAGTGTAGAAATTCAAGAGGCGCAGAACAGGATCAGTTGGACATACGTAGTTACTGAAGGCAGCATCGTGTACAGCGTCTGTAATAACAGGTATGCCGAGTGCGCGGCACAAAGAATAAAGTTACGTGCAGAGCGGCGCGACACATCCGCTTCACACGGAGCCCAGGCAACGACTGACTTAGGGGCACCACATGGAGAGCGGCGCAGCACGTCTGCTCAGCTCAGATTCTCAGCCAGGACTGAAGTGTGGCCGTTGCAACGTGCCGTTGGCGAGGCGAGCGCAACGGCTTTGTTGCGTCATAGAAACTTCTGGAAAGATTCTGCAGCAACACACACACAGACGCGCATCGCGTCGGCGGCGAGGCAAGCGTGGTTACAGGCTTCCGTTGTTGCGTCATAGAGTTCTGGAGAATTCTACGGCGACGAGGTAGGAGTGGGGGTATTGGCCACGTCAGGCCGAAACTTCTGGAAGTTCTTGCACAAGCAGGGCTGGTGGCGAAGCAAGAGATGGTTACATCCTTGTTGCGTCATACAGACTTCCAGAGAATGTTCAACGACACAAAGGCAGCGTGTCGCGTCGGCGGCGAGGGGGTAGTGGGGGGGGGGAATCCGCCACGTCAGGGCCGAGCGGTGCGCGGCGTTGCCACGCGGTAGCGGCGTATACTACGCAGCCGCAAGAAGGGGCGCAGCCAGGGCAGGCGTACCTGTAAGCTTGCGAACTCTGTTGAGCTTAGAGGAAACTTAGGAGTAGTACATACATTTGCCCGCTAGGGGGTGTGCAAGATTCTCAATTCATAAGATGTGCATCTCGTAAAGTAGATATAAAATTAACGTATAGCTTGCTCTGACACCCCCCTTTCTCGTCCGTAGATCTGGCTAGTCTATCTTAGAGTGGACTGTCCTTGGCAACCTGCCTGGCAGTGACCACTTCCCCATTCTGGTCAATTTCGATATTCCCGACCCAAACGTTGCTCGCTGGCTAATCCCCCGAGCTGAGTGGGTAACATTCGAGAAATAAATACGGATATCGGAAACCTGCCCAAACGATATCAATTCTACGGTTGCCCATTTTACTGATGGCGTTCTTCATGCGGCCCCAATTGCCGTTCCGAAGTCGTCGTGTCAGCCACGACGTGTCATGGTGTCAGCCTCCCGTGCCGTGGTGGAAGGCCGACAGTGCCACCGCGGTGCATGTTCAGAAACGGGCATTGGGGAAGCTTAGTAGGTTCCCAACCATGGATAATCTGATCAATTATAAAAGATTCCGAGCCAGAGCTAGATTGACCGTACGGGAAAGTAAGGCCGGGTTCTCAAGAGCTTATGTTTTATCACTCTCTTGCCGTACGCCCCCTAAAGTAGTGCGGCGAAAGGTTCGTCAGATAGGTGGAAGACTTCCTTTGCCGTCAAGGCTTCTTGTAAATGGAAATCTTCTCACATCACCGGAAGATATAGTTGAAGAATTGGCCTCACACTACGAACATATCTCCTACTCCCAACACTACTCTCTTGCCTTTCTAAACACCAAACGAAGAATGGAGAACTGCACTAGAGTTCACGAGTCGCGTGGAGGAAGACTACAATGCTCATTTCTCCATGGATGAATTTTCATGTGCCCTCGCTTGTGCGAAGGACCAGACCAGATACATAATCAAATGCTTAATTGGACCTACTTGAAAATGCTTGTTCTTTTCTCCTCTGAATTTTCAGTTTGATTTGGAATGAACATCCCTTACCAATGATTTGGCGTGAATCCATTGTTTTTCCAATTCCCAATGAAGGCAGAACAATCTCTTTAAGTTACCGCCCAATCTCGCTCACAAGCTGTGTGCAAGCTTTTAAAACGAATGGTAAACAAACATCTGGTCTGGCTCTTGGAGCAAAGGAATCTCTTGACACCTTATCAGTGTGGTTTCGGGAAGCACAGGTAAACCATAGACCACTTAAGTCTCCCTTGCCACTCGGATCTCAACTTTCTTCGTGCTGCATCACCTGTAGAAATTTTTTCGACGTAGAGAAAGCATATGACACTTTCTGAAGGTACGGCATTCTTCGAACCTTGCATTATTGGGACCTTAGGGGACGGCTGCCTTTGTTTTTAGAATATTTTCTTTCGTCAAGATCTTTCCGCGTCCACCTTGGTGACACGTTATCAAGTGACCAGTTAGAAAACGGTGTTCCCTTGGGATCAATTCTGAGTGTCACTGTTTGCCATTGCTATCAATAGTATCGCATCAGTAATTCCGCGACCCTGTGAAAGCATCGCTCTTCGTTGATGACTTTGCTATATTCTGCTCCTCGAAGAGCATGCAATTTATTGAGAGGCAGTTTGTCCTTAATAAACTGCAAGAATGAAGTGATAAAACTGATCTCAAGTACCCCACCTCAATGTCCAGTTGCATGCAGTTCTGCAGAATATATCACCTCCATAATCATCCTGATCTTATTTGGGGGGTAATCCACATATTTTCGTCACTTTCTTGGTCTAACATTCGACAAGAGCTTAACATGGCGAAAACATTCAAAACTTGAAGAGCCACTGTGTATAACCATTGAACCTCTTCGCACTCTTACTGGTAGATAATGGGGCGCAGACAGAGTATGATTTTTGCGCCTATATAGGACTATCCGTCCTACCTTAAATTACAGTTGTTTTGTCTATGGTTCTTCATTGACCCTTCGGTCATTGAATACCATACACACTGACGGTATACGGATCAGCACAGGCGCCGACTGCACGAGTCGCATTGAATGCCTCTTGGCCGAAGCTGGTGAACAATCCCTGAGCTGAAGGCGATATATTGTAATCGGCTCCTATGGTGCGAAAGTATCAGCTATAAATACTTCTTCGCACCAAGCAGTTCTTCACCCAAGTCACAGGACATCCTACTTACTCAGACCATCGTTACCCCCATCCTCTGGATATTCCCCTCTACATGCTCTTGCACAAACTCGATATAATATTTCCCATCACTGTGACACCCTCCCGAAGTCTTTTTCCCCCTTGGAAGCTTCTCCGTCCAGTCCAGTACCACGCAGAATCTTTGACTAGACTTCATGGAGCGCTTGTACTGCAGAAAATTATGCTCTCTTGGAGAAACTAAAGTTCGCTGAATCGATGACATTAAAAGAAGCTGTGATCTGCAGTGACTCAAGAAGCTCGCTCGAATCTATCTCTTGCTTCTCTTCTTGTGACCTTCTGACAATGATCATACAACACCAAATTCATAATTTACTGGTGTGTCGTTATAATTGTTTCTTTTTTGTTGAATCCCTGGTCACGTTGGGATAATAAGGAACGAAATTGCTGACCAGGCAGCAAAGCTCACCACAAAGAAAACTGAGATAGACATCCTCACAGTCGCAACAAATGATGCCAAGCTCTTTATCAAACGTATTCTCGGTGCATTGCAGTGGCAGATCTCAGATTTTAAACTCACGAGAATCAAGGATTCTATGAAGCCTTGTCTTCTTCTCGTGGGACAAGGTGTGAGAAAAGAATTCTGACATTCCTTCGGATCGGTCACTGCCATTTCTCCCACGGACATCTCCGCGGTGACCGACCCCCTTCTTTCGATAGTTTGCGAGACGGATCTTACCTTGGAGCATGTTCTCCTGCACTGTTATATGGTAAGAGATAGCCGGCTAAGGCTTAACCTTGCTAGCTCTCTAGCACAGGTAGTTGGAAATGATCGTTTTCTCTGCACGTTTTTTAGCTTCTTACTAAAGTCTGACATTTACAACATTTGAGAGAAGAGGATTATGCAAATTTTTTGGCTTTTAATTAGAGATTTTAAAGTATTTATCTGTCTCTTTTCTGCCAACCCCGTTTTTAAATAATCGAACACGTTTATTGTCAGTTTCTCACATTTTACTTTGCTATAAATATGTTTTAGTCTGGCACTGTTACAGTGCGTATTGCTCTTAAAATAATTTGACACGGGCGACTTACCTGTTGAAGCACCCTTAAACCTTAATCATCACCGTCATCACGGGATAGCGTTAAACCACATTGCTCGTGGAGTTTGAACTGATAGGAAACAGTGGCCACTATTTGGATGTATGATTAAATGGAATTAATTATGGTTCTGTTTAAACTGTTACATTTCGAATTTTTTGATAAATTAACAAACTTTTGAAACTGAAGATACCCGAAGATACGTAAACTATTTTTTTAATGGAGTTTGAAACCTCAAGAATTAGGGTGATGAATTGTAGCCATAATTATTTTCAGAAAAATTAAGTCCAGACATTCAATTATTGATATGGATATGTAAAATAAAATCCAAATAAAACCAAAAAAGTCTATTGTCGGACACGGACACACATTTTGTCATCATTCGATTTTTCAATATCAAGGACTCTCCAAGCGTGAAGGCAGATTAAACAACTAATTATAGGAAGTAATTTACTACCTACAGGGACAACATTTATCCATTTTTTAAGTTATTACAGTTTTCCCTGCCAATATGTGTTTTTCTGTTGAAAAATCGCTTATTTTTGGCGCTGCATTACATTACTTTCCCTTTTCTATATGATAGTAGTGAGACGAGAAAGTAAAACGCTACTCGCGAAGGATCGAGGTAATGAACTAATAATTGTCTCGCAAACAATATTGTTAGCGAATCATCGACTCCGAAAAGTTGGACAGTTTTCTTCAACTTTATGTTACTCGTGTTAAATAAAACAGTATTTGTGTACTGTCATAGAAGTTGCAAAAATATATCAAGGATAACGTACCTTATTCGTCACTACGTAGTTCATAATCTTTCGGGGAAAGTGACATTGATAAGAGAAATATTATCATTCCCTAAATTCAAGATAGCAGATGTGAAGGCATCTGCTAAGTATAAAATCTACACAATATTACACATTTTGTAATACATAATATGCACATTTTGTTATAATTTATTATTATTATTATTATTATTATTATTATTATTATTATTATTATTATTATTATTATTATTATTATTATTATTATTATTATTATTATTATTATTATTATTTTTCGTTAATCGGCCGACTAGGACCGCGCAAGCAAGCATCCTGCATTTACCGTGGCTCAGTTTTTATTAATTATCGCGGTGGCAGGTGCTTGCAACAACTTTTTGGGGGGACCAGCATTTTAGCTGGATCCGATTTTTATCCCCCACGGTTGTTAGCTCTGGGGGTATGGAAGATGAAATGATGATACGATGATAATGGGGGTGAAAGGACAACACATACAGACATACACAAATACATCCATGCCCGAGGCGGGACTCGAACCCGCGATCTTCTGGTCCGAAACCACTCCGGCACTACTGCCTTAGCGATCTCGGCCATCTGATCGGCTATTATTATTATTATTATTATTATTATTATTATTATTATTATTATTATTATTATTATTATTATTATTATTATTATTATTATTATTATTTCTTCATTAATATGCAGACTTGCCTTAGCGGTCTCAATTCGAAGGAACGCGTTTTGAAATGCAGTCTCTGGCATGGATGATTGCTTTTTAATTTCCCGTATACGTACGTATGTACAGAGTAATATAGTTATGTAATGCTGTGGAAAATAGATTTCGAGATTTCAACGAAAATACTTGGTTTGAAGTCTTCTGATACCGAAAAAGTGGTTCTTTTCAAAACGTCAATCGGTCCGTCAGTCGGTCGTCTGTGAACACTAGTAGCGCCTAAAACATGCGTAATATGAAACCCCCTGTCCATTTGGCTTGAGTCGAAATATTAGATTTTGAAAAACTTCCTTCACAATTTGGGGGTACTTTACATGAAGCCCTCCGGACATTTTCAAAATTTTATCAAAAACGACTCCAAATTTTTTCTTTAAACTTTTGGTAGTGATAGTGCCAAATATACTCTAGAAGATGACATAAACGCCATATTGCTCTATCCTTTTGTTTTTTGAAAAATTACAAAAATGTAATGTTTTTGCCGTCTCTCACGTCGTTAATATTTTCATTAGCGGTAATTTCAATGCATTAATGTTTTTATAAGTACGTGTGCTTGGAATAATGTGAGATAGTTTCCTGAAAACTAAACAGTTTTCCGTGAAAATGAGCTCAAAATTCCGCATTTGTAGAATCGCTCAATCGCAATTTTCTTAAAAACAGCTTCACATTTTTTCTTCAAACTTTTCCAACAGATACTGCTAATGGTAGTGTTTATGACTCTGAATTAATATTGTTTTCATTTGTTTTTTCAAAAATTACACAAATGTAAATTTTTTGAAAGATTTCTCCTCTAATATGCACATTTCCAGCGATTTGTATATACTATTGCATTTGTGACTGCAAGTGCTTGAAATGACGTCATGTGAAGTTTTTCGAGAGCTCAATAGTTTTCTGTGAAAAGAGGTTCAAATTTCGAATTTATAGTGGCGCTAAAATGCCTTTTCTTAAAAACGGCTCCAAATTTTTCAATAAAAATTGCCATTTACGACGTGGTTTCACTGTTCTTTAATATTCTTAAAATAATATTTCTGTTCTTCTATTAGGTAGCCGAAAAATTAAGACTTTTTAATACAAAAATGTACTTTTTTGGCGGCGATAGATAGCAGCTGGGAATAGTATTTGACAAGTCTGAATAGCTGGCAGAAATGGAAATAGAAAACTAATACGGGAAAGTCTGTCCCCTTCATCCCCCCCGCTAGTTTGTTGTAGAATGCTGGGACTCTTCCAGCCATGACGTATTACTATTTTGTAACTACTTTCCTTCCATTATCAAGTATGCGTTAAATCTGCGCTCTGCATTCGAATCCTGCGGAATGTACGAACGTTGTGTGTTTTGGCTTGGTTCCTAGCTCTAGTATCTCTTGAATCAAACGCCGCCTCTGGCTTTGCCCGTGAGCTGCAAGAGCGCGAATGAGACCATGTGTGCGACGTAGGAGCCTACGCAATCACAGCGGTAGCGCAATCTATGTGTAGCCTGCTTCTCTTACTACAACAGAGGGCTGAGCGGGGTCCGCTAGCTACACTTTTCTAACGATTGACAATGACCTATACGGACTAAGAGCCACATTCGCATAATGTATGGGGAGGCTGGCGTCCCATGATGGCTGCTCCTCAAGATCGGCTGGTGGCATCTCAGCTGGTGGGAGGGCGCGTCGTTGATAGGTAAAAGTTAAACTACGTAAAAGAGGAACTCATAATTATCATGTCTAATGTCCCCGAGATATCAGAATTTATATCTTTCTGATCGAACAAGAGAAACACGAGTTCATTGTTACTTTTGGAGAACTCTTTAACATCAACGCACTTGACCTTTGCCTAACTTTATGCGCGATCTTCCTCCATTGATACGTTATCTTCATCTGAGATTAAAAGAAATCGTGGTGGATTTCTGGCAAATAAGCTGTGAATCTTTTAAAACATCTGGCATGATATCTGATTACTTTTTGCCCTCTATGAACTGATTTACAGTGTGTAATGTTAATGTGTAATTTACAATATGTCAAACTAGCGTACCTGTGCGAAAACTCTCTTTATGTTAATGCCCACCCTTTCTCTATCCATTTCCCTATCCTTTCCATTAAGAAGGGAAGTTGTTAACGAAACGTGTTTATTTGTTAAAAAAACGTGTAAATGTAATTTCGTTCTTTTAGAATATCAAACAAAAATAAAAACAAATCACTTGTCAGAAACAAATTTTCAGTTAAGGTTTATTCAGTATTATAGATATGTTCTTCGAACAATTCACACTTCCTTAAAAACAACATTTGAAGTAATTATTCAGTCTTCCTTGACTGCTTTTCACTTTCCTTGATAGTCACAAAATATTTGGAAAGGTTTTGACTCTTGAGAAAGACAAGTAAAGTTTTCTATGCGAAAATAAATGATAGAGCTAGTACAACCCCACTCTTTGCAACATTATGTAAATTCCCTGGATTTGTTATGAGGAACAGAGGGGGTTTTCGAGAGGCAGGTCATCAGCGTACTGGGGAGCGAAAGTTGAAAAATTATTTGTATACTAAAAAAGAATAGGATTGTCTGCGTGTTTACATACCTCAAGAAAAGCAATTCCGAGTCCAAAAAAATAATAAAATTTATATTTTCACCTTCGAATAATAAATACCATTTGTTACCATTAGAAACAATTCAGTATGCTTAGACTTCATTTCAGCCCATGGGACTGTTGCTCAAACGATGTTTACGAATTGAATATCTTAACCAACACCTTAAGTTTAATAACAAACGGTGTATTGATTTCAATATGAGTTTACAACTCGTCATTGATGTAGACTTCCAGATACCGCCAACATTTAAATAGTGCGTCTGGATTGTGATCGTTTTGCAGTATTCGAGTGACATGCCATTCTTTGTATAATTTTAAGTTGGGTTGCTTTTTTAAATTCATTCTCGTAGTATGGTAGGCTAGAGTGTTTTGATTTTTGTTGTTCATTTATTTCAAATTATTTTACTTTAGTTAATTTAAAAAGTTTGTTCTTTGTGTTATGTAATAGCACAAGGTTTCCCCTACCCCCTATTAGAACACCAACCCGGGCCAGAACTTTCACATGTTAAACCCCACATTCTGCCCTATCCTATTTTAGGAGAGAAAGTTGTTAACGAAACTTATTTTTCTTCCTTTCTTTCTTTTTCTTTCTTTCTTTTTTCTTTCTTTTTTCTTTCTTTCTTTTTTCTTTTTTCTTTCTTTCTTTCTTTCTTTTTTCTTTCTTTTTTCTTTCTTTCTTTTTCTTTCTTTCTTTTTCTTTCTTTCTTTTTTTCTTTCTTTCTTTTTTCTTTCTTTCTTTTTTCTTTCTTTCTTTTTTCTTTCTTTCTTTTTTCTTTCTTTCTTTTTTCTTTCTTTTTTCTTTCTTTCTTTTTTCTTTCTTTCTTTTTTCTTTCTTTCTTTTTTCTTTCTTTCTTTCTTTTTTCTTTCTTTCTTTCTTCTTTCTTTCTTTCTTTCTTTTTTCTTTCTTTCTTTTTTCTTTCTTTCTTTTTTCTTTCTTTCTTTTTTCTTTTTCTTTTTTCTTTCTTTCTTTTTTCTTTCTTTCTTTTTTCTTTCTTTCTTTTTTCTTTCTTTCTTTTTTCTTTCTTTCTTTTTTCTTTCTTTCTTTTTTCTTTCTTTCTTTTTTCTTTCTTTCTTTTTTCTTTCTTTCTTTTTTCTTTCTTTCTTTTTTCTTTCTTTCTTTTTTCTTTCTTTCTTTTTTCTTTCTTTCTTTTTTCTTTCTTTCTTTTTTCTTTCTTTCTTTTTTCTTTCTTTCTTTTTTCTTTCTTTCTTTTTTCTTTCTTTCTTTTTTCTTTCTTTCTTTTTTCTTTCTTTCTTTTTTCTTTCTTTCTTTTTTCTTTCTTTTTTCTTTTTTCTTTCTTTTTTCTTTTTTCTTTCTTTTTTCTTTCTTTTTTCTTTCTTTCTTTCTTTCTTTTTTCTTTCTTTCTTTCTTTTTTCTTTCTTTCTTTTTTCTTTCTTTCTTTCTTTTTTCTTTCTTTCTTTCTTTTTTCTTTCTTTCTTTCTTTTTTCTTTCTTTCTTTTTTCTTTCTTTCTTTTTTCTTTCTTTCTTTTTTCTTTCTTTCTTTTTTCTTTCTTTCTTTTTTCTTTCTTTCTTTTTTCTTTCTTTCTTTTTTCTTTCTTTCTTTTTTCTTTCTTTCTTTTTTCTTTCTTTCTTTTTTCTTTCTTTCTTTTTTCTTTCTTTCTTTTTTCTTTCTTTCTTTTTTCTTTCTTTCTTTTTTCTTTCTTTCTTTTTTCTTTCTTTCTTTTTTCTTTCTTTCTTTTTTCTTTCTTTCTTTTTTCTTTCTTTCTTTTTTCTTTCTTTCTTTTTTCTTTCTTTCTTTTTTCTTTCTTTCTTTTTTCTTTCTTTCTTTTTTCTTTCTTTCTTTTTTCTTTCTTTCTTTTTTCTTTCTTTCTTTTTTCTTTCTTTCTTTTTTCTTTCTTTCTTTTTTCTTTCTTTCTTTTTTCTTTCTTTCTTTTTTCTTTCTTTCTTTTTTCTTTCTTTCTTTTTTCTTTCTTTCTTTTTTCTTTCTTTCTTTTTTCTTTCTTTCTTTTTTCTTTCTTTCTTTTTTCTTTCTTTCTTTTTTCTTTCTTTCTTTTTTCTTTCTTTCTTTTTTCTTTCTTTCTTTTTTCTTTCTTTCTTTTTTCTTTCTTTCTTTTTTCTTTCTTTCTTTTTTCTTTCTTTCTTTTTTCTTTCTTTCTTTTTTCTTTCTTTCTTTTTTCTTTCTTTCTTTTTTCTTTCTTTCTTTTTTCTTTCTTTCTTTTTTCTTTCTTTCTTTTTTCTTTCTTTCTTTTTTCTTTCTTTCTTTTTTCTTTCTTTCTTTTTTTCTTTCTTTCTTTTTTTCTTTCTTTCTTTTTTTCTTTCTTTCTTTTTTCTTTCTTTTTTTCTTTCTTTCTTTCTTTCTTTTTTCTTTCTTTCTTTCTTTCTTTCTTTTTTTTTTCTTTCTTTCTTTCTTCATTCTTTTTTTCTTCGTTTTCCTTCTTTTTTCTTTCTTTCTTTTCTTTTTTCTTTCTTACATCGTTTACACCTATTTATCCTCTTTTCCATCCCTCCGGGACTGAGTATAGACACTGATATCAGTTTCTTAGAACTCATTTGATTTACCTAGGGTGCATCGAACGCATGTTGTTTGTGCACGATGGTGATCCTGCTTGCATTTGGGTAATCCGCAAATACGGATTGTTCGTTGTATATTCATTGCATGGCATACCAGATCACCCAATTTGAATTAAAGGATTTTTTGTAGGGACGTGTTTAATCTATGGCTTATGGAACTCTTGTACCAAGTGTTAACTTCTGGAGATAACATATTCAAAATGGATTCGAATAATAGAGAGCGAAGTTTTCAATACAGTGCACCAAAGAATGCAACAAGTTCAGGAGATTTTTCGACGCTGAATGAGGCCTCTTCGATTTCGTAGAATTTTCCTGCAGAGAATTCTCAACGATGCCAATCCAATGCATCAAAGTAAGAAATAATCGAAACAAAGCAACACTACATCAAAAATCCATTGAATAGTGCATCATTTGACAGTTCGTGTAGCAAACTGTGTAAACATGCATTTACACTTATGTCTAATCCATCATTAATAAGGTCTTGTAACTCTGAAATGGAGTTTCAGATCCATGTTCATGCGAAGTCTTGTTTCGATGTACAGAAAGTTTCCTTAAAATGTTGTACTTCAATTATAAGAGCAGTGGAAATGACATATTCTGTATCATTGCAAACTATCAAACATTGGATCCCGTATAACTTATCTTTATGGCAACGAATAACGTGATCAAACGTGTAGCTTAAAATAGAAATGAAATGAAAGTGAAATGTGAGTTACATTGAAACATTACTTTGAACCGTGCACAGAGTAGCCGTCTGCGAAGACTCTGGGCGGGGGAGTCACTAGCCGCTAGCCGCCACTAGCCGCCACAGCAGCGCCAGTGCGCCGCCGGGGCGAGAACTTCCATTGAAACCAAAGCTTTGCAAACAGCCGCTCCACAATCGCAAGCCATATTAAGGCTTTCCAATTTTTGCATTTTGGAGTTGTTTACGTTATTGCATTGGTGAGTACATGTGCTTTAAACAATTTCTGTAAGTTTCTCGAAAACTCTGTTTTCTGATAAAATTTGTTCAAAATTCCGCATTTTCAGAAACGCTCAATTCAAATTTCCTCAAAAATTGCTGCAAATTTGTCTTCATACTTTTCGCATGAATAGTACTAATTGCACTGTTTAAGATGACATAAAACATTTGGGTTTATTCTTTTGCTTTTTCAAAGATTACAAAAATGTTTTTTTTTTTAATTCTCTCAGTTAATGTTTCCTGCAATTTGTAAACACTATAGAATTTGAGAGTCAAATGAAGTTTCTCGGAAACTCAGAAGTTTTCTGTCAAAAAGAGCTTAAAATTTAGTATTTATAGAGACGCTTAAACAATTTTCTTAAGAACGACTCCAGGGTGAGGTTTTACTCTTCTTTACTATTCTTTAAGTAATATTTCGGTTCTACAATTACGAAAACGAAAAATTGAGAAAGTTAAAAAAATGTACTTTGGGCGGCAATAGATGGCAGCTGGCAAGATTATGTGCCAAGTCCAAAAAGCTAGCGCAGACCAAAGAAATTAGAAAACTAATACGATAAAGTCTGTGCCATTTTGTACACAACTAGTTTTGAATTTCTGTCCAAAACTACGAATGTAATTTGAAAAAAAAAAGTATTTTTCCCGTAGGGCTTTACAGCCTAAATTCTATATTAAACACGAATCAAATGCCGTTTACAGACAGAAATAGGACCATTTGTTTTAACATTATTGGTAATATAAATTCCCGAATGATAGTGCTGCGATCTATCGACTTTTCTTGTAAGTGTTTTTCGGTACATTAGGCCCCAAACATGTGACCATATCGCAGGACACTACCGTCAATTACTACACGCGGGTAAGAGAATCGACGTGTAATAATGGAGGAAGGTAAGAAAGTGAAATGCTAGATGGCGGAGAGAAAAGGTGACCTCTTTTTCTCTTGCGCCCTTCACGTTTGGAACACACAAACACTACTTGTTTGATTTAAGGTGACGAAACGAGACACATTCGCTGGCAGGAGTTGCGCCCATGTGGATCATAACATTGAGCAGTTTTCCGGTCTTCGCACTGGCACTGAGCGCATTGATCAGAAGTCGTTAGAGTCGAGAGAAAATGATCGATGAACAATCACGGCCTTGCAGAGGTGCGTGTACCGCTGAGTGACGGTTCTGACGAACCGCGCGACCGGACACTATATAGGCAATGTTATTGTGATGGTTCACTTAGTAGGAAAGAGCGATATTAGCAGTGACACCGCGAGCTCACACGGCGGGTGGTGGAGGTCCACTGCCTCTACACACGGGGCGCAGACAGGAGGAAGCGGCCTCCTCTTTCTATTTGTACTGTAACAGAACATCGTCCTTCGCCGACACCGGTCCCGCGGCCGCTCCCGCCCCCGCTTTGCTTTTGTCGTCGCCTTCTCGGAAAGGCCGCCCATTTGTGGATGGATGCCGCAGCTTTGCGGTTCAGAGGAACTACCCGGTAAACGCAAATTATATTTCCAGAATTTAGGCATTTTAAGAAACGAATTTCAACGGACATGCGCCGATTTTGGATTGGGTGAGGGCAAGCCACACTCCCACAATCGTTCAAATACAACGAATGGTGGGCTACCTCATTGGTGAATGGGTGGGAGACAGGTTCGGTGGTGAATTTTGTTGCAGTGTGTCATTATCGTTGTCGCCGCCACATCACGGAGTTCAATTACGCGGACACATAACGTAGGACACGAATTTAATATTACAAGCTGGTTTCGACCAAATGAATATTTATCTTCTTAATAATGCATGCAA
Source organism: Gryllus longicercus (assembly GCA_038098605.1). Classification (NCBI taxonomy): domain Eukaryota; kingdom Metazoa; phylum Arthropoda; class Insecta; order Orthoptera; family Gryllidae; genus Gryllus; species Gryllus longicercus. Next base: position 3,935,155 of record JAZDUA010000011.1, on the reverse strand, counting down.
TACCGCCTCCTTCGCGCATCCCACGATGTGGTAGAAAGGCAGTGTAAAATTAAGTTGTAATCCCCCAGTCCCTCTAGGAAGGAGGAAAATTATTACAGTACACGGTGTAAAATAAAGGATAACGACCAGCATGTGAGACGACAAATGGCTGAGTTAATGGTATCAATATGGAATCAATTATAAATAATGTAATTGATAGTGGTGGTAACAGTAATAGAAGATTAATATAATTTCTACTAAGCCAAACTTATTTCATCAAACTTGTATGTAAATTCACAATTATTAGAGTAAACCTAGTTTGTGTAAAATGTCCTCCCCACGTACCCTCCCAAGCGTAATTCCAACCTCCATGAGAAAATAGAAATGCTTTTGAGCTTTCTGCCTACCGCGAGCCATAAGGGCGGAATTACGGACGGAAAGACTGAATGACGGCTGAGTAGTTGCTAAGCTACTAAGAGCGTAAGCAGCACTACTTTAAGAACTTACTTTTCTCTCTAGATCAGTGAGAAAGTGTGTGTGTTAGAATTTGTTCTTGCGTATTGTTGACATGCTTGTAACTTCTAGTTTCATGTACGAAAAAAGCGTTAATGTCAATTTCTATTGTAAGACAACAATGTATTGAGAACTCTTTCCTTTCTTCTAGGGATGGAGAAGAATGGTTTCAAAATCGTAGTATAATGAATAAGCTTATACTTAGAACAAATAACATGGAAACTATTGTTCCTGCCTGTGATATCGTTGTTTCTGACCTCATTGAAAGATGGCGCTCAAGTTGTGGAAAAGAATTGCCTGCTCTGGATGATGAGCTGTATTTGTGGTCTTTAGAAGGTAGTTATACTGGTATATGAAAATCAAAAATATTTTTTAATTGAATTTCTTTTTTGTTGAACGTTTGTTTGCTTGGTGCTGCAGTGATGGTGTCCATCCTCGTGGGACCGAAGTACCGAGAGCACAGGGCGGAGTTGGTGCCCGCCATGAAGCACATTTCGTCAGTGGTGCGCGCCATCTTCGAGCACACGTCGCGCCTGTCGCTGCTGCCTCCGCAGCTGGCCTACGCCCTCGGCCTCGCGCCCTGGAAGGACTTCGAGGCGGCGGTGGACGAAACTCTCGCTTCAGGTATCGCCCACGTCACTCAACGTCACTCAACGTCACGTGGCTCGCGCCCGCATGGGCAGCCCGGGCACGCGCTAACACGGGCGACTCCCCTCACTCCGCTCCTATTTCCCCTCCAAATCCAGAAGCAAGCTGAAGCGGCAAGAGGTGGGGTAGAGTGGCTTCGTACAAAAATGTCATGAGAATTATATTTATATTCTTTACTCATTATTATTATTATTATTATTATTATTATTATTATTATTTATTATTATTATGTTTATTATTATGATGATTATTATTATTTCATTTACGAATATCAGTAAGTAGTTTAATTTCACATGTAGTTGAAGATTCTGCACGTATCCGAACGGGTGAGGGTAGTATCGAGTAGCGCCACACCAGCCTAATGTAATAGAAGGTCCAAGAAGCTCTCGTTCTACAGATTACGTTGCGAGGAACGTGTCTTTGAGACAAGCAGTCTGAAAATTCCAGATTTTAAGGCCCTAGAACTCTTTGTTTAATACGTATTTAACTAAATATATTTTAACAATGCTGCCTATTGTTGCGCATTACATTTGACGTGAATATTTAGATGCGTCTTTTTTCAACAAATACTACATATTTTAAAGTCAACTTGAATTTCGTCGCGTCCGTGAAATTTTCTTTCTTCAGAGACCTCATTTATAAAAATGGGTGGTGTGTGAGAGCCGCAAAATACTCTACTACAGAAATAATGTAGGAGGAGAATTTATATTATACAAACAGTGAAACAATTGAAGTAGCAGCATCTGGAGTATCGTATGTTGTGCAAATAGGATTACCATAATTCCATTATGGAAAAAGAGGACACTGTATTTATAATGTTTTAAAGCAATATTTTTTCCTTAAAGACAAAATACCTACTTCTGGCAAAATAAATACTTTAGTCATTGTCATCACTTTCACAATCACACAATGGGCCTATTTCATTATCATTATGATATTTTCCACTTTTATACCAGAAGTATTTGGTGGATGATGAAATCTCCCTCAACAATAAGAACTTTGCTTTGCTTTGGTTTGGTTTGTTTTGAACCTTGTGACAAACGTTTTGAACTTTTCTTTAAGTATGTAAGGCTTTTTGGCATATTTCGACTTTTGTTATCTAAAAAAGATTTCATATAAATTCCATCGAACATTAATGAAACTATGCAATCTGATTACTGTAATATTTTGAATTTCTCCTTAACACACTCAAAATATTCTTATCTGCTGGCTCTTATCGAGAAGCAGTTCAGAACTTATTGTTCGTTGTTTTGGAGAGGAAACATATCCCGATTTCCTCTAAAATGTGTGTGCATGAGGAGTAATAGAAAACAAATACTGTAGAAAGCAGACAGATCAGCACTGTGTCTTTAACACTGTTATTCAATAATTAATAAATAGATCTGCGTAATAATAAATTTAAATTGCTTGCAAGTATCATCTAGATATTTTACTAACTTACTCAAAATAGCATTTTAACCTCTGGATGTACCACGTAAATATTCTTTTAATTTTCTTGCAAGTGATTCAACTTGTCGAAGATTTAAATTAATTTGTTGAAATTACTAATCACTCTAGGGAATGAATTATTTCCCACAGTTTTAAATGCAATATCATGACTGAACAAACGGAATTGAAAATTTCACTGATTCCTTATTGATAACGAAAACAAAAGTCTTCACTCTTCAAGTTCACAATCGTCCTTCTTGACCAATATTGTTTCTTTCTTCTGTTTGACGAAGAACACCAAAAGATGTAAGAGCTCGCTTTCCATATGGTTTGATTTAGTTTCTGAGCTGTCTGATATTGCCCTCCGCAATTTTTTTTTTTTTTTTTTTTGAGCCTTCTGCTTTCTCTTTTGGATTCACACCCAAAATACCCTGGCAATTTTGTGGAGATGGCTCCTTTCTTGAGTCCAGAGTACACTGTAGCTCCTTTCGTGACTTTTCTTCATAGCATAAGGAGTTCAAGCGAATTAAACTTTTATCAAAATGAAGTGCACTCAACTTCAAAGAAATAAGAGAAGTAGGATAAAGAAGGTATAACAATTATTTCTATTAAATGACTTGTACCGTAAATCCTTCTTCAGTTGGATTCACAGTTCCTGTAGAAATGGAAAGTGAACGGTTGCACTCAGGCGCGGATCCACGGGGGAAGAGGTGATGAGGAACCCCCCCCCCCCAATTTTTCAGTTACCAATACTTTTAATTTCTTACCTAACTTTTAATTAAATAGTGGTGCTGAAACAGCTCGTACTTTCTCACCCGTATTTTTACGCAAAATTACGCGAAAAGAACCCAAATTTTCGAAAAATTGTACATGACCTTGTTTCAAAATCTATCTTCAAGGAACAGATTTCATTAAGGGAAAAACTCGTATCTTTAATACTTTAATTGTAGAAATATTTCGAAAAAAGGAACTTTTGGAATTTTCGGAAAATTGTTTTTTTTTAACGAACATGAGACCTACACCGTTCTCTTAATCGTCCTTCACACTATCTAACGGAAACAAGTAATCAAAAACCATGGAGCCTTCTTCTAATCAAATTTTTTAAAAATGTTCCAGGGGATTCATATAAAGTACCCCCCCCCCCACGCACACAATTAAAATATCTGTTTCAAATTTCAGGGGCCGTAACGTCAGCCATATCCACTGGGGAAAATCGATTTTGGAGAAAATCGCCTGAACGGTTAGCGGTTTGTCACAGTCAGAGCTTCTGGCTACACACCTCTACACCACGTTCTAGAGGATTTCTTTATAAATTTAACAACTGTATTTATTCATTTTTTCGTTACCATGGTCCAGTAATAAGAGATTTTCTGTCGAAAATTGGCCATTTTTTCGCGCAGCTTTCTCTCTACTCCGTATCAATATTTTTGAATATTGAAACGAATGAAAACGTATCCCTGCATGAGCTGAGTTTAGTCTGTGTCGTTTTACATAATCTGTAATATGACACATTCGACCCAAACATTTTGAATAAAAAACTATCTTAGTAATAGATTTGAGGCGTAGTTCTGTCGTATGTTTTTATTTTTGTAGAAATTTATCGGTCACATAACGGCTTTCTTCAGAACTACAAGAAATAATTTACAATTTACAAATAATGTATAATCTAACGGAGTATTAAAAATTAGAATTTAAGAAAATTAGAAAGATTGGAACACAAAATGTGAAAGTGGGTACATAATTTTGAATCAATATTATATGAAATAACAAATATACTATTCTCAAGTGAAGTGAAATAAAAATAGTCGAGGTAAATAAATTAAAATGTTAAAAGTGCCGGAAAAATAAAAATTAGAAACATAAGAAAAAAATGTAGGAACGTCTTAAAAGTATCGAAAAAACACGCATTCTGCCCTCAGCCTATTAGTTACGAGTGGGAATCGTAATTCTTGCGGTCTTTAGACCAGTGCTATGTATGGAAAAGGTCTTCGACTGTTCTCCTGAGGCGTGTGAGAGCACATATTTCTTTCTTACTCCGCTTGACTAGGGGCGCTACGGTGATTTCCAAGTATGGGAGTGTGGCCGACGCAACCAGCAACGATGTTGACGGAGTAAGGTCTCTCTCGAGGTGCCAAGCGAGAGATCATGGTGCTCTGTGACATTTCGCTTAATTTCAGTGTGCCGGAAGCAAAATACCCCCAAACTTTGCTTCATGTAAAATGCCCCCAAACTTTCAACAATCAAGGTTTTTCAAAATTTGAAAGTTTCGACTCGAGCCAAATGAACAGGGGATTATACAATTCGGAAAAAAATTCTTCGTATGGTTTAAGCGCTAGTAGTGTTCAGATGAAGGACGGGCGGACGGACGTTTTGAAAAAAAAAAAAAAAAAAACAACCAACCACTTCTTCGATATCACGGCACCCCAAAACGTGTATTTCCGTTGAAATCTTGTAATAGATTATCCGCAGCAGTACATAAATTTTCCTACTAGCAAATCTACATCTATACTACACCCATATCTACATCTATATTACACCGTATATACGTACGTATACGGGAAAGTGATAAGTAGAAATGTATAACCTTCGCGCGGTCTCTTTAACTCCTAAATGATATTCTCGTCGACTGTTTTGGTAGCTCAAGTGGTTAGAGACCAGGAGATCCGGTTGGATTCATCGGTCCTGTCAATTCGTGGAACTGTTGAAATGTCATTTATATTATTACTATTTTTATTTATATTATTTCAGAAATATATTTTTTACTTTTCCTCCAAAAACGTGTTATGTAATATAACGACGTCTTCTTTTGTCAACAGCCAATGCTTTTGTCGAAAATTTACTGTCTCTGAGGCACGTAAATGGAAGTGGACTACTGAGTAGAATGTTGGCTGAAGGACTAGATCTCAAAACTATACAACGAATAGTAGCTGATTTCATATTAGCTGCTGGAGATACAGTAAGTGAATTTTTTATGGAAAACTAGTGTATGAGATATAACTTCTAAATAATGGCTTGTTAATAGCAAAATAATGGTTTATGATATTGTAAGTATGTATGTCCCACGGTTTAACGGAACGAAAACTTGCGTTTCATTACCACAGTTACATTTTGTTCTAATTTTCAGACAGTATACACACTTCAGTGGGCACTGTACGAGTTGGCACGAAATCCCCAACTTCAGGATGAACTATACGAACAATCTTTACTTGTCAACAGTGCCAAAGAACTGTCAGAGTTACCCCTTGCAAAATGGACATTGCGAGAAACATTAAGACTGTATCCAGTGGCTATATTTCTATCACGGTACTTACCTGAAGAATGTGAGCTGGCTGGCTATAAAATAGATGCAGGGGTGAGTTGACTGTAAGAATATTTAACTTGCCCTGCCCGTATTTAACTTTCCTTAACGGGCCTTGGCCCGGCAGTAAGAGTTAGTGAACAACATTGTTCCTATGTAATAAATTACTTCCTCTAACATATTGGGTAGTAACAAAAAATATTTTTAGGGACTCTGATAATGAAAATTCTATTCATGAATTCATCTATTCATGTCCGTTAACAACGCTACCCCATAACCTGACAATTTTCAGAAAATCAGACGATTTTTTCCAAAACTGATATTCCTCGATCGCTCTGAACGTCCACAAAAATTCGAAATTCTCTCAAACAATGGCTCCAGATTTTTACAAAATTTTGTCCCCGGTTAGCATAAAGGACGCATACGAGAAAGGCGTCGGTGTCATTTTTGTTGAAATCCCGGATTTTTCGAAAATTGCAAAAGTTGAATTTTTTCGGCGTCTTCTTACAATAACAATATTGAAGATATATTTCCCCTGAAAAGATTTGTTAAGGATAGATATTAAAATAAGGTAATGAGCAATTTTTTGAATATACGAGTAGTTTTCGTGTAATTTGCACGTCAAATACAAGAGATCTGTAAACAATTATTTTCTCAAAAGTGACTAAATTTTTTATAAAAATCCTCGTAAGGACAGTTAAAAAAATGATGCTGGTTCCATTTTTAGCAGATTTTCTGCATTTTTGAAAATTGCAAAAAATAACATTAAGTTCGATATTGAAGATTTATATTTTTTGTCTTAAATTAAATTAATTCCAAAAATCAGAACTTTAAAAAAGTCTTGTACACTTTTTTGAAAAAATTAGCATGTTTTCGCGTTCTTTTGGCTTGAAGTTAATGTAATTCATAAAAGTTATCTCAGAAACTTCTTCAGACTTTTTATTTCATTATTTTCCACTCTTAGAGCAAAGGACGCTTAAAAATGGCACAGTTCTCATTTTCGAAGTCCCAAATTTTCGGAAATTGTTTAAGCTCGCAATAATGGGAGAGGCCTTCAGTTTTTAGGCGTCGGGAAAAGTGAGCATTCCTGGCATATGGCATGGTGTAGTGAGTAGTCTGTTTATTCGGAGGACTTGAGTTCGAATCCCGGCGAGGAAAAAAATTGCTGGTTCGAAAAACTTTTGCAGGTTCGTGTGGTGATGTTGCAAAACAGAACCAATGAAGAAATTGTGCACGTACTTGGTGTTCGCAGACGCTGGTGATTCTGTCCCTGTACACGAGTGGGCGGGACGCAAAGAATTTCGCCGAGGCGGAGAGGTTCTGGCCCGCGCGGTGGGCGCGGGGCGGGGCCGGGGCCGGGGCGTACGCGGGCGTGGCGGCGCCCTTCGCGTCCATCCCGTTCGCGCTGGGCAGCCGCTCCTGCATCGGCCGGCGCGTCGCAGAGGCGCAGCTCGCGCTCACCATCGCCCAGGTACAAATACATTAGCACTCATTGAGGTTTCCCGTGTGTGGAGAGAATGGCTGCATCCCGGTAAGTGGCGGCGATTACTTTCCCGCCCGGCGGTGAGGTCCGACGTAGACTTCTGCTGGCGGCGCCCTCGAGATATCTCCCCAGCGGGGCACCACCCCAGCCGCGATAAGCTCTAAGCACCCGACTGCTCTCCCGACATGTGTGGTAGTGTAGAGAACAGCATTTTCCTACAGATAGCGGCTAAATACGACTTGGATAACTAATACAGAAAATCTGCCACTGTTGGGACTCTCACAGTTCATTGTAGGTGGTGTCCCATCCATAATCATTACATGTTGAGTTCTGAATGCAGTAGTAGTAAAGCAGTAGCATTAGTAAAGACAATTTGAGGAAATTTTCTTAGGTGTGAAAACGTATAAAGCATTTAGCATCGCATGTTCAGACAAGGTAAAACGTGTAATTCGTGTTAAAACGAGAATTTGGAGAATATAACAATACAATATATTTAATAGTTACTATTATATATATTTTCGATCTATTTCAATTTGTTTGTCAACGCTATCAGCATCGTAATATTTATTAATTTTTAATTATTTTACTTTATCGCATACTTCTTTCTTCGCAGAATAATGCAAAAAAAAACCTCTTCGGTTATGATTGTGAATACACTGCTCGCCTTATACAACGAATTCGATGCCAGAAAGATATTTTCATTTAAATGTTTGAATACAAAACCTATTGTTTGAAACTATATCATTTTCGCACCAAATGTTCTACGATTTCAAATGTTTTACAAAAAACGATGACCGAGATGTGTTAATTTGGAGAGCTATTGTGCTGTAAATAGTATTACAAAACCGTTACTAAAAATGAAAAAGTCGTGCTGTTTTTAGCACCACTAGTTTTATAAGAGCATTATAGATTTATAAAAGATTCATTAGTAATTTTGGAAACAAACTCCAAAAGTCATTCTACAGTTAGCAACGTAAACATTGATAGTATGACGACCCGTGGGGAGGGCGGCATATGTGTGTCCTAAAATGCAATTTTATGAGCGATTCCCTGCAGCAGAGGAGGTCCTTTGTAATCTTTATTTAAACATTTTTATGTCAGGGCTGCTCAGGTGCGCCGCGCTTTTAGGGCGCTCCGGCCACCGCTTGTTGCTCTGTCCCGCTCACGGTAGCCCAAGGGTTTCTCGCGTTGCTCATAGACCTGAAGGCAAATGACTTTCTTTTTCAAGTACGCTCAAAATTATTTATACTCACATTTCTTGACGGCAACATTGCAAACAAACCCATTTAAAGAGCCTAAAATGCCTATTCGTCCGTTAATTACCTCATTTTTTGATAATATTGCCCATTTACAAACTTGTTTTGAAGTAGCCGTCTTAAGGTGATAGAATTATTTTCTTGGAACATCATAAGCTGTTTTAACACCTCTTATCGCTAAGCAATTGTCTCAAACAACAATCAAGAAATCTGCGGTGCCACAAAATTTGATGAGCCAGTCCATCAATTGAAACCTTAAAAGATTTAGAAAAGAAAAATCTTGAAAGAAGAGGTGAAAACGTCCGAAGACTATCAAATTAGTACAATGCCAATTATCTCCCAAATTAAATGATGCACCGAACAAATGTAGAAATGGAAAGTTCATTTTATACTTTTGAAATGATTTACAGTGATAAGTCACAGATTCCAAACTCATACTATTTTAAAAGTTGTTGATTATGAGAGACATTGTGGAAAATATTTTTTATTTCAGAGGTTTTAGAGATAAGACAATTTAATTTATTATTTACTAGGCTGTCCGGGTGACGCCGCGTCCATGGCGAAGGTGACGATGTTTCGATCCGGACAGCCTAGTAAATACTGATTCCGGCGGCGGAAGCCTACGCTCTGACAATTTAATTGCCCCTTCGAATATTTCTATTTGCTATAATTATTTTTTTACCATTTATATATTTTTCTAAAATATTCCATGCTAGTATTTTCATAAGAAAATAATTGGATATAGAATACAATTTATTCTGTCATTTTCATCCCAATTTGTACTGCATATTTTCGACCATTCGAATTTAACATTGGTTTTATAACTTTCGGATAAGGGAAGCGGACCACACTTACGGACTCGCACAAATGTCCATGGGCGGGATTCGAACCTGTGACCCTCCAAGACAAGGCAGCCAATGCACTTCGGCCTTAGCGACTTCGGTTATCCAGACCGGCTATTTGAGACTTTCAGAGAACTATTCTCGTCTTTGAGCCTCTTTTAAGCGCAAGAAAAAAAATTAAAGTGTAAAAATTGGAAGTCACTGAAAGAGAGGAAATAAGGGGTAAAGGAGTGTATCCTTATTAATTGCATATGACAATATTTATATGTTACAGTTAACACCGAAATTGTAAATATAAAATATTTATAACAATTTATTTAAGTGTGCATGTTGGGTGTTTTTTAAATTTATTTATTTATTTTAAGGTGTTTACATTGCACAAGATACGAAATTGTTGTATCCAGGAAAATACAACGTAACATCGTCAAATTTTATTCAGCGCTCGGGCAGATTTCTTACAAACAGTAGAATATCCAGCAACGAAGCCAAAACCATGTTAAAACATGAGATGTACAATGTGTAGCGCAGTCGACAGTTAATCCAGTATAATATCCCAACACAATGCCACGTTACCACCAGTATCCGAAAACTTCAAATACTCTCATAGACACGGCGGACTTCTCGCCCACATTGCCTGCTGCTCCGGTGGCGGTGCCCGGCTTTATTCCCGGTCCCCACACAGCCTCGCTGCTCGGCTGCCGCTCGTCTCCCATTGGCTGGCGCTTTTGCCGGTACGCCGCCCCGACCAACTTCGGGGAAGCTGTTTCGCGCCGTTGTCTCAGCGCGTTTTTTGAAATGCCGCGTACAGCCGTAGCAATAAGACGTATCTTTGTCTCGCTCATTGTAATACCTGAAAAGGAGATAATGTAAAAAATTTCCTTCAGGCGAAATTGTTGTTTACATTACTTGTTTATTTCTGCGATTCGTTCCTTTTCATCAAATGTATTTTTACTACGCCCTTTTATATTTGAATAAATATACTGTAGCGTCACGGTTTGCAGCCAGCTCAGAGCTGACTCGTAAGGTAGAGAGAGGGTTGAGGGCACTAAAAATAGCCGCCCAAACAAAAGGTAGAATTTTCCAGAAAGACGGGGCCGCGTGCAGAGGCAGCGTCAGAGACATGTCTCAATGCAGCGCGTGGGGCGAGAAATGACGTGGGAGGTCATGTGACTCGCCCCTATATAACGTCGCGTCGCGATGGCGCCGGTGGGTAACAACTCTGGTTTCCTCGTGGCCAGTCCATAAAACTTTGTCCGCCTAGGCTGGTGCGGAGTGCAGATGCACATGTTGGTTCGATGTGTTCGGACCGGGCGACGTGTTCCTCGAACACTGTCAGGCAGATTATTGATCTCCCGGGGCACACTAGTTGCCAAATTGCGAGGCAGCCTAGCAGGCCTGTCGCAGGCGCCGCCGCAAGGCGCATGTAGAGTGAGGGGGGGGGGGGGAGGGGGCTGCAGTGGTAGCTCTAACAATCCGCCTTAAGAGTGAAGTTTTGTATATATGTAAACCTATGTAAATACGCTTGTATATACTCACTCGAAACTGTTTTCTTTGTGGCGTAGATCCCTACTCACGACGTTACTGACGAGGTAATTTTTAATGGTGGCAGCGGTGGGATCCCACTATCTTGCGCGTCAGCTCTGAACTGGCTGCAAGCCGTGACGCTACAATACCTGCAATAATCGTTGGGAATTACTTTGGGCTTTGTGATACACAATACATATTCAAAAAACTAAACTAAAATCATAAAATATACCCCCTAAAACATTCACTAAAAAACCTTAAATTTAGGGGGGGAAACCCCTAACCTGGCAACACTGGCAACCTGGAGCCCGCAGGCAATTTGACATTTGAGTAGCTCTTATTTTTACATTATACATTTTATTAATTCGATATTGGAACATTATGAAACTAGGCCGTTCGGATGCGTTTGGTAACCAATCCAGAATTGAAATAATTGGTTTGAATAATATTGTACAATGTTTTATCTACTGAATAAACTTATAATAACTATAATTATCGTTTAAATTAGACTATTCATCCTGCGAAAGGTGAAGTACTGTTGTTGATAGTGGATAATAGAGGTCCATAGATTAGTTGTACTATATTACGTAACTGATCACTGTTATTAATAGTAGGCCATGGATTCCGACCGACCGCTCGAATTTATTTATTAGCTTCATTAAAATTGTGTGAAATCTGCATCTTCATTATACCAGTCACCAGTTCATATTCGGCTATTGACCCTCCCCCCTCCTCAGTTGAATTCATACTCATAATCAGCCCCCTTCAAGATTTAATCGATTGAGTCTGTCGCAACACCATTAAGAACTCTGCACTAGACTCCCAACATTTTCAATTTATTCTAAAATGTTTGTACGATATTTAGTGCCTTATCTGTGGGGTCGATACCACCCTCTTTTCATTCATAAGGTTTACTCTAAAATGATCGGGTATTTAAAATATTTTGTGGAATTGTTTCAGCTTATGAAGAATTTCAGAATGGAGATTGTCAACACTAATCCGATTGAACTCACTCTTCGGATGATCGCAGTTCCTTCCGAGCCCCTTCAGCTGAAGCTGACGAGCAGATAACGCTGTGATTTTTGAGTTATAGACGAAAATGTTTGTTTTTTGCTATTAATTATGTAAGAAATGCGTAAGATAAGATAAAGTGATGGATTAAGATAAGGTTTTTAAAAATAACTGTATATCAGGTAAAATAAGGAAGTTAATCTTCATAAGGTTCTTCAGTGGATGAAACATAACAGATGAAATACAATAATTCACTTATTTTATCTCATGAACAGTTTTATAACTGCCTTCGTATTTTCCACTCAGAACTAAATATTATTTATGCAAATGTACAAGACAACCTGTTGTTATCTACAGTTGAAGAAGAATTGAACTTCAGATACTTAACTACCAGCTGTTAAGCACTTCGAAGACTGACAGAAAGCCATTAGCTTCATTTAAGTACAACAATACTTATTATAAGAATACATTTCAATAGTTGCAATGCAATAAAAAGAAAATTTGCCATTGATTATTATGATACCAATAATTATATAAATATTTATTATTTCCATTTTATTTAACTACATGATAGTACAATAATTGTGTAATTTCTGACAAATTATTTTGTATATAATTGGATTTATGATACATTATAAATAATCAAAATATTAAGTGATTTGTTGATTACTGAAATCAGATGCTTGTAAAATTGTATATCTTGTATTAAAATAAAATTGCCAAGTAATACATATTAAAAATGTGACGCCTGACACATCTACCTACATTACTAATTTATCTTGCATGCAGAAGTTAAAGAAAACTATTCAGCCTCCGACCACTTGATTTCAACAACTGGAAACCTTCAAAAACAATAATACAGTATCGAGTTTGGCTGAAAAACGTAAATATTTGATTGTTATTACACAAATTCTCATACTGCATTCGACGACTGAATTGACATATTCACTGCATAATTATTTGCGACAGGCTGGCGTCATATGAAACCCAAGGTTTCAAGGAAGAGGATCTCATCATTAAATATGTGTTATTTACTTGTTTCATTATGGAACAACTTCTTTTGTTACTCATAGTCTGTGGCGGCTGGTACTCCAACAGACAGGACAGGTTGCACTTCCATCGAATGACGAAAATGTAATTTTCAAAATTAAAAATACGAAAATATAATAAAAATATAAGCAATTCAAATTAATTTAAATTTAAATGAAAGTCCATATTGAATCATTACTTGCATAATTTTATGCGTCGGAAGTCAGGTATATTATACACCTCCTGGGCACGTTCTGGCTTTGATTTCCACTGGACACATATGTTCGACTCCAGCACATGGCATCAAGCACTATTGCTTCGACACGTTTCACGCAAATACAATTATTCTTTTTCGAAAATATCACTATCCTTGTATATTTTGTGACAAAGATCCTTCTACTCACACGTTCATATTCCACCAGCGCTCTCCGTGGTGTAACTGCAGCCTGCTGCATCTACTCAGAAAGCGACTTCCTTCCAGATCGGCCAACTTTACACAAAGCATCCATCAAGTGTACATTTTAAATCAGTAAATCTAATATCAATGGAAAAAAGTATCAATTCAACATAAATAGTGCGTTGAATGCTGTTAATAATTGACTGAAATTGTGTATTTTCAATAACAATCGAAATTCATAAAAATAATTCCTCGCCTGGGGACACCGCCTTGAAGTAGCACTGTCCGTGCGGGCGGGGAGGCTTGTGTGCTTCAGTGAGGTGGAGGGCTAAGCCGGCGGTAGCATGACTATTTTCTACGCATGACTACTGGTAGGGTCACCCATGCCGGACAGGCCAGAACTGAGGGGCCAAACTAAGTCGTGTCCAATCACGTCCTATCCATCCCAATCTTAATCGTACATTATTTCCTCTTTTTTGTCCTTCCCCCATAACGATGTGTTCATATCGTTATGGTTCCTTCATCTACCATTGTGGCATCTTTAACTTTCTTGTGCCACAATGCTTTCATCTATTCTATCGGTCTCCCTTGGCCAACTCTTGTTTTTTTCTGACCCCGACGGTATTAGGTTTCGAGGGCTAGGGAGTCTTTCCTCATCTTCCTTATTTCTTTAGAGTGTAGTAGACAGGTCTTACGCGGGTAGCGCCCCAGAAGCATCCAAGTATGAATGGTGCATGATTCAACAGGAGAAGGTGGGATTCACTAACCTTGGGAATTAATTCATCCCGAAAGAGTGGATCAGGGGTAGGCTGGACTCCTTAAGCTATGGTGGAAGCAATCAGCCTAAGGGATGGGAACCCCTGAAATAAAAGCTCCGGTCCTCCAGGTTTGGGGGTTGTGCTGTAGGCCAGCACCCTGCACACGTAAAACATCACACCGCTAAAAATCTCAGTTATAGGAATGCCTCGGATATTTTAAAAGGGAAACGACATCAGCAAAGAAAATGGACTCTGAATATTGATAAATGGAATATACAAAGTATATCAAATAAACAACAAGAAGTAATCCAGAAAATGATGAGAAGAAACATAGATATAGCCGTCTGATCTGAAACAAAAAAGAAAGGGAAGGGAAGCGAAACACTGAACAACTTTGTGCACTTTTACAGTGGCGTAAATAAACATGAAAATGCCAAAGCCGGAATTTCTATTGTTATTGGTGAAAGATTCGGTAAATGTATAAAAAGTTGGGAGTATATAAATGAACGTCTTATTAAAGTAGTGTTAAAAATCAGAGGAAAATACATAAGTGTCATAGGAATATATAATTTGAATGATGATGCTCCAATGGCTAAGAAAGATTATTTTGAAATGACAGTCAAAGAAACCATTGATGGTATTCCAAAGTCCCATGAAATAATATTTGAAGGAGATTTTAACGGCAGAGTTGGAAGAGACAAGAACAATATTGTGGGTCAACATGGTGAGGAAACTTGCAGTGACAATGGAAAAAGACTTATTAATATTTGTGAAGAGTATGAAATGAAAATTAATAACACTTTCTTTCAACATAAAGGTATTCATAAGTATACCTGGTACCAACACACAAAAAAACTAAAATCTATAATAGACCTCTGTGTTACTAAACAAAAAACTTCACTCAAAGTCCAAGATGTTAGAGTGAAAAGGGGAGCCCAATGTAGCGATCATTGTTTGGTAATTGCTAAAATATTCATACCATTTACATTGAATAGCACAGATAAAGAAAATAAGGAGGGATTTGTCATGAAACCTACCAAATACAAATTAAGCAGTCTTTTCGATGAAAGTACAGCATATCTCTACAGAAAAAGGCTTGAAACTAAACTATTGGTTAAACACAGGCCCATAGAAAAAGAATATGAGCACATAAAACGGTGTATTCACCAAGCCGCAGAAGAAGCTTTAGGTACTTGTAAATTAAAACCGAAACAGTATTGGTGGGACACAAGTCTAGAAGAAAAGATTAAAGGAAAAGAGAACTGCATTTAAAATGGCTTAGTGACAAAAAAATTGAAACTAATTTACAGTACAAAGCAATAAGTAGAGAAGTAAAACAAGAAGTATTATCAAGGAAGAATAAATTATGGCTGGATAAATGCGATTATATAGAACAATTCATAGGTGGAGCACGGAGCTCAGAAGCCTGGAAAGTAATTAAATCTTTTAAATCGAATGAGAAAAACAATATCGCATTATCAAACATTGCAATCAATAAATGGAAAGAGTATTTCGAAAGACTGCTTCTAGAAAACAGAAACTTCCAAACACACAAGGAAGTAAAATTTGAGCAAAGGGTAGATCTGGCAATTAAAGATTTAGAAAAAGCACTTAAGACAATGAAATCCAATAAGTCACCTAGTCCGGGAGATATACCGGCAGAATTACTAAAATATGGTCCCTATAAACTGCACCAAATGCTCAAACACATGTTTTTAAGGTGCATGAATGGAGAAAATCTTTCTCAGGAGTGGCGAACGTCTTACCTAACACCAATCCATAAGAAAGGATCTAGAGACAATGAAACAAACTACAGAGGAATAGCAGTTATTGGATCTATAGGTAGACTGTCTAGCAAAATAATACGAAATAAAATAGAAGAGATAAAAGGAAAAATAGGAGAGGAACAATGTGGTTTTACTGCCGGCAGGTCGGTCATAGACAATATATTTACATTAAAACAACTTATAGAAAAGAGAACAAGGAGAGGTAGGGAAGTTCATCTGGGTTTCATTGATCTTCAGAAGGCGTATGACAATGTACCGGTTGCTAGAGTATGGGAAGAAATGGATGGACTTCAAATCAGTGAAAACTTAATTGGAGCCACACAGAATCTATATAAGAATAACACCTCTCAGATTAAGATCTACAGCAGGCTCTCGGATCCATTCCCAGTCAGCAAAGGTCTTCGTCAGGGTTGCTGTCTTTCCCCAACACTGTTTAAAATATATCTGCATCAAATTTTACAGCAGTGGGAGAAACAATGCAGAGTGATGGGAATGACGATCGGAGAGGATAAATTGTTTACGTTATATTTTGCTGATGACCAGGTAGTAATTGCAGAAGATGCAGACGATTTGAGCTTCATGATCCGTAAACTCAATGAACACTTTTTAAAAGCAGGACTTAATATTAATATGGACAAATCTGAATACTTGGCAGTTGGTAAAAATGAAATAGAAGATCTTCTTGTGGAAAATGGAGGAAAAATGAAAGGGGTAAACAAATATAAATACCTTGGTGTACTTTTTAACAATAAGGGAAATAGCCATGACGAAATTGAGAGACGAATAAGCTTGGGGAGAAACGAGACACGAAGTATAAACTCTGTCCTATGGAACAAAACCATCACTAACACTACTAAAAGACGTCTTTACTCCTCGCTAGTTAAGAGTGTTACAACATACGGTTCAGACGTTTGGGAGACTGATAAAAGAACAAAAGGAAAGCTGCTGGCCCTTGAAATGGACTACTGGCGTAGAAGTTGCTGTTATAGCAGACGTGACAGAATCAGGAACGACAACATAAGAAAGAAAATGGATGTAAAGAAATCTATCCTTGACGAAATAGAGAAAAAACAAATCGTCTGGTACGGTCATGTTATGCGAATGACAGACGAAAGATGGCCAAAACGAGTCCTGAAATGGGTGCCAACAGAAAGACAGAAGAGAGGAAGACCCAGACTTGCATGGCAGCAGGGAGTGCAAGAGGCTATGACGGCAAGAGAAATGCCAGATGATCTATGGTCCAATAGAGAGGCATGGAGACTGAGAGCGGAGAAACGGCGACAGCTGTAGAGCAACTCCGTACTATATATATATATATATATATATATATATATATATATATATATATATATATATATATATATATATATATATATATATTGTGCCGAAACGGGGTTATACACCCCCGTCACAGCACAGTTTCGTCGGCGTTTACGCTCGCAGACGGCGAGAAGAGCAGGCGGAATACCTGTGTAGCAAAACGCGCAACCTGGTATCCGTTGCTCGCACTAGCAGCCACGAACTTTGGAGCCATGTTTTTCCTGAAAGGAGTGAAGTAGGAGAAATCACCCCCCCCCTTCTCAGTAGCTGCTCAGAATTTCCCCAGCGCGGCGCTCATAAATAGGCTGACGCGCTGATGGAAAGCTCTCTTTCGTCGTCGACATCTCGCCTGGAAGCAACATCTCTTCCGCTGGTACGCGTCAGGTCTGCAGCTCTTCACGTAAGGCACCGCTTGGCAAGTGTGCAGATTTGATAGGAGCATTAGATTAGCTAGAAATTGCCGCAACGACTCTGTAGAATAGGAGTGTACGGCGTTACAAAACGTCTAGCTAGTCATCCGCGCAATAGTCAGGAGTTAGAGAAATATTCTGCTATTAAATAACGCGGAAGGTAAAAGTGTGCCCGTTTCTCAGAAAGCTCTGAAAGTTCTTAATTATTAGAATAAAGTTAGGAACGAGCGACGTACTTGCACTCGCAGTTAGGAAGTGCAAGGGACATTTCTGTAAATTGGGCGTAATTGGAGGCGATAGCAGCCGTGGGAGGAGAATAAATTGGTTAGTGAAGACGCAAGAGTACGCGAATCAGCCGAGAAAACGACGATTGAGCAGAAGGACGGCGAGAGCAACGCAGTACATCGAACTCGAGCATCGTGGTGCGGGGCGCAACACGCTGTTCAAGGTTGTAAGGCGGACAATCGAGGTAACCCGTAAAGCTGAATTAGGTCAAGTTCACGACGGCAGGGAAATAGAACAGTTTCAAACGTGTTAAAATTTGAGGACACGGATATTCATAATTTGTAGCTTGTGAGTGGGAGATTTAATGCATAAAGTGCTTGCCTTTAACCGTTCTAGAGTAGCAGTTATCATTCTGTTACCAGCATTTGTAATTTAAGGAGTAGTTGAGAGTAGTGCGCTTGCCCACAAGTCAATCATTGAATGTAAATTTTTTAAAAGGCAAGAAACTGTAAATTAGAATTAGTATCACAAACAATTGTAATTAGAGTAAGTTCAATTTCGTATGGTAAATTTTCAGAGGGAATCCCAGTACTGGTTTCAAGTAATTAATTCAAAGGATCAGTTATAAACGAAATTAAGTGTTTCACGTGTTGGATAGGCTGTAAATAGTTGCTTATTGTGTTCATTCAATCATTCTTTTGGAAGTGTAAATTCTATGTGTGATTTGGTTTAAAGTAATTAATTCAGAAAGTGAGTTATAAACGAAACTAAGTGTTTCATGTGTTGAATAAGCTGTAGAAAGTTGCTTGTTGTGTTCATTCAATCATTCTTTTGGAAGTGTAATTATATGTGTGATTTGTTTTCCATTATCATCAGTTCATACCACCAAATTTTAAGAGAATTATATGCTCGTTTGTGTTATTTGTGTGACTTTTATTGTGTCGAGGGTTCAGACCTTTCTCGTACCCCAAAGATCCTGCTTCCTGAGATTCTAAGCTCGCTTCGCGAGCATAATATCTATCGACGTGCTTGTAGTGCACCCAGTGCAGACGACGTACAGGTGGTACGATAGTTCGTTCGGTTAGAATATATATATATATATATATATATATATATATATATATATATATATATATATATATATATTTCGCGAGGCAAACGAAGATAGAATTTTGATATTCCCCTGAAACTCCCTCCGTCGCCGCTCAGGGCTAGAGCGCCACCTGTCTAGTTGCCCAACCAAGAGGCCCTATATTGCCCATGTTAAATCGAAGAGCCAAAGAGTAAATGCAGGAAACCCAGTAATAAGCGAAGATCCAAGAGCGTGATGCAATACCTGGCAGGCACCAGAGAGTGCGGCATTTGGAGGGTCTTTGGTTTCAAAGGACTTCATATACTTCGATATTGCTGCAATATCTTGAATATTGAATGTCATTAAAAGGAAAATGTATATTCCTAAAATATTAAGAGAACTTTTTCAATTATATCTGGGGATTGTGCAATCTAAGCACGAGCCGCCACTGCTCTTAGTATGTGGAAAAAACCGTTGGGCTATATACTACATTGTTATTTGCAGTATTCGTAAGACTATTTTTTAAATACCAAACAATTAATAAATTTTTTTGCCTAAATAAATACAATAAATAAAATTTCTTGCAGTTTTATACGAGAGCAATATATTAGTTCTTAAGCAGTTTGCGCACTACTTTTTGGAAAATCATTTTGTGTGTTCAGCAGAATATTCGCTGCTGCAACATTTAGTGTTGTATAAATCTGTGGGTCGGAGGTATACGACACTATGTCCCATTTGCTAAATTCTGCAGGAGGGCTGTTTGAAGGTTTCCATACCTCTAAGTGAAAGTGGACTTGGTGATATTTTATAGCACCGTAACTCCGCCATCATTAGATGTAGGACGTAGTGTAGTATACCTCTGGATAGAGGACAAAAAGCTCATTATTGTACCAAAAATCTCATTTTGGCCAAAAATGGACATAGTGTCCTATATCTCCGACCCACAGAAATGAATTGTGGTAAAAGTACGACATCAATATTATTATTTTTCTGTTTTAAAAAATGTTTCTGAAATACTTCCCTCATTTTCTTAGCGAAGTATTTCAGAAGAAGTCCGCCAATGCGCCCTCCCCTTAGGCAATTCTTGAATCCGAGACTGAAAACGTTATTTAGATGTTTAATCTAAGAGTATACAGTTTGGTTGTCTTGAAGTCAAACTTAACGAAACTGCGATCAGTGTTGTAATTAGAGCTTTTACGATACAAGTGTCCTTGGTTCTTTATTAACAAAAATATGCATTTGTGTAATGCAAATAATATTAGAACAGACCCATGGTATAACTATTATCAACGTCAGTGCATCTGGAACACTAAGGGACAAATTTAACCGAAAATTATAGTTAAGAATATTTCATAACATTCTACGACATTCGAACATTATGTTAAAGTATTCGTTTAGTTATCGAATTCGACTTAACAACCTCGTTTGATAATTTTCCAATGCCGTGTTGTGATAAGGTGTATTACGACACCTCAGTCGTAAATAACAATTTGACAACAATAATCCAGACCGTAGGTACCGAAAAAATGGCGGGTTACCTGGAAGAAAATCATAAAAACGTTTTCTTTCAATATGTTATGTGTACCAAGGCAATAGTTAAACCACCTTTTTTCTCTACCACTCAGACCTGCTAAATCCGGGATGTCAGAAAAAATATTTTTCTGACTTGATTCGGTTTTTCTCTACAGCTCTTTATTCTTTAGTCATATAGAAAAAGTTCAAATCAATTTTAGAGAGGATGAAATTTTTTACTTTTATACGAGTATAAAACATTTTTTCGATACAAATTATCAAGCGAGCTACAACTTTTAAAAAAGTGCTATTTTTTCGATTCTCAAAAATGGGTGCAAAAGTTTGTGATATTATAATCAAAATATATTTAATATAATTATTGTTACTTGTAATACTATTATTTATCTCATCGTCGGTGTAAACATTGCCTCTTAAATGTACCATTGCTGAAAATATGAATACACAAAAAAATTATAAGTATATGCGCGTGTTCGTGTTCCAGCTTAACTCTTGAACTCGAGAACAAAATCATTTCAACAAAACTTTATATATATATATATATATATATATATATATATATATATATATATTATTACTGGGGTATTACAACGGAGAAAAGAATAAACTGGATGTTAGACACTCGTATAAGGGTGAGTGGGAAGGGAGTGATATACATATACGTACACAACCATTACGCAATCCGCAATGCACATCCCGCGAGTATGTGCATTGAGCGGGGAAAGCTACTACAGTGACGGGCTGAGCTATTTAATAGATGATTGTGATAAGTATAAACATCCAAAATTTTAAAGGGAATAAAATTTCCGACCACTGAATGATTTTTAACGTACTTCTAAGCGACTTTACAGTCTTGGAACAGAACAAGAAAGTTGTAGATTGCTATGCGGTGGTAAGAGCCGCCTGCCAGAAGATTCCTGGGGCCTGTATTTTGTTATTTGGATGGTAGCGATTTAGTGAATGATTATTCCAGTGCTGTTGGAACAGGTAGATCTTTGTTAATTTCAATGCTACCTCAACGTTCGCTGTAGCACTGCCATTAGTGCCGTGCATCGTCGCAATGTTTGTGGCTGTGATAGAACATTCACCGAGGGAATAAAGTTTTAATTATCGTACGAATTTGTAAAAATGTGAGATAGTCGCGAAAAACAAAGAGTTCAGCTTTCGAAATTCATAATAAAAAATAGTCTCTTCAGTTACCATAAGGATTGGAGCAATGTACTGTTAATAGCGCTTGTCAGAAAAGTCACGATAGTAAATAGTGCAATATACTGCGGCAGAATCTGATTGTTACTATTATACATGAAGTTGTGAATCTACTGATTTTCCCAACAGAACGAGCTTCTTTTATGTCATTCATTTCTAGAATAAATAATTTTGATAAAGTCTCATTCATTTAAATTATTCAAGTATGACCAAGAACATATGCTTTTCCTTCATGCTTTTAGGTGGATATGATACATTCCCCCACTGTAGACAATACAATGAAATATTCTGCAGTGGTTATCGAAAAGTGTGATTGGTCTGAAGTATACTGTGTAATCAGACAGAAATTACAGCAGAACATATTGTTGGAACAGATGAAGTATTTTTGTCGATTCTTACGCTAAAGAGATAATGAACGAGATCACTGGTCGTCCCCGCTAATAAGTACAAACTTGTACTTTCGAAGTCGGTGATAAAAGTTCTGCCTTGCCTTGTGATACAACCCGCTAACAAGGATGACGCACTCTACTATCAGGCCTCTAGGCAAAACACTAGTTCTGAACATGCATGTGGCAATTCCCTTGAAACTGACAAGTCATGGAATAACATTTCATTAATGGTTCAAAATTTCGTTCAAGAGAAAGCTGTCGAAACATTTTCTTATTATGTTGAATAAGTGAATACCAAAGCAGCACTCAGAACAATGAGCCACAGATGGCAAGCGATTCTGCTTTCCTCATTATGTCCTCATTCGCAATCTTAAGACCGCGCTATGAGCAGATTACCCATCCCCATGAATCTAATCCTCCAGTGGTCTAAGAAAATATAGAGTCGGAGATCAGTAAAAATCAAAATGGGGATTAATTGATTTATTATTTAAAAAGCGCAAACGTTTTCATTATTAATGAGCATTTTGGCAAGGTCTAATGGGAAACACGTTCTCCCTCGTGTCGGATCCGTCCCCGAGAGATTGTTGTGGCCCTGAAATGCTTTTGTAGTACCCATGTACTTCTAGATTATATGATACTTCAATAGTACATAAACCCTTTAAATGAATATATGAGGCAAGAGATTACCTCGTCGCTTGTGATGATAGAATTTCATACGAAATTTCTTCTTGGGACAAGTGTGAGTTATTTTTCAACAGATTGCAAATCTCATGAAACAATATTGAAACTGTTCAGTTTGCAAGAACGTTTAGTCAACGCGATTATGAAGATAAGTCGAAATAGAAATATTTATCCGAGACATCCGGGAAGTTATTTTATGTAAAATTTGTTTTATATTATTATTATTATTATTATTATTATTATTATTATTATTATTATTATTATTATTTTATTATCTTCCATTATTCACAGTATGTCGGTATGTCAACCACACACAGGAATGATGACCAGGTGTGAGGTTGCTTTACTGAAGGTTCAGATGACTTCTGACAATACGCATGTATTCAAAATTACTGACTTTTGCATATTATATACATTCCTGGCATCCAAGTGAAGACACTCCAGTGCCCGAAGTGTCATTTTCGGGATCAGTCCTGTAGCTGATATTATTATAGGCACAGTTGTCACATTACTGAAGTTCCACTGAGTTGCGACTTCATGGACGAGATCGGTATACTTCTGGATCTTCTCTTGATATTTTCGCGATATGTTGTGGGTATTGGGTATTGATATATCGATAAGGAAAACCTGCTGATGGTTTCTATCAATGCACGTTATATCGGGTCTATTGCCGCCTACATGTCTGTCAGTGATAATGGAGCGATCCCAGTAGAGTGTGTGCTCACTACATTCAAGCACATTCTGAGGCACATATTTATAATACGGCACGGAAGTGGCGAGTAAGCCCGTTCTCAATGCCAATAATTGGTGGACCTGCTTCGCCATTTCATCATGCCTCTTTTTGTATTTCAACTGTGCGTGGCTGCTACATTCACTTGTCACGTATTGGATAGTTTCGCTTGCAGCCTCATATCTTCTACACGAGTCGGAATGAATGGTAGAATATCTCAGAAGGTGTTTTCTGTAGTTCAATGTTGGCACCACTTGGTCCTGGATAGCTATCATGAAGGCTTCTG
The DNA here is from genome assembly GCA_038098605.1 of Gryllus longicercus. Lineage (NCBI taxonomy): Eukaryota > Metazoa > Arthropoda > Insecta > Orthoptera > Gryllidae > Gryllus > Gryllus longicercus. The sequence goes on along the minus strand of JAZDUA010000011.1, from coordinate 3,911,353 downwards.
TCTCCGGAAAGAGATCCCCGTGCTGAAGCCATGCGTGCGACGCAGAGATGTCGACTTCTGGTTTACTCAGCTCGTGAGGGTACCTTCCATGCAGTGCCTTCCTTTCCATAAGGTTATCTTCTCTTCCGTTTCAGTGATTGGCTGAACAGGCGGATCAAGCTTTTTCAAATTCAGAGGACTATAGTTATTATCAACTGCGCTCACTGCTTGCTGAACTCTCCCACAATGTTCCAAGAAGTATCTTCTGGGTGAAGCAATTTGAGAGCTGTGTAGATTTATGAGATCTACAATACCTCGCCCTCCTTGCGACCTTGAAAGGGTAAAACGCTCAGTACTTGAATGGGGATGATGTTTTCGGTGTTGAGTCATAGCGGTTCGAATTGTCCTCTGGAGGTTGTCGAGGTCGGTATTGCTCCATTTAATAACGCAAAAGGAGTATGTCAGCACTGGAATAACAAATGAATGATGGCTTGCACAAGGTTTCTAGCAGAGCGTTGAATTTTTAAGTGTCCATGCAATCGTTTACACACTTCAGTTGTTAGTATGTTCTTAGTAACAGTGTGTGTGATTCGGAGTGACTGTTGGAAACCCAAGTATTTGTAACTTTCATGGGGTTCCATGAAGGTAATCTTTGGTTCATTATCGGTTTCCAAATTCATAACTTGCATATGACCCCGAATGATATTCACTCTCCTGCACTTATCCAAACCGAATTTCATCTTGATGTCGTCAGTGAACTTCTCCGTCACGTTTATTAGTTGCCGCATATGACTCTCAGTGTCTGCATAGAGCTTCAGGTCAACCATGTAAAGAAGATGTGAGACACGAAGAAGAGTTGAGTTCCCTTTTTTAAGAGGATGCCGTAATTAGATGAATTTAGTAGGGCAGACAGGGGGTTCAAGGCTAAGCAGAACAATAAAGGGCTTAAAGAGTTACCCTGGAAAATCCCTCGGCGGATGTGTATAGTATCTGTGTGGACGGATTGTTTTCCATTAGCGAGATACAGTTTTGTATTCCATCGACTCATCACGGTTTTCAGGAAGTTTCGGATAAACGGGTGGACCTTGTCATCCAAACATTGAAGGAGCCAAAAATGGGGCACGGTGTCGAATGCTTTAGCGTAATCTATGTAGCATGTGCACAAGTTTCTTTGTTTTGCAAGCACTTGCCCCATAATTACAGAGTATGTAATGAGTTGCTCCTTGCATCCCTGAGATCCAGGTCTACATCCTTTCTGTTCATTCGCTAAGATGTTCTGTTTCTCAATGTGAGTCATCATCGTTTGTGAAACACAAGGTGTTATGAGTTTGTAGAAAGTTTGAAGGCCTGTACTTCGAGGGGTCTTTAGTGTCACCCTCCTTTGGTAACAAGAACGTTCTACCTTCAGTGAGGAAGTAAGGTAGATTTTCTGGGTTGTTAAGAAAATATAGATAGATAGATAGATAGATTTATTAGAACTGCAAATGGGTATAACCCGGTGGCAGTTAAGTGACAATAATTGTAGAAATTACAAGACTTACATTAATAATAAAATAATAACAATAATATAATACAATAATATAATAATAATAATAATAATAATAATAATAATAATAATAATAATAATAATAATAATAATACCGTACAATACAGTACAAGACGAATAGCAGCATTGAAAAGAGCATTGATCGCGTTTATCGCACTTCACTTCACTACACTTCACTACACTACACTTTTTTGCTTTGAATTACCCTGACCATCACTTCACAGCACTACACCGCACTACACAACACTTACTCATTTAATATCAGTTACTGTTATCTTGTTCTAACTTATTTCTAAAACTTTGGACACTGAGAGGAAAAGCTTTGAAAACTGCTGCAGGTAAACTGTTCCAATCTCTAATTGTTCTATTACAAAAGGAAAACTTCCCAAGATCTGAATTTTGTTTCCTTGCTCGAATTTTGTGGGTGTGATCGCTTCGGCCGAAATAATTTGGTTTTTCTAGTCTAATCTGAATTTCCTTCCAAGCTGGTTGACCTACGTACGATTTATAAAGAGCGCAAAGCCTCGCCTTTGTTCTTCTCGTTTCTAGAGGTTCCCATGACTTTTTTGTTACGTTACGTCTATAGGTAAACTTATTCGCTTTTCTCTGTATTCTATCTAGATTTTTCCGGTGCGCCTTTCTGTATGGATCCCAACACGCAACTCCGTATTCCATGAGAGGGCGAACCAGCGTAAGATATGCTAATTCTTTGGCGTTTGCAGAACTTTTCTTTAGTATTCGCATTACAAAATGTAAAGACTTCCACGCTTTTCTTACTGTCTGATTTATATGCACCTCCCACCCTAATTTACTATCTAGGTGAATGCCTAAATACTTGCATGATGAGACTCTTGGGATGATTACCTCACCTAAACGATAGTCTGGTTCCTCATAATTTCGTCCCCGCCCGAACGTTATTGTTTTGCTTTTAGATCCATTAATTCCCATGTCATTTTTTTCAGCCCAATCACGTAAATGCTCTAAATCCTGCTGTAATATTTGTTCGTCAGTGCTATCTTTGATTTTTCGATATATAACACAATCGTCTGCAAATAAACGCACCTTTGATTGTATGTTCACATGGAGATCGTTCACGTACGCTAAGAAGAGTAATGGCCCTAACACACTTCCCTGTGGAACCCCTGAAGTAACATTTCCCGTAGTCGAAAACTGATTGCCAATTCGAACTTTTTGTTTCCTGTCCCTAAGAAATTCGCTTATCCACCTCACAACTCTAGCGTCAACTCCTGAGGTTAATACTTTCCTAATAAGTAAATTATGCGGTACCACGTCGAATGCTTTCGCGAAGTCGATTACTACTGCATCCACCCTCCCACCCGCGTCATCTACGTCAGCTAGATCTTGAAAAAGAGAAACAATTTGACTTTCGCACGAATGTTCACTTCTAAACCCATGCTGTCCGTGGAAAATCCAGTTCACTTTCTCCCATTCGCGACGAATGTACCCGGCTATTAAATGCTCCATTATTTTGCATACTACTGAAGTGAGGGATACAGGTCTATAATTACATACTTTTGATTTATCACCATTTTTGAAAATTGGAACCACTATAGCTGCCTTCCAATCGTCTGGTAAACTTGCATTATTAATGGAAATATTGAATAATCTTAACAAATAGGGCAATATCGCCTCACCACCGAGTTTAATAAAATCTGTCGAGATACCGTCTGGCCCGCGTGATTTACCGTTTTCCAGTGATTTTATACGATTGCGGACTTCCCATGCGTGGAGTTTAAATTGGTTTTCTGATGGAAAATAATGAACTTGCTCCTGCGCCCGTTCTGGTTTGAATACCGATACGAAATACTCGTTGAACGCATTTGCTTTTGCTTGGTCGTCGTGCAGTGGCTCGTTATCTGCGACTCGAATTTCCTGAATTTCTTCCTTATTCCCCCGGCGTCTGCGGACATATTTGTAAAAGCTTGACCAATTATTTCGTCCCGTCTCCAACATGTTTCTTAAAAATAATTCATGAGCAATTTTCTTTTCTTTTTCTAATTCCTTGTAGTATTTTTTGAACGTTATCATGTCAGCAATGCTGCGATGTCTCCTATTAAATGCTAGCCTAACTTTTCTCTTTAAACGTCGTATTGTCCCGTTAAAATATTCAGGATCAGAATTACTTTTCAGTATTTTGCAAGGAACATACGTATCTAAAGCGGTTTCTACGATTGTTTTAAAAGCTCCCCATTGCTCCTCTATTCCCCCTTCTGTTCTTAGAAAATGATTGTATTTTTCTCTTAAGAAACTACGTAGTCCTTCAATGTTCGCTTTTCTATATTGCCTGACTATCGTTCCTTTTGCCTTAGGTCGCTTAATTACATTTACCTGAACTTCTACCTTCACTGCTTTGTGGTCGCTAATTCCCTGAAAGACGTCGCAGGAAAGGAACATTTCTGCTGGATAAACAAGGAAAATGTCTAAAATTGCTCCCTGCCGCGTGGGTTTGTCGACTACCTGCGTTAATCCCTGCTCCCATACCAGACGATTGACGCGCGTTTGAAGTTTCCTGTCGCACACCTCTCCTTTCCAATTAGCGTCGGGAAGGTTTAAGTCGCCAGCGAGAAGAATAGACCGACCGTTTCTGTTTTCCAGCCTATCACCGATTTCATCTAAAATTTCATAACCATCGTTTGGCGGCCTGTAACAAGCAATAATTTCCACGGGATTTCCTAGTACGTCAATTTCCATTCCTAAAATTTCCAGGTTGTTACTAAACCAACTATTTCTAACATATAACGCTGTCTTAACGCAGAGAAAAACTCCACCGCCTCTTGTTTTTCTATCTCTTCGATATAATTTATAGCCGGAGCGTAAGATTTCTGAATTAGCTACGTCATCTGATAACCACGATTCTGTCCCTATCACTATATCGGCATCGCACGAATCAACTAGGTTCCAAAACTCAATGGTTTTATTAACTATACTTCGACAGTTTACCTGCAACGATCTTAGAAAGCCATTCCTCACCTGAATATATCCCGTCGCCGCCGCCGTCGCCGTCTCCGCCGTCGCCGCCGACGCCGTCGTCACCGCCGTCGTCACCGCCGTCGCCGCCGTTGCCGCCGCCGTCGCCGCCGTCGCCGCCGTCGCCGCCGTCGCCGTAGTCGCCGCCGTCGCCGCCGTCTCCGCCGTCTCCGCCGTCTCCGCCGTCTCCGCCGTCTCCGCCGTCTCCGCCGTCTCCGCCGTCTCCGCCGTCTCCGCCGTCTCCGCCGTCTCCGCCGTCTCCGCCGTCTCCGCCGTCTCCGCCGTCTCCGCCGTCTCCGCCGTCTCCGCCGTCTCCGCCGTCTCCGCCGTCTCCGCCGTCTCCGCCGTCTCCGCCGTCTCCGCCGTCTCCGCCGTCTCCGCCGTCTCCGCCGTCTCCGCCGTCTCCGCCGTCTCCGCCGTCTCCGCCGTCTCCGCCGTCACACACTTCTCCGCTGAAGCTTCCGTTACCAGTGCGAGACCCTCAGCTTCCGCTCCTATCTCCACAGCCCGCGATTCAACCGTAGCGTGCAAGATCGGCGGGCATTCACAGCGTCAACGGTTGACAGGAGGGCGTGCGCAGAACTCAGCCACTCTGGTGTAGAGGCCACTGAGCGCCGCGACGCCCCTCCGGTTGAGGTGGACGCCGTCCCGGCCTAGGGCGCTCTCCGAGATCCACCCGTTTGGATCCACAAAGATGAACCCGAGCGCTTTTGCCACATAGTCCATGTCGCGATTCACCCTAGCGACTTTACGGGACCAAACATCCCGGCGGCGGATTACACCACTAAGCACTATGCGGGCGGATGGAAAGCGCTTCTTCGCTGCTACCCCAAGATCGTAGATCTCGCCCGTGAGGTGGTCAAACGAGCGACATCCCCGTAAATTATTGGAGCCTCCGTGAATGATAACAGTTTCCGGGGCTTCCACCTCGCTGGCTTCGATCTGTGCTTTCAGTTGCTCCACGCGGATTCCCGGGAAGCACTTGACCTGTAGGGTTTCGTGACCCACGTGTCGCACTATGGAGTCACCGAACACAACACACTTCTTGCGATTCGTCCCTTTCCGAAGTTTCATTGCCGCTGGGCCCCTCACAGCCGATGCATAAGATTTTGTTGCCGTCGTCGCCGTAGAAACCGTCGGGGCCGGCGCGGCAGCCGGGGCCGGCGCGGCCGCCGGGGCCGGCGCCGTCACCTCCGTTCGCCGGTCTGCTGTGGCCAGCTGCACTGTCTCCGTTGCGGACTCTGCTGCCCTCTCCACCTCAGGCACTCTTGTGGCTACCCTCAGATTTTGGAGCTCCTTTTGAGTTGCAGCCAGCTTCGCCGTTACCTTCAGGAACTCCTGTCGAAGACGCGCCAGTTCATCGCGCAGTCCACCTACGCTGTTACAACACTCGACGCACCTCCACGAAACGTCTACTGGTGCGCCGCGTCGCGTGGACACCGGGCCAGGATTCATTTCGACGCCACCAATAATTAATAATGTTGCTATAATAAGCAACGCAAAGGCGTCCAGAGAAGGAGCAGGAACGCTACCCCTTCTCAGCACGCACGCCACGCGGGCGGCCCAGCCGCCGATGCGGGCCCGGTACGCCTGCAGGTCGCAGCCCATTATCTCTTTACCTGGAAGAGAGAGCGATCCCCAAGACACGTCCGCTCGCTACGACGTCCAGACAAGAACTGAACTGAATATTGAATTATATTAGCTATATGATGGTGAGTGCTGGTAAATTTTTTGAACCAATAATTGTGCAGGCTATCACTGCCTGGTGCCTTCCAGTTATGTGCTTTGTTCAAAGCTGTTTGGACAATTTCCACGGTGATGATTGGTCCACCCATTAGAGGGACACTTAGATTACTTTCTTCATTATTTCTCTACTCTACATTGCATGACACCTTACTTCACATATATCACTTATCTTTAGCTCTATAACCTAATATTCTTATTTAAGTCCTTCATTTACTTAGTAATACCCTAAATAAATTTCCTAAACTTTTGAATGCTTCGAGGAAAGGGTTCAAAGATTTTTGCGGGCAATGTATTCCATTCTTTTATCGTTCGATTTGTGAAAGAAAATTTCCCCACATTTATTCTCTGCGGTCTTAAATTTATTTTGTGGCTGTGATCTCCCCTACTGTTGTATGTAGGAATACTTAGCCGCCGATTAATTTCTTTCCAAGCTGGATGATCGAAAGCGGTCTATACAAAGGTATACAAGCTTATACAAATCGCAGAGCCTTGCTACTTTTCGCCTGTTTTCGAGTGAATCCCATTTTGCCATTTTCTTGTCCCTAAAAGAAAATTTAGCTGCCCTACGCTGAATTCTTCCTAAATGTTTACACTGCATAATTTTGTGCGGATCACAACAAATTGTTCCATATTCCATTACCGTGTTATATTATTATTATTATTATTATTATTATTATTATTATTATTATTATTATTATTATTATTATTATTATTATTGTTTGTTTTATTTTTAAACTTGTATTCACCTTTCAACTATTTGTCGTTAAATTGTTGGAAAGGGATTTTGGAAGTCAAGAAAACGTGCGCAAATGATTTCCCCCATACGTCACATACAGTTTTTACTAAATAAATAAATATTTCTTAGTACTTGCAGTCCCTTCGGTTATTATTTTTCCTTTTGTTACCGTATATGATACGTACTACCTTTATATAGTATCCACATGGGACAAAAATAACTTTAGAAGTTCTCTAGAGTTTACAATGTATCAGATGAAGTTAACAGGTGATTTGGTCAAACATAACCTCGTGTCAAAATCTCGATTGTCATAATTAAAACCAGTCCATTCTCTCTCGCACCTTTTGTCTTCGCACTAGTGGATAATATTCCGAATCATTGCTAGAATCGTCTTCAAATACTCTCATTCGTAATCGTCGAACCATAACAACACTTCGGAGGTACATGCACGTTGAAAACTGAGCTTACTCCATTGGAAATTGAGCTTACCCGACGGATTTTGCAGTGTCAAGTTACTCTCGTGAAAGCGATTTACACTAGTAAAATGTTGGTGAAACGCTCCAAGAAGTTACTCTTGAGCAAACATGATTTACTTCAGAGTAAACTCTTACTCTTTGTTTGGTGAAACCGGCCCTAAGCATTTCACAAGATTATCACTGGAAGAAAACGTAATCCTTTCCATATACTATCGGGCATACAAGAACTTGTAGGCTTTCAGCAATAGCCCTATTGCACACTGTCGTACTCCAAACTTATTATTTTAGCTTCAGGTTGTTATCTTGAAATACTTAATGTAGATAGAGATTTAGGGTTCAGTAATATTAAAAGGAACGCTGAAACGTGTTCTCTCAGTATCACGACAATTTTTGGCGTTTTTTCTAGTGTTACACTAATATCTCCTTCAGAAAAGTGCAGTTCATATGCCTGTAATAAAGCAAGTAGGTAAAGTTTCCTACATACTAATTCTTCAATCAATATTAGTATTATTAGTTTCTTGATATTACGTATTAATTTTCTTGTGGTTGCACAATTTTGTAATAGTATCATATGTGATCTGAACAATAAAGTTACTGTACTCTTTGAATATCTCTTTTCAATCACACGTGTTTATACTCATTATATTAGCCTTCAACAACTCGTGTGTACAACAAAAGTTTTAAGAATTCAGTGGCTATGAGAGTAAAAACATTTTAATTCTTTACTCTTGTGATACGCGTACAACAGAATATTTAATCCACTTTTGGGGCACATATTAAACATGCAAATAAGGTATATATGCATATATGAATAAATATATATATATATATATATATATATATATATATATATATATATATATATATATATATATATATATATATATATATATATATATAAGTATAAGATGTAATTTACCTTTATCGTCGGCTACATTTGCAGTACTTTTTAAAATTAAAAAGTATAGACATTCACATTTTGCAACATTAGACTAATAGTACCTTTAACTAACTGTATGCTAAACTTCACTTTAAGTAAGCGTGAATAATTGTGTTTTATAAAATGAGCTACTAACTTTGTCATAAATGTAACAATTCATGAAATATTTAAATATAATAAAGCTAAATGATCTTATATAACTCTGTAATATTATACCTTTGTAATATATTGCTAAGTTATTTAGTAACGGAGTATGGTCGTGCTGAGCAATTTCCTTCGTAGTTGAGGATGCTTAACGTCTTTTGGTATAAAAACATTTGTACCTTCCGTCCCTTGGATAATTATCTTTAGAGTTGGACTCACAACAGGAATTAACAATCATTGCAAAAGCTTATACTGATTGTATAGCCAAAAAACTTTGAAATAATACCAAGAAAGTTACAGATGTTAAAAACCAACGCTCCCTAAAAGTACGAGAATTGATTATTTCTATACCTACTCGTAGTGACACTCTCGGCTTAGTTGTGACGTAGCGCCAAGACCTTTGTGTAGAAGGTGTTGGTTTGTTCAAGTTTCATGGCCGACTGGAAATACCTTAGCTATGTGTGTGTTACAGTGTCTTAATTAAAAGACTTTACTCTGTTTCTGAATTCAGATTTGTGGATGTGTAGTTTTAATTGCCCGATGGACTTTTAATTTCACGCGTGTTGTTAACGTAGACATAATCAATGATTTTTCATCGAACATTTTTAGTTAACTAAAGGAAAAATACGTTTTAAAAGCCTTGGTATATCAAAGAAATTAATATTACAATTTAATGCCATGCCAATTGAAGTAATTAACTAAGGAAAATAAAATTTGATTAAATTAATGTTGAATCAATAAACGATGTAAACATGTAATTGGAAAAAGAAGGCTGATTCATTTAATGGTTAGACTCTGCAGGCCAACAAATTTTATTTTTAACAGAATAAGTTTTAACAGTCCATACGGGATTACACGTCGACCCACGTTCTCAACCATATAAGAATTTTGGAGTCGGCATTCGTAAAACTTGTATTAAAAATTAAATTATTTCAAGTTTGAAATATTTTTGAACACCATAAACATTTTTAAAGGGGCTTCCTCAGCTTATATTAACGGTCATATCAAAAGAGACGCCTATATGAACGTTTGACTAACATGGGGCAGAAGGTATTATTTAATACGCAAATATATGAAAACGTTTTAGTGCACAAATTCAAAAGACAAGAATACGTATATAGATTACTAATTTACAATGCGTGCAGAAATTGAAAGAAAATTAAAGAGCCTCCAGCTACGTGATCTGATTTCGTTCAAACCCCAGGAAAAATCCGAAAACAATAACAGAGTTTCGATTTTGACCGAAAAATGCAAATATATGGATTGTTATCCGCCTAATCTCGTTCTTGATGCACTGACTGTGTTCTCATACTCACTGGGTAAGATAGAGTCTTACCCAGTTTAAGACAAAGATAACGTCATGCCACAGCAAGGCTCTAGGGAAGATCCCGTTCACCATTAAATATTTGCTGTTTATGTGTTGCCATTTATTACCCATGAATAGTATGTGTTATAAATACACAAACTGTTTGTTATTGCAGTATTCGTGGAAATTGTTTTTGTTAAAACATTTAATGTATTGTAATGTTGAACGCGAATATTTTATTAGTTGTTCTTCCACAGTATTGGTCGTCTTGGAAAGCAATTTTGTGTGGTTTCGTTCAGCAGACGTTTTGCTGCTTCAGGTTACTTGTACGTTACAGGCACTGGGTACTTTTCGTACTGAAACATTCTATGTCTAAACACACCTCTAACAATTATTGCACTTCAGCTGCTTCAGTGACCTGCGTCTCGATTAGAATTTTCGTCCAGTTCCCTCGATCCATTGAGTAAATGCTAAGATATGGTACCTTTATTTTCTTTTGGATTTGAAATATAGATAAATTATGCCCACGTTTGGTTGTGCTATCATTTTTCTAGTTACCGTGGAGTAGGTTTAGGAGGGGGGTAATTTTTTTAGGGATACCATAAATACTAGTCCGCAGTTCTTTTGCTGAAGCAAATATGTTTTCGTTATTCACAATTGATCATTTCTACTTTTGAAATGTTACGATTCACGCTTATTCGAAAAGTACCGTTATTCGTGATTCAACTAAATGTAGTACCGAAATGGCTAAAAGATTCTGGAGTTCAAGAAAAGGGTTGAAGATTGACCTTTCCCCAATAGGTTACATACAGTTTTTTAAAAATATTTTTGACAATTAAATACAATTGTTAGAACTCAACGGCACAAATTCGAAAAGTGTAGTTGCTAAAGGCAAAGGCTCAGCATCATGAATTCGGCTCATCAAAAAATACTAAAAGAGTATTCGATTCCTTTCTTTCCGATAGCGCTACACACTAGTTATGACCTTGGCATATCATTGCGTTATCGCGGTGCTGCCGGAGACTGTGGTGGTACAGAGATTATTTTTTTCATGCAAGGCATAAAAGTTACATCAGACTGACATTGAATTACTCTGTGGAATTAGTGTCACAAAGAATGCTACAGAGTATTATATTCTTTTATCACAAACTACGAGAATCACAGAAAACACCTCTTTAGTGAGCCTTGAATACTACCATCGCCTTCCCTATTTATTTATAAATCAGTATTTTGTGACATTAATGTATGAGATTCACCCCTTCCTTACGAAATAAATTGGTCTCTACTAAATTAAAACTAGTGGGATTACGCGGCATATTGAACATTTACCTCCTCTTAATGTTATTATTCTACAATTACTAACATTTTAAAAATTGTATCACATTTAAATAACTACAATTTCAAATTTCGGACATATCTTAAAATTTCGAGCAGCAAAGAATGACAAGGAAAATATTCTGATGCTCCCACTTAGCTAATTGGCACTCACAGGCACCTAAGTGGAGACGCAGACGGATGCTCAAAAACTAGCTTGATTTTATCTCAGGATGGCAAGATTTTTGGGTGTGAGAAAAAAGACCCAAGACACAGAAATTAAACAACTTGGTGCATATATTCTGCCATAAATGAATACAAACACATAAAATAAAGGAAATACGGCACAAACAAATAACGACCCTCGAATTCTTATTTTCGATCTTTGATCCAAAATGCACAAGTCAAATTACCTATTGCTCTTACAATATGAAAAAAAAAATCTTTGGGATTAATCTGATTTAACAGAATTGATATTATACATCAATTCAGTATATATTTATATATAATATCACCGTGCACGGCTCGTTATATGAAAATATGTAAACATTTGTTCTCATTACAATTTGTGGCATCGTAACAGTCATAGTTCAAATTCTTAATTCAATTATACACACTAATTTCAACAAATAACCTGTTTACACTAACTTACTCTCCTTCACAAATAAATGGATTTAACAAAATACAATGAAATACCCAAGCAATTATTTACAAAGTAATTACAATTCAAAATGATTGCGCCCCAAAAAATTTACAAGGCTTTCACATTAAACGTGAACGCGTGGCTTGCTCCCGCCCTGTTCTATGCATGAGTTACGTCACTATCACACTGAATACTCCTTCGCTACCAGATCTAACTCTATACAAATTTTTCTGCCGCTACGAGTATCACTACTGAAATCAATTTAAAGCGGCCACCCGCCTGGCGCTGAAAATCGCGCTTCAAAATTTTTGTATCCCTCTTATCCGCAAAATTATATTCCAAAATATTAAAGATCCTTTCAGCTATTCACTTTCACATTGTTAAGCAAAATCCTCATCGCAAACGATTAAAAAGAAAGTTACCAAGAGAATTTTTCGATGACAAATTGTATTGTACTGCAGCGCTGTCCATAGGTATTTCTATAACTCCTTTTTCTTTTCCTCGAGTCAATAGTTCACATTATTTATAAATAATTTACAGCCAGAACGCACTCTCGAACGCTTACCGAAGTGGATTTGATTTTTTCGCAGACTTCATAAAAAAAAGCAAGAAAGAAAAAGAAAAAGTAAAAAGCTTGTTTTCCCGGACTGTCTCGGCTGGCGTCAGAATTGGTCAGATGCTGTAAGACATCGGCGGGCCCTCACTTTCAAAACAATTCTAGTTTCTAATTCTGCCGTCTGCAAATGTATAATGAAGCAGTAATAAGATGTATTTGTGTACATGTTGGCTAGTGTTACTGATTTGATAATAATATTGATAATCGATATATATTTCACTTTGATATGTGGTGGATGTAATAGAATGGCGAGAAAACGAACCCTGACAATGCGATGGGATCTCAGACGCAGCAAAGCATCGAGAATTGTACGCACTGATGATATAAAACGTGTATATTAACGGAAATGCAGTATTTTCTTGTGGTAACCTATGTACATCTCTCCTGTGCAATGTAATCAATCGCACGGGTTCAGCTAGTTAAAATTAAATTAATATTTTTTCATATCATTCATTCAATCTTCTCGTGCCCCGTAGTTGGTGTAAAACTCTATATATTTCATTAATTTCAAGTAGAAACGACTTTAAAAAAATTGTACACGGCCTTTTTAAAGAGCTTATTTTGTGCAACAGACTTTGAGGCAAACATTTATCTTCAATTTTGTATTTTTGAAAGTATTTTTTGCAATTTTCGAAAAACACGAGCTATACCCGAAAATTAGACCAACGCCGTATTTCTTACCGTTTCTTATTACGTACGTGGACAAAATTTAAACAAAATTTAACAAAACAAAATTTAAAAACAAAACAAAATTTAAGAAAAAATTTAGAGCGGTTTTTGAAAATTGTGTTGTTAATTGTTATCGCAAAATTCGCAAAACCACTCCTTTTTTAAAAAAATGTTCATGACCTTTTTCGAAGAGCAAGTTTTGTACAACTGACTGTCTGAAGCAAAAATCTCTACCTTCAATTTCGTAGTCTTAAAATGTTTTTATTTAAAATTTTAAAATAGGACAAGCAGAATATTTTTATCGTCTCTTATTACATAAGTGAAGAAAATTTAAAGAAAACAATTTGGAGCAGTTTTGAGAAAAAATCGTACATTTCAGTCTCAATGCAAAAACTATTTTTTCAAAAAAAGAAACAAAATGTAAATTATCTTTTTTAAAGAGCTAATTTTGTACAATAGACTTTGAGACAAGAATCTATATCTTCAATTTGAAGATTTAGTTTTTTTTCAATTTCCGGAAAATCGGGGATGTCAAGAATGTTCTTTGGTAGTGTGAGTCGCGATTCAGCCCGCCGGCTTCCTGCTTCCTGTCGCTAGAACTTCCGCCCCAGACCCAGAACCGAGGCCGATGCACTTCTTGGTGCACGGTGAAAGGACGAAACAGCAGGAAGGAGCGAATGACCTCCACAACAACAACACGGGTGATGTCATTGCACAACCAGGCAATGACTCCAGTTAGGCCCTAAAATGAGATTATTGAAAAATGGACTCTTGCTCAAATATTTTTGTGTAATTCAGACAACGGTTCTCAGCCACGTATTGGCTAGAATAAAATTCAAGTGGCAAACTAATTTTCTGTAAGTGTAGCCTTAAGATTATCCTGTGTGTTAGATTTTAACTAGAATAAGTTTTGTTTTGGGAGAAAATGAGCTCAGGTAGAAACTCACTTCTTGCTCTGCTTGTTTTTTAGTCATTACACTTTACATTTCACCTTATTCAATGACTTCTTTCATTCTTAAACAACGTCCGTCTGAGCTAGTCACTGAGTGACCCACTGCCATCTGAGCTAGCCCGCAGGTAAGGTAAGAAGGGCAAGGGGGTCACAGTCTGTCCGCATGTCTGTCTGTGAAAAACGCTAGCAGAGCGCACACAGATGCCATTACCATCCCAGTCTTTCAATCTACGTTGCATCCTTCTCCCGACCCTGTGTGAACCTAACTTTCCCAACCCCATACTGTACTGGCATTAATTTGTGCCAAGGATATCTTGCCTTTTAATATCCGCAAATCTACCAGAAATTAGTCGCTCTATCTCACGTGTTCCCCTATTCACAACCGTCTCCGACGCAACGTCTTCCAGAGCAGCACGTTCTAGCAGCGGTTTAGTTTTGTATCACCAGTAGTGTTGGTCGCTTCCCTGTAACTGCACTATAAAGCACATATGCATACGTGTGTCAGCATGTTCTCCCACTAATCCAGAGATTAATAAGTTTCATTTTTAAATACAAATTCCTTCACTACCGATCTCTCTTAAGACCGCGGCATTTGGTACGAATCTATACTGCGATTTTTTATCCCCTCAAGGCGTTTCAGTTAAGTTCATGAATACACTGCACACCTTATACAACGAATTCAATGCCAGAAAGATATTTTCATTTAATGGTTTGAATAAAAAATCTAATTCTTGAAACTATTTAATTTTCGCACCAAATGTTCTACGATTTCAAATACGTTTTACAATAAATTACGACTGAGATGTGTTAATTTGAAGTGAAATTGTGGTGTAAATAGTATTACGTAACCATTACTACAGACGAGAAATTACAAGTTGTTTTAACACCACTAGTTTTAACTATGGCCCAGCAATTGAAAATATCTAAAAATCTTTACATGTGTTCTGAGAGAAAGTTTTAAGATTTTTTCGTGCCTGGTTCGTTGTTCTACAAGTAAGACACAGTAAAACAGCTCTTGATAATACATTTTTGTACTCCCTTCATTTCCCCACAAGTTCCCCACTTATCGTTCACCTGTTACCGATTTGTTTTCTCATAAACTGCCAAAAACTATCGTCTTTCTATAGTGTATGGTACACGTATACAAAGGATTAGAAAGCTTTAAAAACATGATACTTTGTTACATATAAAATCAAAATATTACTGGGTGCTACAACGATGTATACAAATGTATAATAAACTCTAAAATAAATGCATAGAACTGTGGCAGACATTTTCAAAGTATATTTAAAGTCAAGGTGATGCAAATGCGGGAAAATAGTAAAAATTGATTTTTTTTAAATTTTTTAAACTGCAGCACCTAAGTCGAAAAAATCTGAAATAAATTCACAACAATTTGTGTTTTGAGAGGAACCTTTGGGAATTTTTTGAGCCTATTCCTGAATTCTAAGACATGGTAAAAATATTTTTTTATTTTTGTAGAATTTTTGTTTTGTTTTTGCATTTGAATTTGGCGCTGAGAAAATATCAAAAAATGCTTTTTTAATTGTGTGGATTATTTTCATTTCTTCATATTTTTTCAATCAGATAAAATAGTGTTAAGTTGGCGAAAAAATAAAATAAAAAAACACGTTTTGGGCTGTAGATGAGTGTGGGTAGAGGGACCAAGAAACCTTTCAAAATATTATTTTTATGTTAGTTATAGTATATATACTCATATGTCATTTGTTTTAGGGGAACTTTTTACCATCTTATCCGGGGGTACCCTTTGTCCTAGACACGTATAAACACAACAAACGTAAATTGTTCATTATTTTCAGAAGAAATTAATATATTTGTTCACAAAGAAAAATTAAGACAGAAATAAAAAGCAATTGAATTGAGTAAATTTGTGCTTTTTACTTTCTCGTATACGTACTTATATACATAGTAAGCCGAAACCCTTCTTCGATCTAGGTAATAGAGAAAGTAACGTAATGTTGCGGCAAAAAACGGCGATTTTTCTACAGAAAAACTCGTAGTCTGGGACCTAGTACAGAAAAAGTAGATAAATTCTATTGTAATGTGAAGTAAATTACTCCGTCTAACAGTAATGTCATATTTCATGAATAGTGAGTCCTTAATACCGAAAAAGTGGATTTCATTTTCTCGCAATTACGAAGGGTACTTAATAGAAGAGAAAGTTATGGAATCACTCGCCGAAAAACGGCAAAATCTTTTTTGCCGGACTCTGGTAACTAAAAAGTGGATAAATCCTGTTTCTAAATATAGAAAATAAATTCTTCTAAAACGTAGAGTAGCCAGAATCCATGTTTTTTGGGTCCAAATATACCATTTATATTCCATTTATACAAAATTAGCTCTTTAAAAAAAGTCACATACAATTTTTTGTGAGAGTTAGTCGTTTTTGCATAATTTCTGTTTGAAATTGGTAAGTGTAAATGGTAAGAATTGCATTACAATTGTATTGTCATAATGTTTTTCAAGATAAGTAAACAATATTTCTGGACATATATTCTTAGAATTATATTTAAAGTATTTTGGCTTTTTTTTGTTCAAGCACAATGAAAGTAATAAAAACAATTGCTTCTAATGCCATTCAATGTGTGAATAAATAATTAAGATAAATAATAATTAATTTTGTCAAACATTGACATTGATTTTAATTATTTTAAAGAATATTTCTCACATGACTCCCTCTGTATTTCCCTTTCAAAATTTTTCTCAGTAAGTGTCAAATAGACATTTAGGAAGGTGTTGAGAGGGTGAAAGCCCTTTGTATTTTTGTGTTCAAACCAAGATATTTGAAGTACAATAGCAAATGCTTAACAACACATTTATCATAAACTTAATGTTTGTAGAGGGCATATTCTATCATAAATTCCTTCATCCCTGCATCCAACAAACCATATTTTTTCCTACTGCACATTTTTTGAGTCCTTGAAAAAATATGTGCTTTTAAGTAATACTTGTATTACTTAAGGTATGAATTTCTATGTAGTTATTTGAAAAAGTGCATATCTGGAAATTTAACTAGATTATTTGGCATTGTGTGAGAATAGTTTTCAAGTCCATGTATGTAGAAATGTAAATGTAGTTGCAATTAGCTGGCTAGGGGCTCTAGCTACAACTTGTTTTAATAAATTTTCAGCAACTAGCTGGAATTAAAAAAAGTTTTGATTCATAACATTATAAAATTGAATATAGTCCGTTTAAACATATCTGAAACCACTTCCCTAATAAATCATTACATTTTCATAAATTAATGAAGCGTAATGGGCGTCCCGTCGCACACAACGATAACATTGCCATATTGCGAGAAAGTATGTGCTTTAGCACCATTAGTTTTAAAATAAGCATCAACAGTGACATCACCATAATTTGAAGCCTCTGATTGGATAAAGAACCCCCCCCCCCCCACCTAACCCCTGTCAGTTTCCAGCTGTGAAGGAGACAAATATTATTCAGATAATACGCACATAAAGGCTGAGGATTGTATTAGAAATCTGGTGATTTTTCAAAATAATAAAAATGAATTAATATTGTTTTTGAAATTTCACATTTTTACGGCATGAGATTACGACAATTGTATGAGAAATACTTAACAATCTAAATATGGAGATTGTAGCGAAGGCCAATATACCACTTGTTTATTATCTTTTTGATTGTACGATACCAAACAAACCTCTTGTATAAATTGGAAAACGTCTTAGTTAATGTCACAGAAAAGATAAAGTTCAATAACTTTAGAGTTGCTTTTGGTTATATAGAACTTCAGAAATTGGGAATAACTTTGTTGTCTATTGCCGTACATTTCCGAACACAGAAATTTAAAGGAAGTAGTATTAATTTCTTTATGTAGACTCATGATGTGAGGTTGAACTATGAATTCCACCGTTTTTCTATCTTACACTCGGCACGTTGTGAAGACGTCAAGCCATATGATGCTATGATGATAAATTTTAATGGAGAGAGTGCCCTTGGCTTTGATTGGAGGATTGTGTCTCGCGCTCCGTCCATGAGCACTCTCGGTCACTTGTTGATTCTTGTGGGATCCTTTGTGTGTGTGTGTGTGTGTGTGTGTGTGTATATATCGAATTTAGAGATCGGAATTTTTTATACGTTTTGTGTAAGATACAGGTCAACAGGTGTTGTTTGCAGAGTACGTTAGATGCACTTGTCCAAGTTTTGTAATGAAAATTGTGGATATGTCAAGCCAGTGTGTGCCCTATGTCAGCGGAAAGTGACATCTGAATGTATTATTCATGGTTATAGTGAGAGCGAGTTGAGTTCGTTGGTAGTTGGAGAAGTCACCACTTGCTATTATGTTAGTTGATAAGGCTTCAAAATTTGGACAGCGACAGGAAAACTACGCCATATGGCCTCTATACGATCACGTATCCAAGTGCATTTTTGACGTTTAACATGTAAATATAGCCCAATTTTACTACTTTATATATTTCTTTTTCCTGTCATTGGTAAATAATTTCTTCATTGTTTCAATCTGTGAAATTTTGAATATTGCAAACACGAAGTCTGTAAGAACACAATATGTTTACAAACTTCATGGTTGCAAGAAGTGTATGTTTCAGGGTGATGTAATTACTTATGGTTAATGGCTTTATCTAATTTTATTTTTGAGATCAAAATCAAATTATATTGTTGCAGTGTTTTTGCTGAAAAGAATTTTGGCACAATTTTTGATAAGTTTGTATTGTTAACCTCAATTTTTTATCGTGTGGAATTGTTCTTAAATCAGAGATCATTTGGTGTTCTTAAATGCTGAATGTTCTTAAATCAGATGTAGGTTATTGATAATTTAGTTAGTTGATTAACTAATTAACTGAAAATTATTTTATTAATCATATATTTTTATATCATACACATTTATTTAGTTGATTAACTCATTAATTTAATAAAAAAAATTATTGATCATACATTTTTTATACTAGACCATACAGTTTTTTTTGTTTTTTAAAGGGCGGCGGCAGCAGCAGTACCGAATTTATATGACATTCCTCTGAGAGCCTTACGACCTGCAACTGTGAGCAGTATTTCGGCCTTGTTGAACCCTCCCAAAGTACTTGCAACCAGCGATGGTTTACCCAGGTAGGAATTCTAATGTTTGTTTTCGTATGTATTTCAATTTTTTTTTTCATTTTTTTTTTTTTCAACTGTGCTATTAAATTTGTTTGTTACCTACAGAGATTGGAGAGGATTGGCTCACCTGATGAAAGTACCACCTCATTTACTACCTCATGTTTCACAACCTGATCCCACTGGTGAACTCTTGAAGAAATGGACTGCTGGATCTGTTGGGCTGTTGGATGAATATCTTGGAATGTTGGACAGATGGGATATTGTGGATGATACAAAGCATCTCATGGGTAATGGGAAATATAATAAAATTGCTCCAACAGCTTTCTTGTATGCAAAAGTTTCCTTGATAAAATGTGATTTCAAGAATGGGCAATTATCTTGAACAAACTGTTGAATTCTATTGTCTAAGTAATCTTTGTTAAAATAAACAAACTAAATATAAGTAATCTATGTAATGTTAAATTTTTATACAATTAAAATTGACTTTTTACTCACTAAAGATTTTTAAAATAAGATTTTTGCGCATGTGGTCACTCTCTATTTCAGAAGCAGATGCGGTTTTGCACCTCCAAAATGTTGAAAGAGCATTGTCTTCTGCATCAGATGTAGATGCAGATCTTGATCGTGAAATATTAACGAGAGGTTAGTTTCATTGACTTGTTGTAAGCCCAAAACTGTTTTGTTGTTCTAATATAGGTGCTCACTAGGAATTAATTTCTTTATAAAACAGAAAACTACTGATACTACAGAATAGCACGGACTCTTTTACTAGTTGGTTTTATAATTTCTTTGTGGGCTGGTGCATGTGAACAACACTAGTGACAATAAACCTTACGTAGAATTATTTCCAAAATGAAGAAACCCTAGTCCATTCAGCCTGAGATGAAGCTCTGCGATTTTGAAAAACATTCATTAATATTTAGGGGTATTTACATGAAGCCCTCCTGACATTTTCAAAATTTTCTCAAAAATGGCTCCAAATTTTTTATTCAGATTTCTTGTAAGAATATACTAAAATGCACTCATAAAGGAGGCGTAGGGCTGATTTTGACGGAAAACTCTGAAGTTTTGAAAATTTCAAAAGTTTGAATTTTTTTCGAGGTATTCCTAGAAATACGTAATTAAAGAGATTTTTCCTTGAAATTAAATTTGTTGTCCGTAATTTGTTCTTTCATTAAGGTCATGCACGTTTTTTAAAATTTTTATTAGTGTTCATGCAATTTTAAAAAATTACAAAATCGAGATTTTCTCAAAAACTGCTCCAAATTTTTTCTTTAAACTTTTGGCAGGGATTGTGCCAAATGCACTCTATTAGATGATGTAAACACCATATTGATATTCTTTAGTTTTTTCAAAAATTTCAATACTATAATTTTTTTGACTTGTCTCTCATGTTGTTGATATATACCTTAGCAGCAATTTTTTCACATTATTATATTTATGAGTACATGTGCTATAAATAATGTTGTATAAAGCTTCTCGAAAACTCAACCATTTTCTTTCAAAACTAGCTCAAAATTTTGCATATTCAGAAACACTCAAACGCCATTTTCTCGAAAACAGCTCCAAATTTTTTCTTCAAACTTTTCAAAAAAATAGTGCTAATTACTCTCTTTAATATGAGGTAAAGTTCACTTAGGCATAGTTTTTTGTTTTTTCAAAAATTATACAATTGTAATTTTTTTGAATGATCTCTCACACCAGTAATTACACATTTCCAGCAATTTGTAAACACTATTGTATTTGTGAGTTAATGTGCTTCAAATGACTTCAAATGAAGTTTTTCGAAAACTAAAAAAAATTCTGTGAAAAATTCCTTTAAGTTTCAAATTTACTTAGCACTTAAATGCCATTTTCTTAAAAATGCCTCAAAATGTTTGTGAGAAAATGCCATTGTTTTGCCATTTAGAATGAGATTTTACTGTTCTTTAATATTCTTAAAATAATATTTCTTTTCTACTATTAGGGAACCGAAAAATTAAGACAAAAAAAAAAAAAAAAAAAAAAAAGTACTTTGGGCTGTGATAGATGGCAGCAAGGAGGGGTATGTGTCATGTTCGAATAGCTAGCTGAGACCAAAGGAAATAGAAAACAAATACAGGAAAGACTGTGTCATTTTGTGGCTTCCGGGAACTCCAAAAGTTGTATTTCCGTTGAAATCTCAAAATTGATTTTCCACAGCATTCGATAACTTTCTCTACACTAATATTTCTTGTATAAAAGTATGTATACGAAAAAGTTAAAGTTAAAAATATGAGTAACTTGTAGGGTAGGCATACAATCTGTGTATATTTTCTTTAGCTCTGGAATCTCGATCCTCTTCATTCTTTACTATGTTAAGTTGAATAAAACTAGCAATGAGAATTGTTGGAAAAATTTGTAAACAAGAAATGCAACATGCAATGCTAGAACACCCATGCAATAGGAAGTATTTACATCAGCAAATAATCTACCCTCTTTTAAAATTATAATAAGGATTGTAATTTTATAGTAGTTGCTGATTTTGACACTGCGATGATGTATCGAGCTTTTCCCCAAGGCTGTGAACTCGCCAGATTTGGACCCTATATTTAGCTCATCTACGTTAAGTACAAGATTGTAGGAAATACATAATAAATTCTATTTCAGTCACCATAAATATGCTTAAGAATTGAAGTTTTTGGCTTCTTTAAACAGAATGTGGGCACACTAAATATTAGTGACAATAAAGATATATCTTACTGAACATATCTTTCTGACATATAATAAAAATAAGAATTACAGTTATTAAAACTATTTTCTATGTAATTTTTGACAAGTTTCTCTTCATGTAT
The DNA here is from genome assembly GCA_038098605.1 of Gryllus longicercus. Lineage (NCBI taxonomy): Eukaryota > Metazoa > Arthropoda > Insecta > Orthoptera > Gryllidae > Gryllus > Gryllus longicercus. The sequence continues at coordinate 3,889,385 of JAZDUA010000011.1, read as the reverse complement.
TGAACAAAAATAACACGATTCGTAGTGTTTCTTTGCTTTTGTATTTACCCTTCTTAGCTTAGTTCAACAGGATCAAATGGAAACAAAGAATTTTTAGGCTTAAATTCTCCATTGAATCAAATTGCCATAGATTTTGTATTTTGTGCTATTCTTCCATTGTGAGATATTGCACCAGATCTTTACTAAGGTGTTTCCTCAAAAACTCGTCCACCAAACTTGACTTCACTCAGAAAATGCATGTAATGAAAAGAATTAACCTTTTATTAGAATTACTCGTGAAGAGTTAAGGGAATAGTCTTCGCAATTCGGTCCCAATGTATTCTTAGAGGCTGTTTAATTTGTTTTCACCATACATTCATTCTAAGCACCTCAGCGTTATTTAGTAGTATTAGTATGTAATTTCGGAAATTAATTTTGCACAAGTATTGGGAACATGATACTTTCTCTATTGCGTCTTTTGGTTTTTGCAAGTTATTGAAAATGATTAGAAGTTTTTTTATATTTTAAGTAATGGAGCTCTTGTCAGTGTATTCTCATATAAATTGCTGGTCATATAAATATTACTCATATAAGTTGTTGCTCATATAAATTGCTGGTCAAAATATTTGTATTCTTGCAAGGGTTATTGGAGGCTGATACAGTGCAAATGTTTATGTTGTTGCAGATGATGTGTTGCGGTTGGAGCAAGGTCTTCCCCCACAGCGCTACAATGCATACCTGTTGTATGCCGATGCAGATGAGGAATTTGCTGTAAAAATTATTGAGGAGATGGAGAACAAGTACAATTTAAAGGTAGTCTACAATATTTTATTCAAGGAAAAACACTGATATAAAGCTGAAGCTTGTGTCTAAAATACATGGAAATGCTAGATTCAAGGTTCTTTGTTGACTAGGAAATAGAGGGTATAGTGGAATAAGATAGGTGAAATTGGCCCATGACCAAACTAGAAGAGTATGATATTATCTTATTCTACGCCCAAAATAACCTAGAAAAATTTTTATATTTGTTTGTTACCATAGTGATTAACCTCGAGAAATGTGTTTTTCATGCTTTTCTCATTTTTGACGCTGTATCTTGGTGTTCTTGGTGTGCGTGTGTGTTTTTTGACTTTTAACATAATGAACTATATTCTTTAGACAATTTTCTATGATATTCAATACTTTCTTGTGATATTTTTGGTACTTAAGGCCAATGTAAGGGACTATCTCACTTTCTAAAATGTTTTTACAAGTTTTTTTTAGAATTTCAAGGCAAATGCTTGATTTATAAACAAAATGAATATTTTAATTGTATTCCCTGTCAAAAAATACATAAATAATCATTTGATAGATTCAATTTTAGTTTGTGGTCCACTCCTTTTCCGGACTTACAAATGAATCAATTTCACAATTCTGTTTTTGAATAACAGATAAATCGGAAATTGATATGTAAGATACATTTCACCCAAATAAATTTTTTTAAAATATTTAAATATTGTGAAAAAGTAATAGAAAATGGTTTTTACAGATGATGAAATCTGCATTCAAACAATTAATATACCAAATCTATGGCTCTTTAAATTAATTTTCAATTTTTTGTGCAGATTGTGTTTTTTTATTTTCACTATTCCTTCTTTGTTTTCACCTTCATCATAGATCTCTTCATAATTGAACAGTTACGAAAACTTTACAGCAATTCTAAGAATTTTATATTGATATCTAACAACAATAACAGTAAGTGTGAGATGTTCTTGTCAATTCGGATTAGCAACCAATATGAAAAGTATTGACAAAGTATTTTAAATAAAATATTATGTCAGTATAATATTGTATTATTAACTCTTATCAGACCCAGCATCCAGTGATCTGGTCACAACTTTTAATTGGTTATACCTAGCACTTTATTGCAACAGAATTATTCACTAATTAATTGTGCTTTTAGTGTTTCTTGTGAAGCTATACGTAGTACACTATTGACAGCTTGGGTCTGTGGCTTCATGGGGTCTGCACCATACACAAATTCTACCATCAGCTGTTGCCAACTAAAATTGGGACTCATCTGACCAATCCACGGTTTTACAGTTGTTTAGGCTTTAATCGATATGGTCATGAACCTTCGCTTTGCCCTTCCATTGTTGAAGAGTGGCAAAGCTAGTTTGGGCAGCATCAGGCATACTACATTAGCTCATAGAACATTAAATATTAATTGAGAAATAACTGATTCTGTGTTTATCCATACATGTCGCTCTTTTTATTTGTATTTCCACTTAAATTATGTCAATGAAATATATAAGAGTGATCCAGGGACATTGCAATTAAACCAAAACAAAATAATGATTTAAGACTTATAACTGATGCATTTTTAAGTCCAAAAATGGGGTTGAACCACAAGTATAATTGAATCTTTCAATCGATATTTTTTGACAAGGAATCCAATGAAAATAGGCATTCTGTTCCTAAGTCAAACATTTGCCTTCAAATTATAAAAAAATCTTGTAAAAAAAAAAAAAAAATTAAAAGTAAGATGTGATTTGATTTTAGACAAAATAGCCCTTTACTGTGATCTTTAGTATCAAAATATCATAAGAAATGAGTGCAAATCTTAGAAAATTTTCTAAAAAATACGGTTTGTTACGTTACATGTAAATCTAAAAAAAAAATCTAAATTCCTCCGAGATACTGCGTCGAAAGTGAGAAAACGTTGAAAAACACATTTTTCAATATTATGCTCCTATGGTAATTTAAACAATTATAAAAATTGTTTTATCTAGATTATTTTGGGGGTTGAATAAGGTAATATTATCCTCTTCTAGTTTGGTAGTGGGCCAATTTCACCTACCTCATTCTGCTATACCCTTTGGCAATAAGTAAATTGCTGAAAAAATATGTGTAACTTCACAAGACAGTGCTCATAACCAAGAAAGTTTTTTGTGATTGTAATTATTACATTAAGTACATTTAAGTTGCTTAAACATTTAAGGACCACAGCTCTCTTTCATCGAGGGGAATATTGAAGGTTCACTATCTCTGTTACTTAATAACATAATGACAACATTTAAAGAAAAAATATTGCTTAATTTCTTGTGAGATGCCTCTATTGTCAATTGTACAAAAGTTATATATCAAGTAAAAAAAGTATGTTGTAATACAGAGGCAAGGTGAAAAATTGTTGACCTTGCACTAAAATGGTGTTGACAACAATTATCTTTTGTTTTTGTTGTTTTTATATGTTTTGCATTAACTAGTTGAAGTTATTAGTTTTATTTGTATCACTGTTTAAAGTAGATGTGGAGTCTTTGTTTCATTCAAATGGAAAAATTTGAAATATAGTGACATCATATAATCCTTTGTTTTGGGTAGTTCAACAACAACAGAAATTCATCTAATGTGGGTGAGAGTTCAAGTCATTCAGTAAACTGGCTATTTAATTGTTTTAACCTTAAGTGTTTGCTTGGGCTATAATTAATCACCTATTAAGAAATGTTTGCAGTGCATAAAAATAGGCAATTTTCCTGCATGCGATTCAACTACCTGAATGAGCTGCCATGACTTTTCTAAAAATAGTTTTTGAAATTAGAGACCAGTGATTTGATTCAATTAAGTGCAGCAGGTTGCTTTGGGTTCTCAGTTATAGTTACACCTGACTAGTAGATGCAGTAAAACTTCACTTGTACGTTTTTCAGGGGACTGAAGGGGGAAAATGTATAAGTGAGAAAAACGCATAACAGACACTGAATAATATGAGCTAAACCAAAACTCAAAATTTTTACATTGACTTGCTCCACTTTTGAACCTGCTCGCAAGAACTCCTACCAACATTACTTTCAAGTTATATTTGATTTATTTAGTTAAAGAACAGTGGAAACTATGTGACGTGTGGGGGAGAAGTACCATTTGCGCACATTTTCTGAGCTCTAGAATCTCTTCCCTATGAAAAGCTTTGAAAAAGCAGAGTTTGCAACTTTTACAAATAGACATTTTTGCTCCTGAATTAGAAAACTTATTTGCATTGGTAAACAAATTGCTTTTTTTATTGCTAACAAAACAGTAACACATCCTCGGCTCTCACTGGTGGATCATGGGTGGGCATATCCCCCCCCTCCACAAGGCCTAGAGTTTTCATTTACTTTCCTTTATTTGGCAAAATTGATTTAAATATTTATTTATGTCCAATTATGTAATTATTTAAAAAATAATAATGTACTGTATCATATCTACAGTACACAAATAATATACAATATAATAACAAACATCTGCAGCGCTGTTATTCGCACATTATGCAGCCAGTCCTTTAATGTCATTCTAAATTGTTCATTCTCGAGTATCAATATTTCCTTTAAAGCCTGTGTAACATGTGCGTTGCGTTGATGTGCGTCATCTAACGCTGATCACGTCAGCTAATGTTTCCAAATCATGTCGCGTGTTGAAAGCTAGAAAATACGCATTATCTTACTTTGTAGTTTGAGCATCTTGTTTGAGCTGTGGGAACAATGCACAACACGAAGAGCACACATGTGCTGTTTTACATAGGGTAGACTTAATCTACAATGCGAGTTGAAGTGACTTGTGTACAGGCATCACAACAACTGACGCCATAATCGCTAGTGATGTGCGTCAACTCAACGTTCGTGTGACAAGTAAATGAGCTGAATTTTTATTGTGCATTGTTGGTGAACATTATGCAAAGCAGCAGCGGACGACACTAGTGCCCTATCCTTTCATCCAGTAGTTTTGTCCAAAATTCTTAAATGATGAGTTGAAACCAGTTGAAACATCCTGTGTTAACGACATAATTAAACAACCTGAATACTGAATTCAACACAAATATTCCTTGGGCTCTGACCCAATAACTTTAACATTCTCTTATTGGTCACATATTGTCATGTGGATGTTATATGCTCTTAAAGGGATTTTCATAATGATCGTATAAGCGTGAAAACCATATGAATGTAAAACACATATCTGAAATAAATTTAGCATGGGAAGTTTAGGACTACCAAACAGAAAAGTATAAACATGAGAAACTGTATAAGTGAAAAATGTATAAACTGAGTTTTACTGTAAACCTTGTGTTTTTCTAGTATTACAGAGGCTATTCAAAATTCAGATTTACACCGTATTTTTTAGGGCCTGATTAGTTTAAGGGCAGTGCAATGGTTGACTCGCATAACTTTTAGAGTGGAATCTTTAGGTAATGGACATCAGTGTAGAAGATATGGTTATTTGCTAGAATAAAGTTAAACAACTGAGAATTACGTACATTGAAACTTGATCTTTCTAAGGGTTATTTATTTCAATTTAGTTCTCTTGTTTACTCATATTACCAATTAAACATTCAAACAAATATTGAAATTATTGCACTTGATAAAAAGTGTTCAATGTGTGTTTATTTTTGAAAAGACTGATTGTAAATGAAACTTAGTAAAAAGTTTTATTCTACTTAAAGATTTTTTCAATTTAGTTGGGAAAATGTTATTTTTAACTAAGCTAAGCTTAGCTTAAATTAGTCCAGCATGTATAAAATCCTTTGAAAAGTTTCTCACCAATATTTGCAAAAAATAACCCCAAGAGGCACAAGCACTTGTGAGTTATTTATTCAACTTTTTTTTCAAAATTACAGCTTTGTCTTTAGTCTAGGTTTGACCAATTTTATTATAGTGAAAAGAGTTGACGATTTAAGTCAGATTTGATTTCACTGTCTGAAAATCATCAGTTTCGCGATCAAAAATGTTTTATAAGTTGAATGGTCAATAATAGCACTTCTCCCTGTAGTATATCACACCCAGTTTTAAACTGTTTTTGTTGCTAAAGAAGTAAATAAAGCACTTCTCTTCCTCAAATTTTGAATGTAAGTTCGATCATAAAAATATGTATGTCTTGAAAAACATGGACAAAATTGTTCACAAAAAATAATGTGGAATTGTGCTTTGTAGAGTGGCTTTTAGTAAGCATTTGACCATCCATGTAAATATAAAGTCTAAATTGCTGTAATCAGCTTTATATCAGTAATATTTACATTATAAAATTTGTTAGATTGACATTAAATTTTATTGTCTTTCTTTTTATTAGTTGTGTGTCAGGGATCGAGACCTAGTTGCTGGCCATGTATTTGAACATGAAGCGATAATGAGGCTTATATCTGACAGATGTAATCGTCTTATTGTTGTCATATCGGAAAACTTCTTGAAGAGTGAAGCAAACAAATTTTTTTGTACATTTGCTCAGGCCTTGGGAATAGGTAATTAGCTTATTAATTCTATTTTCTTGTGTTGATGATTGCTAACATTACATGTTCCTAACCTGAATTTCTGATTCCAGACCAAAAACGCCGTAAGGTAATCCCAGTAATGCATAAGCAATGTCGCCTACCCCCAGAACTTAACTACTATTTTGTATTAGACTACACTCGATCAGGTGATTTATGGGATTTCTGGAAGAAACTTCATGATTCAATAGAGACCCCTTCTATCCAATCTCGTGAACCTTCTTCCAGAATAACAATTCGTGAGCCTGTTCTGGAAGAGCAGGCCCAGACACGTGTTGTTGCAGAGAACAGTTCCAAAATTGATATTGGGGACAACGAGCAGAAGACAAAAGTAAAATCGCATGAAAAACAGCATAAGGTAAACTGTCAATTTTTGCAAACATGCAATACTGTTTCTGTGATGTTTTTATGTGCATGATATCAGAGGATACAATTACTCTGTGACTTATGATCTGTAATAAATATGGTACAAATTTTTATGGTCTGCTAATTGGTAAAATGTTATTAAAAATGCTTTCAATGACCTAACACTTAACGAAATATTCTTTATATACATGTTACGATCTATCCCTTTTTAGTGATATTCTTCAATCTTAAAGACCCTCTGACCATCTATTTTTTCAAATTTCTTGGAAACTTCTTTCAGAGTCAAAATATTTAATTATAGACATTCCTGATTGATATTTTACAATATTGTAAGAAGAAAATTGATGGAGGTGAAGTTAAGTTGGATGGATCAAAATGAAAAGATTGAATAATGTCTTCATCAAGTACTTTAATTTTTTAAACTGCATTACAGTAGGCTACGAAAATAGAAAGCAGATTTTCAAATGAAACTGGCAACTACTTGATGGTGGAGCCTAATATAATTAGAATCTTTCTTCTGCATTGACAAAAGTTAGGCAGGCAAATTTGAAAAGAAAGGCAGAAGAAAGAAACTAGTGGTACTACAGAATGGCACTTGGGCCAGAAAGCACCTGGGCCTAGAGGCATATCCATAGAGCTGGTTAAACATTATCCTATAGTAGATTTGGAATTAATTACTGAAATATTCAATGGTATTTTAAAAGGAGGTAAAATACCTGAAATGTGGAAATTAGCCTATATAAATTCAATTTACAAAAAAGGTTGTAAAAAATATTGTAATAATTATAGAAGGATAAGTGTGACTTCATCTTTGGTTAGACTGTATGGATGAGTGCTAAAGAATAGAATTGAAATGCAAACATCAGACTCAGAAGAGCAAAGTGGTTTTAGACCAGGAAGATCGTGTATTGACAATATTTTCTGTCTCAAACAACTGATGGAAAAAACAATTGAGCGAGGAAGAGAACTTCACATAATTTTCATTGATCTCAAAAAGGCTTATGATAATGTACCAGTAAAAGAAGTACGGGAGGCAATGAAAGAAAAAGGAATATAAACAACGCACATAAATGCAGTAAAACAACTTTATAAAGATAACAAAAGTCAAGTAAAAGTGGGAAAATGTCTATCAGACAACTTCCCACTAAATAAAGGATTACGGCAAGGCTGCTGTATATCTCCAATCCTGTTTAAGATATACATTGATAAAGCCCTAAAAGAATGGAAAAGAAAGTGCAGAAGCATGGGTGTGAAAATAGGTGATGAAACATTGTTTAGTCTACTATTTGCAGACGACCAGGTGATAATGGCTGAAGATGAAGATGATGTAACTTACATGTTCAGAAAATTAGTAGAAGAGTTTGGAAAATGGGGGTTGGAAATAAATTTACAAACAACTGAACATATGGTGGTGGGAGGTATGCCCCATGATTTAGAGACTAGTATAGGAATAATTAAAGGTAAAACACAATATAAGTATTAGGGAGTCACACTAACAGCAGATGGTAGACACAAACAGGATGTGAAAAATAAAAATATAAGAGGAAAAATAGCCACAAGACTGTTGAATCCAGTGCTATGGAACTCGATTATTTCAATGAAGACAAAGAAACGCATATATAGCTCCTTCATAGAGAGTACCACACTCTACGGGTCAGAAGTGTGGACACTATCAAAAAAATTGAATGACAAATTTCAATCAACAGAAATGATGTTCTGGCGAAGATGTTGTAAACTTTCTCTGTTAGATAAAATAAGAAATGATGAAATAAGAAATAAAATAAAAGTGCAAACAACCTTGAACGAGACGATCGAAATGAAACAACTAACACGGTATGGACATATGAGAAGGTTGAAATCGGATAGACTTCCTCAAAAAGTTTGGGAGTGGATACCAAATCGAAGAAGATACATTTCAGTATTTCTGAAAATACAGAATTTTGAGCTCATTTTAACAGAAAACTGTTCAGTTTTCGAGAAAATTTATGACATTTAAAACACATGTACTCATAAATACAATAATATGATCAAATTGCCACTAATGTAAATATTAATGATGTGAGAGAAAAGTCAAAAAATTAAATTTTTGTAATTTTTGGAAAACAAAAGAATAGAGCAATATGATGTTTACGTCATTCTATAGAGTGTATTTAGCACTACCAATGTTTAAAGAAAAATTTGGGGCCTTTTTTAGAAAATCTTGTTGTTGTTGTTGTTGTTGTTGTTGTTGTTGTTTTTGTGTTCTTTTTAATTGGATTCATTGCATGCAGTATTGCATGAACGTGACTAAAATTTTCAAAAAAATGTACATGAATTTAATGAAAGAACTTATGGAAAACAAATCTTATTTGATGGAAAAATCTCTTTTCAACTTTATAGTTGTAGGAAGGCGCCAAAAAAACTTACTTTTCCAATTTTCAGAAATACAGAGTTAACCATGAAAATCAACCCTATGCCACCTTTGTAAGTAGAGACCGGAAATATATGTAGTATGAAACATCAAAATATGTAAAATATGATAAAATATGTAATATTAAAATATGCTAATTATAATAATTAATTATAAAATGAACATTTACATAATACGAAATTACATTTATCAAAATATCCGAAACAAATTTTAAAAATAATACAAACGTTTTAAAAATAATTTGGAGAGTACAAACTTTCCAGTCTGTTGTAAGACCTTCCTCAACTACTATTCAGTACTGTCGTTTAGCTGCCAGACTAGACACAATAGAAACCATCGTACAAACTGGTGATATCTCCAACCTGCAATCAATCACTGCAGTGTGCAGCTTTCTCAGTGAAGAGTTACATGTCGACAATAGATGACGATGGCGAAGTTTCTCAGAAATTAAGGTTAAAGTTCACGAGACGCAGTGTCAGTTATACTTTTCACACCTAAAGGTGAAACTGATCTCGGTCACTGATGCACACTTCCCACCACTGAGATAACTGATGCAGGCTAGCAGGAGTGTAAGAACATCCTACCGCGTCTTCATGTAACATACCTCGAGTGGACAGCACTCGGTAACGATGTAGGAAATGTTTTTTGATACTTCTTTTCATAAAGAGAGTCAGAAAATTGAAGTAAATTGATAGAATAAATAAATATTTTATGAAAATAGCAAAATAAGTAAAATATGTAATATATTACTAAATATGTAAAAATATGTTACGAAAAATTTTGATAATGTGATAGGATGGTGACAATATTAAAATTTTTAGATCGGTAAGTAGAAAGACAAGAAATATCTATTTATATGAAAATCTGGTCTCTATTTGTGAGTGAATTTAACTCTATTTCCATGAATTCATTTTCATATACAAGAAATTTAAAGAAAAAATTTGGAGCTGTTTTGAGGAAATTTTGAAACTGTTCGGGGGTTTCATCTAAAGTACCTCCAAGTTTTGAAGGAAGTTTTTCAAAATCTCAACGCCTTGAGCTAGAGGATTATCCATTTTGTAAAAAATCCTACGTGTGGTATAGGTGCTAGTGGTTTTCACAGATGGACAAACATTTTGAACAAAAAACACATTTTAGGAATCAGAGGACTCCAAAACGAGTATTTCATTTGAAATCGCAAGCATTACAGAACTTTCCCTATACTACATATATTAGTCTGTATATACGCATGTATACAAGAAATTAAAACAAGCAAATTTGCATTTCATTTGACTTTCCTTTTTCCACATTTTCATTTATAAATACTTAGTTACAGAATTTAAGGTTTACTGGAAATAGATGTTATTTTTTCTTGACCTAGGTCACAGCCTTTTGGATTGCGAATGTGAAGAGGGATTGATTTAGGTAACATAGTACAATCTGTGTATTTTTGTAAGCACGTACCATGCCTGCCAGCAGAATGATGTTATAAATGTAACCTCAAACTTGCAAGGTGATGTGACACTTCACTACACATGTCGAATTTCATGAAGAGGTTCCGGCCCTCAGGATTATCATAAAACATAAAACATTCAGTCTATCCACTGCATGTTTTATTCCAAAGTACAATTTTGTGGAGCACCTGACCCCTTGCTACATGTATTGAAGGTTATAACATGGATTCAGATGTGAAATTAACTTAAAACATCCTTAAGCTTGCCAACGCATAATTGACTTTGAAATTAATAGAGACAAATCTTTGTTGGTGACACCACTTGTAACATCTCTTGTTGTTTCCCACAATATTCACACGGTTCACCCAATTCATTTCTATTATATGCTGTGTAGTGCACCTCAATGGCCATAGTATTAAAAAAGAGTTCCAATTGTTAAGATGGCAACAGATTTCATCAAATAAGTATGATTGCCAAATAAATTCTCTGTAAGTAAATTTCAGGTGAATTTAATGCTGCCTCACAAGATCAGATAACTTTTTCAGCTTCTTTCAGGCATTTTTTGAGTCATTGGCACTAGGCATATCAGATGTTGACTGTCTTAGCTTTTGCTGTTTTCCTAGCTATATTCATCTACAAAAAGGCATGAAATATTTCAATTTCTTCCTCTTATATAGTACTATGCAATAAAAGTACTTCACCATTGCTTTGTGTGACAAAATGTTCTACAATTAAATGTGGACTATATCAGCTAATTGCCTTTCTGTTGTAATAATAATAATAATAATAATAATAATAATAATAATAATAATAATAATAATAATAATAATAATAATGATGATGATGATGATGATGATGATGATGATGATGAATATAATAATAAAAAAATAAATAGATAAACAAACAAACAAACAGTTAATAAAAAATAAAAAAAAGAAATAGTCACAAGGTGAGCCTCACTTAAACCTCAATCAAATATTGTATTACTGGGGCGTTTGTGTGAAGTTAGTCTAATCTTGTTACTGCTCCAAGACCGTCATTTCATGATATGATGCACAATTCTTCATCAATTTATATCATAAAAATACTCATTAAGATTTCCTACTGAATGCTGTGCATTTGCTACACAATAAGATTGTGTGATTTGTAATATTGTAATTTTGGGCCTATGCCCTACGACTTAACCTAGGTTTTTCATCAAAGTTTACCTTGATTCGCTGAGTAAATGAATCCTTTGATATGCTTGTAATATTTGTAATTTTTTTCCTACATCTAGCTTTGCATGTATATTTTACTGATTTTGATGCAAATAAGACTGGTAAGTGAAATAAATTTTATTATAATAAATGTTTGTTTTTTCTAGATAAGTGCTGAAAATATAGGAATGAAGAAGAGTACCTCCATGAGTTTGGAGAACTTGAAAGCTAAATCTAAAAAATGGTTTGGTGGTTTTCCCACAAGGGTAAAGAAGAATAAGAAAGCAGAAGCATTAGTGGCTCTTTAACATTTAATTAATGACACTCATTTTATTTAACGAAATTGACAATCACAAGATGTCTTATATTGAAAGTGATTGACACTTGATCCTTTGTTATATTTCCCGGAAGAAATCCAAATTGTAAATTATGTTATCAACATTACTGACTTTACATGAATGTTGTAACTTAAATATCCCATTATATATGTTCTTTGAAAAGAACAAATGCATGGAAACTGTGCTAGTGAGTTAAAAAAGTTATTTTTATGTCTGAGCATATTCAGAAAAAGATAAATCTTTTTGGGACCGAATTAATTTTGAAACCAAATTGCTTCACAGTGTGGGGTAGTTAAAATATATCATTTAAAAAATTGACAATTCAATGAAATCCATGATGAAGTTTTCACATGTGAATAATTTATATTAGAGCTTCCTGAGTGAAAGCATGATGTAAATATATATGTGAAACATTGCATGCAAAGGGTATGGAGAGGCCTTACATGGCTTAGACACATTATTGAGGGGCATTTCAAGAAGCAACCAAACCTTGTGCTGTTTATCACCTCTGAGTGACAAAATGTGACGTATCATTCCCTTTTGCCTTTTGGGTGTGACACCAGTTGCTTTTGTTGGGTGGGTTGCACCGAGAAGAGTGTGGAGGGATCTTATGTGGTTTGATCCCACAGAACATTCTAACACTTAGAAGTTTGATACATAAAAGTTCCCTTTTGAGAATACTACAATAAAGTTTTCTTACTAACTGTGATTATTATATTTTACAATTGACCACGTGGTTAAGATTTTGAAAAACTCCATTTTTAATTGATGGATAATATGTGCTAGTGAGACTTGCTATAATCTATTCTGCCAAAGGATGAAAGGTTTCCACCTATGAGAATCTGCTTCCAAAGTACAGTTTGTAATTATGTTTTTAATACAATTGAAATGATTTGTAATGTAATTTCAATGTGTATTGCAATTATTTGTAACCTATTTGTAATGTAAAAAAATGTACTACAATAACTAGATTTAATGAAGTAAAATACAGATTAACAAACATGCTGTATAAACATTTGTGAACAATACATATAGTCTATTATAGTTATTATTTGTGTTTTTAGATGCTAGAGTTTCTTATTCTTTGTACACTGTTAATAAATAATTATATTTATAAAAGCTTAATTCCAGTCCAGTAGTTTATTAAACACAAAAACTAAATCCTATTAATCTTGCCTCAGAAGCAGCAGTATTGTCACATTTCTGCATTTGCCACTTGCACACTGTATGTGTGTTGAAAGAACAAAAGAAGGGGATTTCATCATTTGTGGTATCAAGTTAAGAAATGTAATGCCACTAAAGAAGTTGGTATAATTGTTCATCACTAAGCAGCCTCTGCTGCTGTCAAAAATGGCCAGTTGTTTAGCATGAGGGAAGACAAGGTAGATACTGTCAATCCAAGAGAAAGTTCAATTTCAGGGTGAACACTTTCTGGAAAATACAGGGAATAAAGTTCTCACATTCAAAAAATTGTTGATGTAGAATTCGAACTAACAATTATTTCCAATAGACAGAATTAATAATTTATGATAAAATTATTTATAAGAAATTGTATTAATTATAAGAATAATTTTTAAATAACTATTTTAAGTTCATTACGTCATTTTAATTCTTAAACTAACATATTACACTTACTCTAAAAAAAAGTCTAATGCACAGTTGTCCAACTGACAGCTGTGAAAGGTATTAATGGAAAGTGAAAATTCTCTTCATCCTTATTGTGTGAGAACATTGTGTGCGTAGAGCATGTGCAAACTGGGGTCAACGCCCCCTTAAGTGTAAAAATAGGTAAATATTAGGTTAGTTTAGGTTAATATAGGTTTATATTTAGAATGGAATTTTTTTTTGTGAATCCAGAAGTTCAAAATCATCCTAATGTGTTTCACTTCTTTATGCATAGTAAGGTATCCAGCATGGCTCCACTCCCTCTCCCTGTTTCAGAACAGCCAGGCAAACTGCCAAAATCAACAATATGGGAAAGTCTGATGTGGATTGTTCGAAAATGAAAGTATGACCCGCAACTATGTTAAAGGTTTTAGTTGTGGCGCTTGAGGTCTTTCAAGTTGGACACCCCTGGTCTTAATATATTTGGGAAATTTGCGCTTAATATATACTATAACGTCACAAATCCTCTAAAGGTTATGCATGTAAGAGGAAAAGAGACACAGCCAATGATTTTAAATTTGCTTCATTGTGTCCTTAAAATTTGTACCCACGTTGTTTATTATAGGATCTTTCGCATAAGCTCATTAGGTATACAACTAGCATTCGATAATATAGAAGGACAAATTTGGAACAGTTTTTGATAAAATAGCATTTGAGCATTTCTGAAAATGCCAAATTTTGAGCTCAGAGCCGAATTTTCACAATGCCTAATTTTGAGTATTCAAGAAACTTTATAAGACTTAATTCTCATGTACTCATAAATGCAATAATGTAAAGAAATCGCCATTAATGTAAATATTAACAATGTTTTTAAGGGTAGTCATAACAATTAAATTTTTGTAGTTTTTAAAAAAGAAAAGCATAGAGGAAAATGGCATTTGTCATCTCATCGAGTACAATAACACTATCCTTATCAAAAGTTCAAAGAACAAATTTGGAGCTGTTTTTGATAAAATATTTTTTTTAGATTGCACGCACTATTGCGTAAAAATACTAAAATTGTCAACAAAAAGTCTTTCAATTTTGTTGATGTAGGAAGATGCCAAAAAATTCAAACTTTTGCAATTATAGAAAATTGAGAGTTTACAAAACAAAAAAAGGACCATGGCCATCTTTATAAGTGTATTTTACTCTATTCTTAAAAGAAATTAAGGGAAAAACTTTGAAGCCGTTTTAGAGGAAATTTTGAGAATGTCTCAAGGGTTTAATGTAAAGAAAGTATCTGTCAGAGCAAGCTGTTTTTTATTTTATAATTATATTTATTCAAAGACGTACATTTTTGAAGTTCTTGCACAATGGTGCAACTCCTCAGAATTACGCTTCCAAGTAAGCTTCAGATTGCCACGTGCGGCAGTGCCTCGCTTCTTGGTAGTCCGCCGCGGCAACCGCCGAGCGCAGCTGCACACTTTGGAATTCCCAGAATCTTCCAGCGTCATATGACGCAACACGAACTTCGTTGCACACGACACGCCGGCGGCGCAACCGCCTCGCCGAGCGGCGTTGCAACGGAAAAACTTCAGTCTTGGTCGTGAGCTGATGCGGGGCGGACGTGCCATGCCGTTCTCTGCATATACAGCGCCACTACTTCGGTAACCGCCTGGACTCCGTGTGGAGCGAATGCTATTCCGCTCTGCATGTAATAATTGCTCCTCCTGCTGAGCAATTTTCTGCTTCTATAACGTGGCTGGCGAGCATGCTGTCTCGCCGCTCAACTTTGCGGCCATTCTTGCCGTCTACATTCAATGCTGCTACTGGTGACTATTGCGCCCTAATTACTTGCCACGTGATTTAACTATACTTTGTGTTCATGCTTGCGTGGCAATCTCAATTAACTATTCTACAAACTGTGTTACTTGCCACGTGTTCAGCTAATTTTATATTCACGTCCATGTGGCAATCATTTAATCATTCTACAAACTGTGTTACTTGCCACGTGTTCAGCTAATTTTATATTCACGTCCATGTGGCAATCATTTAATCATTCTACAAGCTGTGCTGCTTGCCACGTGATTCAGCTATACTTTGTGTTCATGCTTGCGTGGCAATCTCAATTAACTATTCTACAAACTGTGTTACTCGCCACGTGTTCAGCTAATTTTATATTCACGTCCATGTGGCGTCTGCAATTAACTATTCTACAAACTCTGTTACTCGCCACGTGTTCAGCTAATTTTATATTCACGTCTGTGTGGCGTCTGTAATTAATCATTTACAAACTGTGCTGCTTGCCACATGATTTAACTATACTATGTGTTCATGCTTGTGTGGCATTTGTGACTAATTATTTTTACAAACTGCATCGCCGACATCATGTGTCTAACTGGTGCTTCGTGTTCTCGCTGGTGCCCACTTACGGCACCCACAATCTCCTGAACTGCAAGTGCCTTAGCGGGCCAGGGTTAGCTGCCCGCCCGCAGTCATATCAACTTCAGCAAGATGCAAGAGAAACAAGTTCTGTGCTACCGCACTAATATGGTCCCATGTCATGGGCAAAATTGTATATTTACATTGTGATTTTGTGTGCTGCAACCCTTTGTTCCTTCTCCCCCGTATGGTTTAAGATGTACTTTGTTTTAAATAGAATATATGTTTACATGATTTAATTTACAACTTTTATGGTAACAAGCATTCTCTTCCCACTCCTATCCTTGCAGTCCCAGACCTGCAAGGGTGATTATAACCTGTTTTTTCATTACAGGAGTCTGGGTGGTCCTTCGAAGTCAATCAATCAATTAAATTTAACTGGAGCTATTCTAGGAATGTTTGGGAAGGGGTCGAAGCCTCATTACTTCACAACCAGTCCACTTTGCTCGACCCGCCCATCCAGTATCCATTAACATTAATGAATGGTTTTCAAAGTTGCAGAGTTTTAACTCGGACCAAATCGATAGAGGAAACAATTCAGTATGGAAAAAAAGTGCCAGTGTTGTTCACCGATAGACCAACGGACGTTTTGCCGTCAATCTATTTTTCAGTATCAAAGACTTACAAAACATGGACTCTGGCTATACCACGTGTTCGAGGATTTTTTTTTCTCACTACCGCGTACGCCGTACAGAGAAAGTTATGTAATGCTGTGCGAAAAAATGGCGAATTTTCGATAGAAAAACGTTTATTACAGGTCCTGGTAATGAAAAAATGGATAAATTCAGTTGCTAAATTAAGATAAACAGAAAAAAATCTGTCTGATCAACGCTAGCGGGGTAAACAGTTCAGCCGATTTCCTCCAAAATTTATATTCCCCGATCGATCTGGCTGATGTCGCTTACCCTTGAATTTGGAACATTTTAATTAGGGGTTTGTACTTTACATGAAGCCCGTGGGACATTTTCCAAATTTTAAGAAAAGTCTCCATCGTTTTAAATGAAATTTTGATGTTGGATAGACTGAAGGACGTTTACGAAAATGATGCAAGTCTCATGTTGGTTAAAAATCCTAATTTTTCGAAAACTGAAAAAATCCAAAATTTTTTCGGCGTCTTCCTTTAACTACAATTATGAAGATAAACATTTTTGTTTATGAATTGTGTTCATAAAAATCATCTAAAAATAATGCCATGTCCATATTTCAAAAATCATGAATATATTTTGCGAAATTTGGAGTCAAACATAGGCAATTTTTATTTTCTTTAAACCATTTTTTTAAAGAGCACACATATTTTTGATTAAATTGATATTTTATATAACCTAAAGGATGCTTAATATAATGGTGCAGGTCTCATGTTTGTTGAAATGCCTGATTTTTAGAAAATTTAAATAAGTTTGGCGACTTTCTTCAACTTCCATTGTGAAGATATAGTTTTTTCTTAATGAAATGTGTTAATCAAGAACAGATCTTCAAAGAAGGTGATGTTGAATTTTTTCAAAATACGAGTATTTTTTGTGTAATTTGGCACAAACACTATCCCATACCCCGCACTTCGTGAAAAGTCCAGGCAGATGGATGCTTCATATGTTGGAATTTGTATATTACGTCATATTTCTTTGTTTCTTACATTCAAGCTTTTGTTATTCATTTACAAATTAATCTTTTAGAAATTATTCATACCTATTTGAAATATATGAATCAAAAATTGCTAGCCTTCAGGGAATATTAGATTGGAATGCAACAATGACTTGGCAGCTAATTTCTGCAAATTACATCTTATTGTTGGGACTTGGTTTACCTGAATGAAAAGTAGTTATAATTGCCAAATTTGTGTTAATATTTGCTTGAAAATATTTAATTTTTGCACTAATTTTCGACGATTTGTAATGAGTTTTACAAAACATGACAGATGTGTTATTTCGGAGAGACATAATGGTATAACTATTACTAAAGGTGAGAGTATGCCCTGTTTGAGTACCACTAGTTTTTAAATTTAGCAACTGGTTCTCTGCACTTTTTTGTTATCAGGGCCTGGAAATAAGAGTTTTTCTGTGGATGATTCGCTACTTTTTCGTGCATAACATAATTTTGTCTTCTGCGTAAGCAGTAGCGAGAAAGTAAAAGAAGAATTGCGTATTAAGCAAGGGAAGCAACTGGAAATGAAAATGAAAACATTGAAGGAACAATGATAAAAAAACGTTTAACAAAGTAAAGTTATTTTGTGTTGTCTAGGCTATCCGGGACGAGGCGCGTCACTGACATGGTGGCTAACGTTTCGGAGAGCGTATTGTGGCCTTCTTCAGAGCGTACTGCTGGTAGGGCTTCAGAGCGCATATATAAATATTTCAATAAAAGATATTCTTCAATTTTAAGACTGTTAGGCCTCCTACAGACTTCCCAAGAGATCCTTTGCAAGAAATGTGTGCCAAGACTTGTGCCCACTTACTAAAAATAGGTGATTCATTGCCTCGAAATGTTTTTGCGCACCACTATCTGAGGGTCTTGACTAGAGTTGGCTCTGAGGTTATCTGTAAGAACCATTTGAGGTTTTATTAAATGTTCTTGTTTAACCCATCAAATCCTTGTTTCACCATGGTTGTAAATCTTTTGAATAACAAATTGAAATTGCCTGAAGAGGAATATATTGTTGCACATTATTTGATTTGTTTTTGTAAACAGTAAAAACTGAATGTGACGTAGGGGGGGAGAAGTACAATATGTGCACCTTTTCTTGAGCCACAGAATCTTTTCCCCACCTTTTAATAAAAAATAGGTGAATAATGAATAAACGTTTTAACAAAGCGAAGTTATTAACATTTGAAAACAATGTATTTTTGCTCTCAAGTTATAGAATACGTACTTGTGTGGCCCGGATAATTCTAATAATATGTTTTCGTAACGTAACTGTCACGTCGAATCAACAATATATTCATATTTTATGTAGGATAGGGCCAAAAAACGTTGATTATTTAGTACATATTTTTTTTATATATTACGCGAAGGTTCATATATTTACATATTTTACCCATAGGAACATTTTTACATATTGAATTTTTCCATTTTCCTGCATATTTTTCCTCTTTGATTTTAACATAGCTTTCAGTTATTTTCAATATTTGGCGCATTTTGGGACTCTGTTGGACGTAATTTCATTTGTGGAATAGTTCTATTAAATATCACCCGTGCTTTGGAAATTCTCTGATAAAGCGCCTTCTTGCTTCGTGAGTCTGGCATTTATAGACAATTTCCAAAGCACTTGTGGTATGACCTATGATAAATATCCAAATCTCCAAACAGTTCTTATTGACTGAATCTCATGCTCGCGCAAGCCCTGAGCCTCAGAAATCTTTTTGATTTGTCTTGGGCTGTGGTTTATACCGTCATTCCTATATGGAACTTTAGCAATACAATGGTGTGTGAAGTTCTGTTAAAATATGCACTTGAAACAATTCCACACGAATCTACAATAAAAAAGAACTGTCCCAGATTTGTATATGGAAACAATGGATTCCATTTGGGTATCAACTGTCGAAACTACTAATGTGCATGGATGTCATATTGGGAATATTGTAATAAGTATAAATAGATACAGTTGCTCTCAAAATTGACTATACACTATGTAAGAATATACAGTCACGGAAAAAAATGACAAGATCGAAAGTTGAAATTTTGTGACAAAAATCTTATATTATTTCTCCCCCCTCCAAAAAAAAAAAAAAAATGAACAGTGGGATGTTTGGATGCAAGTAAGGTCATGAATCACTGTTCACGAATGACGCTGGATGCTGACGTCACAGCCTAATAAATAATGATTCTAAAAATAAAAATAAAAAAAATGATCCTGCTTTATCTCGCCTTTGAATTTACATTTACAATTACAGTACTATTCTAGGGTACCAGCTGGTGCAACCTCTGAAGAATCTAGTCTTAATGACCTAGGTCTAAGATTAACCCCTATCATTGTAAAAAAAAAAAATAAACATCTTTATGCGCTCATCATGATTTACATTTACTGCGAGACCCAATCTTTAAAAATTACTCTGTGGCACAACCCTTTTAGTTGGCTCATTCATATCTGAAATGAATCATTTACCACTGGCTTCGTTAAAGTTCCTATTTCGTGATCTTTGTCAACTTTATTTACATAATTATTTATTGCTCCTGCTTTCGCCTACACGGATACTCACGCTTCTGAATTTAGCATTGGTGGTTATACCTCGCTGGCGCCGCCTTCTAGCGAAGTTACTACGAAAATTCCACGTCGGCAGCCGACCCTTTCTCCAGTAACCTTGCCTATATGTTTTGCTTCAAATCCTCTAACACAATGTGTACATGTGTATGTGTAACACATGTATCCAAAAATCCACGTTTTGTGGGTTCTTGATATCGCAAAGTCAATGGACGGCAAAACGTTCTGTGAACAACGCTAGCGGCTAAACCGTTCAGTCAATTTTCTCCAAAATTGATATTCCTCAATCAATCTCTGAAAATACTGCGCTTCTTTATCTTAAATTTAAAGGTGTTTTGAGGCAGTTCGATGCTACGCAGTGGCGTAGTCTTAATGGATGCGAGTGATGTGTCGCATCCCCAAGTTTTTCGGCCCTTTTAAAACCTTAAAAAATAGGCTGTTGTGCCCATTTGAATTTGAAATCTATGTATTAATTTTTGGGGGTACTTATGATGAAGTCTATAGTACATTTTCAAAATTATCAAAAAATGGCACCATCGTTTTTATGAAATTGTGTTGGTGGATTTTGTTTGGTGATTTTTGTTCGGTGATTTTTGTTGGTGAATTGTGTTGGTGCAGGACGTTTAAGAAAATGGTACAGGTCTTATGTTGGTTGAAAACCCTGATTTTTCGACCATTGAAAAAAAAAATCAAAACAAAATCGGCGTCTTCCTGCAACTACATTTACGAAGGTGCAATTTATTTTCTACACGTGCTCATCAAAACCAGAGTTTCAAATAAGGTCATTTTTCGAAAATATGAGTATTTTTGGAGTAATGGGCATCAAAGTTAGTCGCCCGCTCTGAAAATACTGCGCTTCTTTATCTTAAATTTAAAGGTGTTTTGAGGCAGTTCGATGCTACGCAGTGGCGTAGTCTTAATGGATGCGAGTGATGTGTCGCATCCCCAAGTTTTTCGGCCCTTTTAAAACTTTTATTAAACATATTTTTCGATTCATGTATCTCTCTGTACTATTTGTACTTTTCATCTTTTTCATGCACTATCCGGTAGGCGTCTGTCACCTTGGTGGATGCGACAGGCCGAGAAACATCCCTTCGACGGCTTCGCTTCGTTACCACTTTGTTACTGAGGTCATTGAACCCCCACCATGTGCTGTGTGCAAGATGCCAGGTTTCGGGCGACGGTGTTGCGTAAATTGTCGCATCTCGGACTTTTCAGTGGCACTTCTGAATTGCCCCTCCCAAAGCTTCGCTCTCCCTTCCTTTGAGCACCTTCTCTTCTTTCAATAGGACTGGGAATCGCAGTGGTCACGTGCAACAACTGGTGACTCTGTAGCGGGTTGGGGAGGGGGTGTCTTGACCACACTACATACGCATGCACACCGCAGTGGCGGCCCGTGCAGGGGGTTCAGTGAACCCCCATAAAATTCCATGTGATCAGAGAGTTTATTTCAGCTGAATGAAGAGTTAATAAGTGGTTTCTGTTGTCTTTAGTGGGGCTCTTCAGCTAAGAATTCTATCAAATATTCAGTTGACAGCGCGAAGGTCTGATGCGCCGCGTCAGCCCCGCGTCATGCCTCGCGCAGCGGGTTACGGGGTTCAGTGTGGCGTCTTTGCCGGGGCAATAAATCACAGACGTGAACGGTTTGCAATTTATTGAGTATTTATTTGAAATATGCTCCAACACCTGAATACTATGTACAATAATTACAATAAACAATATTGACCCGTTACTAGAAGGAATGTTCCTGGTCACTACCACCGCTGGCCTGATAATTAGATATCT
Source organism: Gryllus longicercus (assembly GCA_038098605.1). NCBI lineage: Eukaryota > Metazoa > Arthropoda > Insecta > Orthoptera > Gryllidae > Gryllus > Gryllus longicercus. Next base: position 3,867,392 of record JAZDUA010000011.1, on the reverse strand, counting down.
TATTCGGTGTGATGCACCAGTAGCCTACGTGAGCATACCAGCGAGTATGCCGCACCTCCCGTCTCGACGTAGCATGCCGGCTTCAGTTCCCTGCCACAGTAGCCTATGCACTGAAATGCAGCGCCACGCACAACCCACACGACTTCCTACCGACGCGCCCAAGAATCCGAAGGAGGAGTTTAAGTCCGGGGTCCGTTTATATTACCTTCTGGGCCGGCTGACGGAACTGCGTCAACTCGCTGTTTCCACCGACACGTTTCCACAGCCAGCCTGTCTGCAAGGTTCACAAGTTTGCCGCAAGTGGTCTACGGGGTTCACAAGTGGCCACCCTCGACACGGCACCCCTTCCCTTCCGCTCCCTAGGTTTGCCATTGTTCAGCCCGGCGTCTCTTCCCGCCAGCACTGTCCATGAGCATGAAATGCACGTGACTGATATTTGGTACGTTTGTACAAGGCGACTGATATGACGCCACATCAGTAAGCGGTAGAGAAACCCCGGGCGGCGTGAAATGAGGGCGAGGGGAGGCGGCAGGCCAGAGGCGAAGACGCGGCTGGCGCTGCTCATGGCGCTTGTCTCCTCGCCAGCACACAATCCGACCCCCCCCCCCCGAAAGGCGACAGAACTACACGACTACCACAAAGGCTTTTTTGTGAAAAAAGGCAGAGACTCAGGGGAATTCCAAGTGATTGTCGTGTGATTGTGTCATGTGATTGAATACACATGTATGTATGGCACACATGAGGAATGAATTATGACCGAAGATGAATAGTATCCAGTCCCTTTAAACAATTTGCGAATCTTAGCGCGGAAGACAAGTTATGAACTGGGCCGAACATTACCTGATCTAAATTTAGAACAAAAAGAAATCAGTCGAGTGCGAACTTTTGTAGAACTTTTAAGCGGGATATTTGTAAGAGTATTTATGTAGGATGAACTTACAAATAAACTCTATCGGTACCCGTGTTTAATTTTTAGTGAAAGGAGTTTTACTGAAAAATATGTATTAGAGCTATTACTTGTCTTCCAAAAATAATTTATTTCAATTATATGTATGTATTTTATGATGTACATCGTAACTATTTTTGAAATGAAATTTTTGTTGTTTCTTATATAATCTTAGACGAATGGCGTCCCTGTGTTTTAAGATTGTAATCCTTGTGACCCCCCTATGATTAAGAGTACGCACCGCCACTGGCACATCGTCACTTGATTCATATATAACGTTAAGGACTAACTGTGACTGTAATACGTGACATGTCAGGTGTCGAGTCTATGAGAGAGAAGCATTTAGATTGTTTCAACTCGTCACAAATTATTTCCTAACATGTTGAGTCATTAACTCAATTACCTCATCGCATATCTTGGAAGAGATATAATTTATATTGCCACTACCACTATTACAGTATTTTCAATGCGTAAGAATGGTTCAAAGTCGAATATCAGCTCTAAAGCCACGAGAAAATTTCTATTCTTGACATATCCCAATATCTCGTCGCCTCTTTAAGCGAGACCTCTTGATGTCAGGGCCTCCTTGACAGCCGCTACATCTCTAGTTAAAACGTTTCTCTAATAGTTTGTTCTTTGACTAGTTGTAAAGTAAACTGTCCACACGGTTAAGAGAAATTCCTCTTGCTTTTAGAGTAATTATAGCAGATTAGTGAATTGGCGAATTTTCATAGTGACATGCATTTATTTTCAATTTTCCAAGTCATTGAAACTTATTGGTCGTTGTGATAGTTCTTTAGTGTTAAACTTAAGTTTAGTAGTAAATAAGGGTCACAAGAAACTGATTCCTTACGTTTAGAGAAAATCATCCATTTCCTTTCATGAACTTCCCTATTTTAAATTTCCGTTCAAAGAGAGATTTAGTCAAATATCTTTTGATCTTTGTTCGCTCTTACGCTGTTAGTAAAGTCTAATCGAATTTTGTTCAAAGCAATTAGATCTCTAGTAACATCATTTAAGATCCACAAAGTTGAATTCTTATTTAATGAGTTTGATAATGTTGACTCATATTCTTTTAAAGATAGACTTTTAAACATCAAATCTATCAGGTACAATTTCATTTGAGAACTTACTTGTATTTCGATAGCTTCTGGTTACAACAAGGCTATTTCGAAACAACTCGTTCCAGCGAAATCATTTTCGTCCCCAACAGAACCATCACCAACGGCATGAGCACTTTCAGGTTCCCCTTCATCTTCTTTATCGTTGTTTTCTTGCACTGGCAAACTATTAGATTTGAAAAAAAATTTAGTTTTGTTCGTTTTTCAGAACACGTTCTAGAAGTTTCAGTTTTGATACTTGTGTGTGACTTTTCCGCTCAAAGACATTGGAATAGTTCCGCCCGCCACTCACAGTAGCTAGTAGGGAGTAGCTTACTAGTTAAAAGCTGTACTTGATTATTGAAATACTCTAAACTAGTGGGAACAACACGAACACGCCTTACTCAACACAATAACTTTACAACAATAACTTTGCAATTCCGTTGTGTACACTGATAGACATAAGTGACAGTGGCAGATGAACTAGACTGACACGACGACTATTGTGACATCACTGAATTTTTGTGATTAAAATTTATCAAAATATGAGTTCTTAGTTCTTGCCTCCAAATGCGACGTAAAAACGACGGACTCGAGAACTTTTGTTGATTTTGAGACCCCGTCCCCTCTGTTTCCAAAGGCTCAGTGCCTGCGAAAGAAGCAGCTTCATCCTCCGTCCATCCCTCGTACTCGCCTGCCCGTCGAACTTGGCGATGATTAACTTCAGTAATGGAAAGTTTTGGGCCACCGGCGACGACGAAGTCCTCAACGGAGCCAGGCGCATTTTATAAATATTGTGAGAAACTAGGATGGAGATAATGGAACTTTCAGAAGGAACCCTTAAGGCGTCTTCGATGATTGGCCGAGGTTCATGTGCGGCGTAGTCAGCTTGAGCCAATGTCAAGGCATCTTTATTAGGTTTCAGAGCAAGTCTATAACTTTCTGGAACAAAAGGGTGGGGAGAGCAGAGGTGGAGGAGATTCTCTACCGGCTGAAGAAACTACTTCTCGTTTGACTGTCAGGAGGACTTCTCGTTTGACTGTCGTAAGGAGCACTATTTGGATGACTGTCTCAACAGACACTTCTCGGTGATCAGTCGTATCGAACATTTTATTTGATGTTCCTCGCGTCATGAAACCAGTGGCGAGCGGAAAATTTTCAAATTTTCCCATTTTATTCACAGGGGCGACGCCTAAAAGAAAGAAAGAAATGTGTTGTTTAAGCCCCGTGCTCTCACCGCCGCTAAACGCGCGGGCTCCCATCGCCGCTGGGAGTAATCCAGCCTGCAGCCTTCCCGACCAGACGACCTTCCCGCCCGGAGAAAGGCTGGAACAGCTGGCTAGGTCAACATCGAGGATAACAAAGGGGAGATGTCATCCGACGAACCTGGCATGGTTACATTTCAGCCCTTCAGGCAATATATATCACATTTTAAAAGAAAATCACATGTAATAGTAATGGCAAATCACGGCCGCGCATTGGTGAAAATGAAGAAAAAAAAAAAAAAAAAAGAAAAAAAAAAAAAACTTAGGCTTTCAAGGTAACAAGATTTTCTTCAGAATGATTGTGATCTAATTATAATACGTTTTTTTGGGGGGGGAACGAGCTCATTTAAATTCTCTTCTTTTTTGTTTATTAAGATAGTAAAACAGAAATTATGTTTCACTGAATAACTTCTGTTTTGTCTACAACGTACACCCTTTTTCAGTCACTTGCAGGTAACAACAGGAATCGAGAGCTAGCTAGTGCAAATTACTTTTAATTAGAGATATGAGCGTAACACTATAGTGCGATTTTTTTAAACTCTGCGCCTGAAAGCCCTACTTGAGGGTGGCATTACGTCACTGTTTTTCGCGTCTTTCTCGGTCGTGCAGCTAATGTCGCATGATCGCGACTGTATTGCAGTGCTGGATACGGAGATACGTCCAAGAAGGCTTTTTCTTCGCTGCCCTCCCGTTGTAACTTGCGTCTCATTGTGCCTTGGGGACAGTTTCTATTGATACAATACTTCCTGTTGTTGAAACACCCAGGGAGTCATTTTAACGACACTTTGGCGAGGATTCCTGCTGATGTTATTGACAATATTTCTTTTACTTTGTTCGTTGAATATTGGATTTCATCCTCAGCCTCATTAATCTGCCATCTACTTGAATTGGTCTACCATGCCTTGAATAGTTAAATGAGGTCTTCCCATTGTCTTCGCAATACCTCGTAGTGATCTCATGGCTAAATTCACTATAAGTCTTCGATTTCCATCGTCGTTTTCCTTCTCGACGCCATTTTCAATTCGATTGTGCTCTCCGCAAATCTACACATCAACTGATCTGTTTGTCACATCTTTGTGCCCAAGAAAACATTTCAACGGGTACGTTTCAAAGCGCGCTTATGATGGTGTACGTTCATTTATGTGTAACGCTTATTTGTAGGTATCACACAAAATATTTAATTTCACACCTCATAACGCATTTTTCTGCTTTCAAATTGCACTAGTTATTCCAAGAAAGCTGAATTATCACAGTTACATATTTTATTTCCAGAAATATTCATTAGAGCAGAATTCGTGGTATCATCAAAGGTGATAGTAAAGTTCAATTGTGAGAACCACTGTATATTGCAACACCCCACGACATCGCAGTAAGGTGCCGCAGCAACAGAATTCATTTGTTTACTATTGTAGTAATATAAATTTTGCATACATTGTGAGATTTTATGGTGACCGATAAAATGCTGAACATTCTACGAATTGTTCCAGAGTTATTACTACCTTCGCTAAATTCAAAACCTCTGTCCGCTACGCTCCGCCTTGACTTTTAACTTTTGGAATCTTCAGTAATAACACTCATAACATTTCTAGGTATGTTAATAGCTATAACGAACAATACATATATAACTATATAACAGTGCTAATAGCTATAACACTGTACTTTGAGAATTGTTCACCCATCTGATAAATCATTGGAAGGGATTTCTCAGTCTCTGAGATATAATTCCTTACAAGATGTTTACCCCAATTTGGGCATTGCTTTAAGGATAAGTTTGTGCATACTTGATACAAATTGCGCAAGAGAACGTAGCCTTTCCTGTATTAGCCGACTTAAGAACTATCAACGAACAAGTATTCGTAATTGCGGTTAAACTCAATTTCTTTACTTTATATTGAGGCAAATACAACAAAAAAACTTTCACATGAGGACAATACTAATAAGTTTGCCATTAATCCATTTAGGACCAAGCATTGAAATACTATTTTTTAAATAATATTATGTATTTACTCTAATATTACACTAGAAAGCATAAACACTCATTGATAATTGTTTTAAGCCAATAGCCAATGTACAACAAAACTTGCGTATACGCAACTTTGGGACATTAGGGTATATCAATTCATCTTGACGTCTGAAAACAGTATGAATGGAGATGAACTTTGCATTATTTTACTTTTGTAAACTGCAGTGCTTTTGCACAATCTGCACCTCCTTCTAGCTTTGGTTTATTTTTTCACCGAATCTTGAAAGACGTTAGTAAAAGTAATAAGTAGATGAACTAATATTTATTGTGTAAACTATTAAAATAGTAATTTTATCTATATATATCTCTACTCTATGGAAGACATTGAGACATTTTCATGAAAAGTAAAGAAACAGTTATTTCACAAGACATTAAATTTCAATGGACACATTAATTTGAATTAAATAATTAATTGCCTTCAAAGTAGTTGAAACTTGTACCTCATCTGCTTTATATTTAGGTATATTCGAGAGGAAATTAAAATAAATAAACATTTTCTTTTCGATCATATTTAGCAGAACGAAGTTGTATTATCGATACTGTAGTATCGAATGTGGTTTTGTCGCCGCAGGGGACGCTAGTTGCTGATCATTGCATTGTCGAAGAACATTTAACACGGAGCTGCGTCACTGTATGGTAAGTATGCTGAGGTAGAATCGAGAAACGCCGAATTGTCAGAAATGTAATAGAATGTTCAGAAAAGCCTAATTCTGTAAATAATGGAGCGAGAAACGTTTCGTTGACGTATGAGAAAAAGGTAAAGCAAAAGTAATACTACTGAATATAGGAGACGAGAAATCTGTCATTTTATTTTATTGAATTATTTTACATCTGAGTTACCTCATCTGAGGCAGGGTATCGTAATTTCCTTCTGAATCCTAAAATTGTAAATCTATACTAAAAGGTCGGTACGTTCAAAAATACGGCACAGCATATTGAATGCACATTGGTCGAGTGTTGTCCCCACCGCTTATTTTAGTTTGAGACCGCCCAATCGAGCGCAGCACTGAGGCGGAGCTTAAGCTAGTCGCTAGATTTAACTCGTAGTTTGTTAGCCCTGGTAGAGACGCTCTGATTTGGCAATTTACGCGGCAAAAGCGTATTGTTTGTTTACCATTCTAATATCTTTAACTGGAGATAAAGTTGCTCGATTTTGCACAAATTATTTCAAGAACTTATCTGGTGAAGTTACAAATTTGCGAGATTTATGTTACTTTTTTTTTATGTCACATTTGAATTTTTAAATGTCGATACAACAACTATTGGTCTTGCCTGCAGAATTCAGACGACTACTAAACGGCTTATGCAAAATCAAACTTAATAACGAAGATTACCTGGCAGCTTGGTATGATGAGAATATTTTGCTCTCGCCCATCGAAGTGGGGGGAGATGTGTGCAAGATTTGGAAAATTAAAGAGGCAGTGCGATGGGTGTTTCATAACCGAATCTCTCTATACTGTGTAGATAAAAGTGGCACTATTTATACCCTTGGCTGTGTTCAAAATGAAGATGATTTGGATGTATTTGATTCATCTGTTGATGAATATAAGACCTTGGGTATGGGGCAGGCTTTTATTCCATGCAGTATTGTCAAGAGCATTGTGTGCATCAGTCCTTTGCGTTGGGGGTTTATATTACTAAAATATAGTTTTGGAAAACTGTACGTTGAGTTATATGGAAGTGTTACAAATGACAATGAAATAAAGAAATCGGCATGTATCGAGTTATGCACTGCACACGACATATCAACAAAACATTGTGTACTCAAAGTTTTTCAAGCTGACAGTATGACTCCAGATTTTCGCCAAGAATTTGTAAAGATACTTGATGAATATGCTGCAGAGATTGTTTTTATTGGATTACCAAATGGTTATGTTTATAATGTGGTTGTGTGTTCAAAAGGTAGTGTATTTCTTTCAAAACCTGTATTGATATATTCGAGCACATACTCAGTGGTTGATATAGTGCCTATTCGTGGTACAGAAGAGAACTTAACTTCAAAGATAGGAATTGTTCTTTCCTGTGGCACTGTTGTTTTCGTATGGTATGATATTTTATCTCATTCATTATGTTACAAAGTGTGTAATTTGCCAAGTTATCCTCTGGTTCTCTTGGACACAGGGGATTCTTTTGTTTATGGGGATGGACTGGATCTTTGGCATTGTACATTGAATAGAAGCACTTCATCAATTGATTTCAATTTATTAACTATTAAAGGAGTGTGTTTTATAACAAAATATATGGGAGATATTAACATCTTAGCAGCTACTGTTCATAAAACATTTTACAGCGTAATACTTAAAGATTCTACCATGGATCCAAACTTTAAAGGAAGATCCACTTGTAGTAGCATTTGTGAAATGACTGAATCACTGTACAGAGAACTACAACAAATTGAAATGTACAAAAAAGAAGTGAATTGTGAAGAAAATTTCATTTCTGGAGTAAGTATGTTTTCAAGACACATGCTCTATGAAAAATGTTTCAGAGATGTAGTTTCTGTGCAGAGTTTGAGTTGTATTAACGTGGAAAATTATTTATTCAATTATTGTCATAGTAATGGTTTTGAAGAAATGTCAACTGGTAACAAATCACTCTCAAACTTTTTCCTGATAAATATTACTGTTGAAAATAAATCTGAATTGGACTTTTCCCCATTTCTTTGGTCACTTGCTTCTTCAGTTACATCGGGTGGAGTAACAACTCAAATATGTAATAAATTATTACGTTCCTTTAAGATTGGCAGCAGTTTATCATCTTCATTGATTTTATGTATTGAACAGCCATTTTTGGGAGTTTCTGTAAATATTTCGTTAGTAAGACAGCTTCTTGATGATAGTAAAAGTTCTGCTACATCACCATGGCTCATTATTCCAATAATAGTGAAAGAATTGGATACTACCCACTTCTTGAGAAATTTTGTAATAGAAAGGGAAAACAAAGATTTATTCAAGGAGAATATTTTATATCTTGCTCAAAAAAATAACTCAAACCTTGGTAAACCATTTTTTGAAAACTCAAATGTTTTTGAACCCTGTTATGTATATGAATTTTATGTTCCTTCAAATGTTAATGAGTTCTGGTTAATGATCCAACAACTTTGTAGCTGTGATCATTTACTTAGAGAAAAGGTACTTGTACATGAAAATTGTCATTCCATTGGAAACAAATTTTCTGCATTTGCTGGTGCTTTGGAAATAGAATTTATTTTATCAGGTCAAAGAATAAAACTTTCCTCACCAAGTTCTTTGCTTCTCTTTGCTGTGAAGGAAGCAATCATTGAGAGATGGAAATTTCATTCTGATTCTTCACAAGCCATTCCTTTACTTGAAAGTGTTGTTGCTAGAGCTTTATTGTATAAAGAAAAAATGCAAATTGAAAAGATGACACACAGTAAGATGGAATTTGAAGCTTTTAAAAATGTCTGGAGACATTTTATATCAGAATTCTTAAATGTTTAAAATACCGTAAGCGTTTATCAAAGAATGTACCTAAGAATGTAATGAAATAGTTTGCCCTATTATCTAACATGGTACATTTTTTTGGCATCTCTTCTGCCATAATCCTATAATTTTCCCATACTAACTTGCCCATATTTCTGGGGCTTCCAAGTTCATACTATCAAAAGACTAGTATTGTTTTTTTCTATCTTTTATTTATGAATATATTAGTATATTTAATTTTGGATACAATAAGATTCTGTATATAACTTGAACATTTAGTGTTGAGTAGAGAATCATGGATTAATCTCGGCTTAACATGGATGTAGGGAAACAATAGAAAACCCTGTTGAAGAGGAGGCCCAGATCCAAAAAACAGTTTTCTGTAAATATCACACTTTTTCAGAATTGTACAATACAAAAACTTACAATGCATGAATCTTGTTATTATAAAATTAATTTCATTTTATTTTTTAGTATTTATGAAAAGTATTTGGTTTCGGATAAACATGTGAAAAGTGCATTAACTACACATCCACATTGGGTTCTCAATTTATATTTGGGAAAGATATGACATCATTGTAAGATTATTACTGACCCTTTTTACACTAGCAAATAATAGCAGATCCACTTTTGTATTCATAAAATGTTTGGTATGGTGGAATTAGCAAAGGGTATGAAGTTAATTCTATGCAAATCCTAAGCAAGATTATTAAATCCTAATGTCCAAACATTAATTTGTAATTTATATTTGAATGAAAATAGACTCAAATAGGTCAGCAAAACAATTTGCTAAGAATATTGAAATATTACTAACCTTATTCTGTGCCATCTGTAGGCGAAAATTGACTAGTTGTGGAAAATTCCCTAGCCTAAAGTAACCTCCGAACAGCTGGCCATGTAATAAAGGCAATGGAAATTCAAGAGAATTTGTTGTTGCTGAAGATTTGAATAGTTGAAGTAGTATTTTAGAACTTTTTGGGGAAACAGTTGTAAACGATAATTGAATCAGACTTATTGATATGTGTGAACTATACTTTAAGAATTTTGAATGGATTTTATATTTTAATGATATATTTTTGTTTGACAGAAAACAAAAGTAACTAATGATGCTACGA